>CM053786.1:708640494-709105494 GCA_028749045.1 Cupressus sempervirens | reverse complement strand
ATTACATTATCAATTATATTGGAAACACCTCTGGAGTCCTCTAGGTATATGCACCCTTTGATATGCATCCAACTTCATATGTCTCTCACTTTTAATCTTAGGACATATTTTTCCTCTTTCATTCAAATACATGATGGTAACTTTGGCATATATCTCCCTCTTTGACAACAATTCAAAAGACATCATCTATTCACATATATAACTTCTTCAATATGTCACTATCTAATTGAAATTTCAAAATATTTAATCTTCATCTTTACCTTGACTCCTTGTAGTCACATCTACTTCCTACTTTATTCCATCCTTTCACAATCATTAGGTAGCTACTAAAGTGTGACCGCCTACATCAATGTGTAAAATATTTTGATCATAACACCTGATGCAATGCAACATCTCTTCTCAAATTTCTGTAGATAGGGTGATGACCCCTATCTTACCTCTTAGATAATCATAAGAATCCTTAGAACCCTTTGTGAATATGTTATCTATCTTCTCTTTTGTGTTCACATATTCTAATCTCACTTCTTTGTCTTGAACCAACTCTCTCAAGTAATACTACTTGATAGCAATGTGTTTGGTCTATGTATGCATCACAAGATTCTTAGATATATTTTTAGCACTTGTATTATCACAATATATCACAACAAGTTCAATAATCTCTTCCTTCATACCTTTTAGTAATTATTTTATCCACATAATTTTTGAGCAATTAACTATTGTGAGAACATCTTCAATCTCTATTGTGGATTGAGAAATATAATTTTTCTTTCTTTCTTTTCTCTTAAATTAATCTCCTTCCTAGAAAGAAAGCACCACCACTTGTACTCTTTCTATCATCAATGTTGCCTACCCAATCAGCAATTATATACACTTTTAGCTCAAACTTGTCATTTTTATTGTACCATAACCTGGAAAGTATTTTGTCCCTTTTATATCTCTCAATATCCTTTTCATCACCATCATGTGAATTTCTCTAGGATTAGCACAAAATATAGCTATAATACAAACAAATAATACAATGCCAGGTCTACTATGTATAACATATTGCAATTTTCCATTCATTAACCTGTATAATGTTTGATTCACTTTAGCTGAATCATCATTCTTTGAAAGTTTTGCTGACCAGTAACCACAGGTGTTCCAAATGTTCTTGAGTCTTCCATTCCAAAGGTATTCAATATCTCCTTGATATACTTTGATTATCTAATGTAAATACCTTTCTTAATTTGATACACTTGAAAACCAACAAAGAACTTGATCTCACCAAACATTGAGATCTCAAATTCATTATTCATCTCATTAGCAAATGACTTGCACAAAAAATTTTGTCCTCCAAATATGATATTATCAAAAAAATTTATCTAACAATATCTTACTTTAAGATTCACTTCTCATGTACAAATTTCTATTGTCATTAGTTCTTGCAAAACAAATTTTTACCAAATAATTGTGTAACATTTTATATCATGCTCTATGGGCTTGATTCAAACCATATAATGCTTTTTTTACTTTATATACCATATTTATTTTGATAGGATAAATAAATCCTCCAAGTTGATCAATATAGACTTCTTCGTCCAAGATTCCATTCAAAGATTCATATTTCACATCCATCATGTATACCTTGAATCCTTTATAAGAAGCATATACAAGAAAGTTCTCACTCCTTATAATCTTGTAAATGGGGAAAATATCTCACCATATTCAACTCCTTCCTCATGCACATACCCCTTACAAACTAGTCTAGTTTTGTTCCTTCTAACTTCACCTTTCTCATTCATCTTGTTTTTGAAAACCCCACTTTGTTCCAATCACATTTTGTCCTTTAGTCTAGATACCAATGTCCATGTCTTGTTCTTCTCTATTTCATCAATTTCTTCATTCATCACCTCACTATACTAATCATTCTACAAAGCTTCTTTAACTAATTTAGGTGCAGCTTCACACAACACACATGTATCATTTTTCAACTTACTTCTTGTCATGAATCTTGAATCTTTTCTTCCAAAGGTTTGGTCTAGTGAATGATTCTTCCTTACATATTTTGCTAAGATAGATTTAGGTCTACTTTCTTCTTCATGTATTTCACTTGGTTCTTCTTTCTCTTCTATTTCAGGCATCTTTAACTATAACTTGGCTTGGTTTCTCTATTGTTTGGCTTCTGTCGTCTATAACTTGGATCATATAGTCTAATGCTAGGTTCACCTTCATAGATAAAAATAATTTTTTGTAATCTTTAGGTTCTTTTTTTCATTCATCTTCATTCTTTTATGAAAATTCATCAACTCTAACATTTGCAGTTTCCACAATTTTGTTAGTGTTAGAAATAAAACACTTATATGCCTTGCTTTTAGAGGAATACCCTAGGAAAATACCTTCATCACTCTTTGCATCAAGTTTTACTTCTCTTGTATCTTTCAATATGTAACATTTTCTTCCAAAAACTCTAAAATAATTGACATTAGGTGTATAGCCATGCCAAAGTTCAAAAGGTGTTTTATTTGTACCTTTCTTCACTTGAACTTGGTACAGAGTATAGACTATAGTACTTATAGCTTCTCTCCAATAATTTTGTCAAACAATCTTCTCCGTCATCAATGTTCTTGCACAATCCATAATTGATCTATTCCTTCTTCTGCTATCTCATTCTATGGTGGAGTCCATGGTGCACTGATTTGTCTCTTGATGCCTTTGCCATTGTTGAATATGTTGAACTCATTTGATATGAATTTACCTCCTCTATCTCATTTCAAAGGGCTTTAGAATTTTTCCTATTTCTTTCTCAACTCTAGCCCAATACCATTTAAAATTTTGAAATGCATTATATTTTTCTGTAAGCATCACAATCATAATTTTAGAAAATTAATAAAAAAATTGAATGAAATATTTGTTACCCTAATAGCTTTTCACTCTAATAGGGCTACACAAGTTAGTATGAACCAACTCCAAAATATCGTCAAAATAATAGATCTTGCTCTTGAAACTAGACTTTGTCATTTTACCCATTTGACATTGTTTCCACATCACTTTATTAGGTTTTCTTAATCTTTGTAACCCTAGATTACTCTTTTCATCTTACTAATTCTTACCAAATTATCAAAGTTCATATGACATAGCCTCTTATGAAGCAACCAAATATCTTCAAGTTGGTCAAAATAGACAAGTATCTTCAAATAGGTCTAGATAGAGTAAGTTACCTCTTGTTTGATCAACACTTCCATTTAGTTCACCAGTAGCATCAAATATTTTTTCCTTTCTATTTTGGAATTCAACTCAATAGCTTGAACTGATCAACTGTGCCACAATTAACAAGTTATATTTCAAACCATCAACTCAATATGCATTGTCACATCTTATTATTATTTAGTATAATTGATCATTTACCTTTCACATAACATTATATATCATTTACAAAATTAACATTACTTCTATTATAATGTTCTAACTTTTCAAACTTACTTGTATAACCAATCATGATGTGATCAACCACTATTATCAATCTATCATTCTTGTTCACATCTAAAATCAATGCAGTTTTCTCATCTTCATTAGAATAATCTTTCATTACTATGTATACAACTTCTTCATCATTTTCAAAAATATTACTATTAGAACCATCATCTTCAATAATGCAATAGGATTTATTACCTTTTCATTTGTAGTCTTTGTTGTCTCTCCTTCCTTAGTATTTTTTATCTTTCCTTTCTTCCTTGTCATCTTTGTCTAGAAACCTTGCAGCAATATGACCAACTTTATTACATGTAAAATAGATAATAGGGAGTTTAAATTTGTATTTTCCTTTTCCTCTTAGTATCCTTCTTGCCAATAATGCTTCAAGATCATCAAGATCATCATCTGATTTACTATCACTATCCGCATGTCTACTCTTCTTCTTTCTCTTAGATCCAACTAGGTTAGTTAAGACATAAAAGAAAATTCAATACTAGTAGGTGAATAGTTATAAAAAATTTGACAAGTCAAATACAATAACTCTACTAATTAGACTATCTAAGGTTAAATAATTACTAGGTGTACACCTCATTTTTTGAATTACAAATACTCTAATTGTGTAGATAGGAAGTAAATTCCTCAATACCTTACTTATCATAGTCTCATTAGATATGATTCCTCTAGCTCCTCTCTAATAACATTCCCAACCTCCTTGATTTGGTACAATATTGTGCAATAATTTCACCTTCTTTTATTCTCATGTGACTAGATTTTCCTCTCAAGATTTCAGTTTTAGCTCTCAACACATTTTTGCCTCCTCCATGGAATTTTTCCAACTTGTCCCACATTTTCTTTGTAGTGGTATAATCCTTCACATCATCAAATTCAACATAAAATGGTGTAGATGCCAGATCTATCATTATTTAATTATATTCTTGCTTCTCCTTCATTTTCTCAATAGTCATGGGTATTTATTTTCTAGGTAGTATGTTTTAGAATCTCCAATTCTTGATATATGCAATTTCACCAATCATTTCCATACTAGAAATTTCTTCTCATTCAACTTAAGTACCTCTCTCTTGTACATCTTATTCTTTAGCTTAAGTTTTCCAAACTTTCCTCACAAGCACCAAAAACTCTAATACCAATTGTTAGAATATTTAGAATAATTAAGGGTGGGGGGGTTGAATTAGTCATTCTCAGGTCCAAATGTACCAATTTAATATTTAATAACTTCAAATAGTTTAAACAATCTCATTTATCAGCTTTGTTTATATAGCATCTCATCAACAACTTAACATTCTTGAAGTCTTCTTTCTATATATGTGTCAACCAATAGTAAACATAAAAACTATAAAAATAACATTGATAACATAACATTCACACAAGTAAATGATACCAATATTTAACGTGGAAACTCAATTTGGGAAAACCCACCAGTAACATGCTACCAACTTTTCACTCTTCTGAAGTGAGCTCGATTAAGAGCCAACCCTATTAAAGGTTACAAAATACATTGTTAGGTGTAACCCTATTAAGTGTTACAAAATAAATTGATAGGTGTAACCCTATTAAATGATTTAATCACCTTGTTAGGAGTGTCATGGTTAAAGGACTTTGGATCATTCCATTAGAATGTCACCTTGATTAAAGGATTTACAAAATGACTGTTAGGTCAACCTTGATTAAAGGATTTTGAATTCCATAATGGTTAGAAAGTAACAATAGATTTGATGTATAAAAAAAAATTCACTTTGTAAATTTAGGTGTCCATTCAACTCATCTATTGGTTCATTGATTGGCTTTCATTATCATCTCCATCATTGATCTACTTGGCATCCCTTTAAGAAATCAGAGTTCACCAATCTCTTAGCTTCTCCGCTGCTACTCTCTTCTTCATAGGTTCTCTTTAAGATCATCAATTAATAACAAACCAACCTTAGGAAACATCTCCTGTGCCTCCTTAAATAGGTAATTTTGATCTTTTTCTTCTTAGACATCATCATATATCTTAGGGTTAGATTAGATTCATTGAATCTATCCATGATTTTTTCCTTCCTCTCTCTTCTTGATACTTCTAGAAACTTATCATCAAATCCTTGCCTTTGATCCCATAAAAAAACTCTATTTGTGCATTAAATATGCTAACTCATCAATCCTTATCATCCACGCATTTTAAATAATCTAAAAATTCAATTATCTTGGCCTCAAACTTAATTCTTTCACAAACTAGCTGACACTTAGTCATCACTATGTAGCTCATCACTACTATTCTATATCTCTTAGCTTCCACTAGCTCACTCTTCACTACACTTGGTTGCTACTCCAATTTTCTCATCCATAACTATCACTTGGATAATACTAATTGCTTGGCCAACCTATAAGTTCTTAAATCTTCTACTTCAATAGCCTTGTCAAATTGTCACTCAGTCAAGCTTAGTGTTTTACTCAATTTATTTTCTTCTCTTCTAAAAATCAACTAAATTGTCTTCCTTACTTCATATAATGATCAAAAAATAAATCATCTTGTCAAAGACTAACTATTCAAGTCCCATTTTAATTCTATCATACCTTTTTCTCTTCACTCAATAGCTTCACTAGATCATCTAGTTATTGTTAGAAACAATAGTCCACCATGATAACTAAGAGGAAGGGAATGAATCAATTATTTAATATTTAAAATATTTATCTTCTTTAAGAAAGCTTAACCATTCAACCAAAGTAAATAACAACCATGATAAAATGCACATAGACAATTACACCAGATGTGTTTACTAGGGAAACCCTTGATCAGAGGGAAAATCTCGGTGGGAATGATGCTCACAAGATGATGTACTAATATAAATATTCCTTGTTAGAGGATGAACCCTATTAGGAATCTATTACAACATTTAGTACATAGAGTCCCTATTAGGAGACTTTGAATCCCTATTAGGAGATTCAAATCTTGTTAGGAGTTGTAGTACAATGTATGCAAGATGAACCCATTGCCCAAACATGCAATTTCAGCTACAAGAAGAGCTCACTGCTCAAACATGTAATTTACTATTATGTCCTTCTCTCCTTTGTTTTGTCAACCAAACCAATCACTATTAGACCTTTTAGACTAGGTCACAAACCTCAGATCCAAATATCAAACCTCAAATCATTTAGCAAAACCTCAACAATGATGTTTCCTTCACTTTCACACTACTCTGCTCAACTTTTCATCTCTCTCTCTCTCTCTCTCTCTCTCTCTCTCTCTCTCTCTTCGCATCAATATAATTCATGTCATATGTTACACCTCATGATAAAAGAAAATTTCCTTCCTTTATACTAAGTCCTCAAAAAAATTCCTTAAGTCCGTTGTTAGACCTTTTTAATTAATTATTATAGGACCACATTAAGAACACATTACACTTAGTGATAACATAAATCTTTTCCCTTGCAACTTGAATAAATTTCCTTACATGTAATATTATGATGAGAAAGCTTAGCCATGTCATCACCAACATGTCTTCTTCATGTCCTCAACCTCAATTCTCAGAATAATGACTCTGCTAAGAGATGTAATAAATTTACCAAAGCATGCCTCTATAAACTCTATCTCAGAATAGACATCACAAAAACTTACATAACTTCTTTGACACTTATCATTTCATCTTCTGACATTAACTACATATACTTAATACTCAAAAGTATCTCTTATAAGCTTAGATAGTGTAAACACTCAACTAGCCATTTGTATCAACTTGATCTTTCTATTGTTCTTCTGTCAGCTACCACATAAAATTTTCTATGTTGACATCAATTACAAATTTAGTCATGAATTTAAAATATCATCATAGTAATATATCTACAATACTCCCCGATAAGAATATCATCAACATTCATGCTTGCAACTGATCTTCTAACAATCTGCCCCTTTGGCATTGATGGCAACATAGATAAAAATAATCTAGTTCCAAGAATACCAACAAAAGATTGTTCACCTTAGTTTTCAAATTCTCTTCATCAATCATTCTCCACCATTGATATACGTCAATGTGCTTTTTGGAAAAATGTCATTCCATCCTGAACATATGCCGAACAAACTATTTTTCATTCCAAATTTCTCCCTCAACATAGAGGTTTTCATGGAATACTTCTTCCCCATTGGCATCAATGTCAAAGGTTTCAACAACCAAATTTACTACATCAAACTCTGTAACAACTAATTCTTACTAGCTCAAGTCTCAAAAGACACTATTCAAAATAATATCCAACAAGAGTCCTAGATGAATCTGTCCATCACAGAGACTCCCTCATATAGGAAGCATCAACATTCGGTCTAGACAATAATGGTGCTCTATTACACTGGACTAATGTACTCTTGCATCAATTACTCTGATGTAGGAAGGGGTATAACACCAAGCATACCTTAAAAATACTCAAAAGTCTCTTTGGGAAGAGGCTTAGTGAATATATCTATAATCTGCTCTTTAGTGCTCACATATTGCAATCTGATTTCCTTATGCGCAAATTTCTCCCTCAACATGTGATACTTGATATAAATGTGCTTAGTCTTTGAATGCAACACTAGATTCTTAGACATATTTATTGTGCTTGTGTTGTCACAATGTATGACAATAGGTTCATTGATTTCTATCCTTATATCCTTTAGCATCTTCCTCATCCAAATGGCTTGACTACAATTATTTGCTACTGCAACATATTCTGCTTCTATTGTACATTGAGATGCATAATCTTACTTATTTCTTAACTAAGAAGCCAATCTTTTTTCAAGAAAGAAAGCTCCACCACTAGTGATTTTTCTATCATACATACTACTTTCCCAATCTGCATTAGTATAAGCAGTTAGAGTGAAATCATTAGATCTATCATACCACAATCTAAACTCTCATGTTCTCTTTAAATATCTAAATATCCTTTTCACTACTACATAATGTGCTTCTCTAAGATTAGCTTGAAATCTTGCAATAATTCCAAGTACATTTTCTATATCTGGCCTTGGGTAAGTTAGATATTGCAATCCTTTGATCATAGACCTATACTTTTTTTGCTCAATAGTAAGTGTCTCATTCTTTGTAGATAACTTGTGTCCCATTACCATAGGTGTTCCAATAGGTTTTCATGTATCCAAATCAAACCTTTTTGGTAAATCCTTCAAGTACTTAGTCTGAGAAATATAGATTGCTTCTTTATTCTATACAATCTACAATCCTAGGAAATATTTCATCTCTCCTATCATACTCATTTAAAATTCTTTCTTCATCTCCTTAGAAAACTTTTCACTTTCTTCATCATTTCCTCCAAATATGATATCATCAACAAATATTACCAAAATCATCAAACCATCATCAATTTCTTTCCAATACAAATTACTATTTGCCATACCTTTGCTATATCTAAGTTTTGTCAAATGTTTGTCCAACCTTGCATACTAGGTTCTGGGTTCTTGCTTCAATCCATACAATGCTTTCCTTAGTTTTTATACTATATCCTTTTCATCTATCAAAGGACATCCTTCAGGCTACTTAATGTATACTCCTCCTTCTTGTTCTCTATTCAAAAATGTTGACTTGACATCCATCTTTTATACTTTGAATTTCTTCTGTGCTACATAGGCTAAGAATAATCTTATTGCTTCTATTCTATCCATTGGAGCATAAGTCTCCTCATAATCTATCCCTTCTTGCTATGAGTAACCTTTACATACCAATCTTGCTTTGTTTCTTACAACTTCTCCTTGCTCATTCATTTTGTTCCTAAATACCCATTTAGTTCCTATCAAATTCTTGTCTATTGGTCTAGGGACCAATTCCCATGTCTCATTCTTTACTATCTAATCCAATTCCTCTTTCATGGCTTGTTTCCAATAATCATCTTTACATGCTTCATTTGCATTCTTAGGCTCAACTTGAGATATCAAGCATAGTTCTTCATTTACTCTTTTTCTTGTCATCACACCTTTATCTTTGCTTCTGATGATCTTCTTAGATGGGTGATTGTTTATCATATTCTTTCCTAAGTAGGAGCTACTATCTCAACTCTTGGGTCTACTGAAGGTTCTAAGATTTTTGTTGGCTGTCCTTCATTCTGTAAATCATTGTTATCTCAAGAAATACCTCATCATTCCTTGGCTTAGTAACAGGATCACCATCTAAATTGTAATCAACTATTCTCTCTTGTATCCTAAATTTCTCATCAATTCTCACATTTTCACTTTTCATAATAGTCTTATTTCTCTGACTATAACATCTATAAGCCTTTCTTTTAATGAATAACCAAGAAACATACCTTTGTCACTTCTAGCATCAAACTTACCAATTTCATCATCTCTTCTAATATAGCACTTACTTCCAAAATTTTTGAAGTACTTAACTATAGGTGAGTGACCAAACTATAGTTCATAAAGGGTCTTGTTAGTGTCTTTCCTAACTTGCACTCTATTCATAGCGTAGATTGTTGTATTCATAGCTTCCCTCTAAAATGTCTTGGATACACATTCTCTGCTAACATAGCTCTTGTAGCTTTTGTAACTGACTTGTTCCTTCTCTCTACAACACCATTCTATTCAAGGGTTCTCATAGCTGATAACTATCTTTTAATTCCATTGTCCTCACAAAATGTGTTAAACTCATTTAAAGTAAATTCTCCTCCTCTATCTGATCTTAAACATTTAATCTTCATACTAGATTCATTCTCAACCCTATTCTTGAATATCTTAAACTTATCAAATGCCTCAGATTTCTCTTTAAGAAATGCAACCCACATCATTTTAAAAAATTAGAAACTAGAATCATAAAATACCTTTTACCATAGAATCCTTTAGTCTTTGAAGGTTAGCTAAGATCTATGTTTACAATCTCCAACTTTTTTGTAGTGGTAAACTTCTTTTTGGGAAAATAAGTTCTATTATTTTAGCTAAAACACACTCCTTGCAAATTGTGTTAGTAGGCTTTACAATCTTCAAAAAATCTCTAATAGCAAACATTCTACTAGTATTCACAATACCATCAAAGTTTATATGACAAAATCTCTTATGCCAACCAACTGTCATCTACCTTTGCAACCAAACATGTCATTTCAGTGGGATTCAACTAAAATACATTACCTCTAGATTTAGTTCCTGTTCCAATTACCTTTCCATCTTTTTCTTTGATCATGCATGTCTTTTCTATGAACTACAACTGATAACCTTTTTATACTAATTGTCCAACACTCAAAAGATTTTATTTTAAACCATCAACAAATTATACATCTTTAGTGTTAGTTTTACCATCAAGAGTTGTAGATCCAATACCCTTAACTTGGCATGTTGCATTGTTTCCAACTCTGATAATACCTCAATCTTGACTTTTGAAGTCAAAAATTTTGTTCATATCACTAGTCATATGATGTGAACAACTACTGTCAATTATCCAATTAGATTTATTCTCAACCTGTGACACCAAAGCTACCTTTTGGACTTTCTTTTTTAATTTCTACAAATCCAATTTCATCATCACTAGCACTTAATTCTTGTTCATTAGAGTTATTATCGTCATTTGCATACAAAAACTCTCTGTCTTTTCTAGGTTTTTAATTTCCCTTATTCTTTTTCTCTCTTTTAGGACACTTAGATGCATAATGACCATATTCATCACAAGTCCAATATTTAAAGTTTTTCTTACCTCCTTTTTCTCTTCTTGCCATAAGGGTTTCTCCTTCTTCAATCTTTTTATCCTCTTTAGATATGCTACTACTAGAAAAATCTCCTCTACCACTTGTTCTTCTTGATAAATTAAGTTGAATATTCAAGGTATTGAAAGTTGTCTCTATTTTGATCAATTCTCTGGACTGTCTAAGTTTATTCTCAACTACTTTAAGTCTTCCAAGCAATGTCTCCTTTGTGAAATTTTTTGTACAAGATATCAACAACTGTATCATTTGAATTGCTAATTTAAATGGTGGTGTTAGAGTTTTTAGTATCTTGCATATAAACTCATCATATTCTTTGGTTCTTGCTTTAGCTTTGATACCTAGACTAATTCTTGATATCCTACCTATATATGTTCTTATAGATTCATCTTCCATCATTTTAGCATCTTGAAACACACAAACCCAACTTTCTAGTCTCAACTTCTTAGAATGTGCATCTCCTTCAAAACTATTTTGCAAAGCTTTCCAAATCAAATGTGAAGTAGCAAGTGATTTTACTTGATTGTACTCAATTTTAGGAGAGGTGTCTCTATTCTAGTCAATTCTTCAGGCTATCTAAGTTCATTCTCAACTACTTTAAGTCTTCCAAGCAATGTTTCCATTGTGAAATATTTGGTACAAGATATCAACAACTATATCATTTGATCTGCTGAATTAAATGGTGGTGTTAGAGTTTTTAGTATCTTCCATATAACTTCATCATATTCTTTGGTTCCTCCTTGAGCTTTGATACCTATAGTAATTTCTGATATCCTACCTATATATGTTCTTATAGATTCATCTTCCATTATTTTAGCATCTTGAAATGCACAAATCCAACTTTGTAGTCTCAACTTCTTAGCATGTGCATCTCCTTCAAAACTATTTTCCAAAGCTTTCCAAATCAAATGTGAAGTAGCAAGTTATTTTACTTGATTATACTTAATTTCAGGAAGTGTAGTCAATAGTGCTTCTCTACCTCTCATGTCACACATAAAAAGATCTCTTTCTGCCTTGGTGCAAATTTCCAAATCCTTTTTAGCAATGATTGTCTTCTCTGATTTTTTCAAGATCCAATATCCTGGACCCATACACAATTGATGTGTCTTCATCTTTTCTTTCTAGCTATCATAATTTGTTCCATTGAACTTTAGACTATCTTCCCTAAACATATTCACCATGGATCTCCCAAAGTTGTTAAACTTTATCTTCAAGGACTTGATGCTCTGATACCAATTTTTAGAAAAATAGTCCACCAAGATAACTAGGGGGGAGGGTGAATCAATTATCTGATAATTAAAACATTTATCTTTTTAAAGAAAACTTAACCATTCAACCAAAGTAAACAACAACCATAAAAAATGCACATAGACAATTACACCAGATGTGTTGACTAGAGAAACCCTTCATCAAAGGGAAAACCCTAGTGAGAATGATGCCCACAAGATGATGTACTACTATAAATATTCCTTGTTAGAGGATAGACCCTATTAGGGGTCTATTACAACATTTAGTACTATTACAACACTTAGCACATAGAATACCTATTAGGAGACTTTGAATCCCTGTTAGGAGATTCCAACCTTGTTAGGAGTTGTGCTAACCCTGTTAGGATTTGTAGTACAATGTATGCAAGATGAGGCCACTACCAAAACATGCAATTTCAACTATAAGAAAAGCTCACTACTCAAACATGTAATTTACTATTATGTCCTTTCCTCCTTTTTTCTGTCAATCGAAGCAATTACTATTAGACATTGTAGACTAGGTCACAAAACTCATACAAATATCAAACCTCAAACCATTTAGCAAAACCTTCACAATGAAGTTTCCTTCACTTTCACACTGCTTCACTCAACTTTGCATTTTGCTCTCTCTATTTACAATCTCTTCACATCAATATAATTCATGTCATATGTCACACCTCATGATAAAATAAAATTTTGTTCCTTTATACTGAGTCCTCAAAATAATTCCCTGAGTTAGCTATTAGACCTTCTCAATTAATTATTATAGGACCACATTAAGAACATGTTATACTTAGCGATAACATAAATCTTCCACCTTGCAACTTGAATAACTATTTGTATACACAAAATTATGATGAGCAAGCTTAGCCACATCATCACCAACATGTCTTCTTCATGTCCTCAACCTTAATTCTTAGAATAACAACTTTGCTAAGAGATATAACAAGTTTACTAGAACATGCCTCTGTAAAATCTATCTCAGAATAAATATCACCAAAAATTACATAACTTCTTCTAGACTTATCATTTCATCTTCCAATGTTAACTACATATACTAGATACTTGTAAGTATCTCTCATAACCTTAGATAGTGTAAACACTCAACTAGTCATCTGTACCAACTTGATCTTCCATTTTTCTTCTATTAGATACCATAGAAAACTTGCTATGTTGACATCAATGACAAAATTAGTCATGAATATAACATATAATTGTAGTAACATATCTATAATACTCCCCCATAGGAATATCATCAACATTCATGCTTGCAACCAATCTTCTAATAGTTATCTATCTTTTTAGGAATCATGATATATTTGTCATTAGTGCAAAGACTTATTCAATTCTGAATGCTTATCTAGCTTAGTACGTAAACCAAGCATTCAGTGCTTACCTTGTAAGTTCAACAGTGTTCACCGAGCAAAGCATGGTAAATATAGAACTCAATGTTCACTGAGAAAAGCAAGGTAAATGAAGAACTCAGTGTTCACTGAGCAAAGCAAGGTAAATGAAGAACTCAGTGTTCACCGAGAAAAGCAAGGTAAATGAAGAACTCAATGTTCACCGAGCAAAGCAAGGTAAATGAAGAACTCAGTGTTCATCGAGAAAAGCAAGGTAAATGAAGAAGTTAGTTTCTACCGAGTGACATTATATCTACTGAGTCACCAATGGTTATCGAGTTCCAAGCAATGTTGTGTGGCTAGTATGAAATGAGCCTCTACTTCTACCGAGTGCATGACGATGTTGAGTATCAAAAGGTCACCGAGTCAACATGAGGAACCTGAGTTTTCTACTATTTGGCCAACTCAATAATGTTTTGTTCACTTATGTTTTGGGCGACCTTGCAGTTCTAAATTATAGAATGGTATATATGTAATGTATGATATCATTTGTAGTATGATATATGGTGTGTGTGAAAATGAAAAAAAGGAAGAGATTGATGTTCGCATGTAAAGAGGATATTGAAAATCAGCAGCAAAGTAAAAGGGATACAGCAAGGTCAACATAGGAGTAGAAAAGTTATATCTATCACATCAGGTGATCAATGCAAAAAGGATCTTATCAGCAAACAATTGTAAGCAGAACCACTACTTCATCCTAACAGGTGAATTAGTTTATAAATCCTTTAATAGGGTAGACTTAACAGTCTTTTTGTAAAACAGAGTGCATACTTTACTGTATGTTTGGAAATCCTCTAACAAGGTGGATCTAGCAGTCCTACTTGCTCCTAACAGGGTAGATCACCAGAAGTGATCATTGTAAGCCTTAATAGGCCAACTTTATACTGCAGTATTGAAGTTTTGTGGGCATCATTCCCACCCCAGTTTTATTTTCTATTTGGAAGGTTTCTGGGTCACCAAATCTCCATGTACATGTGCAATGAATGTTTGTTCTTTCAGTTATGCACTAGATTAGATGAATGAATGGTGATTGGTTAAAATGTTGAATTGTATAAAATTTTTATAGGTTACTAATTCACCCCTCCCCTCTCAATAATCTATCTTATCCTGAATATTTCCAACAATTGGTATCAGAGCTTTGTGGTTCTTAGGATAAATTTTGATAGCTTGAGCAAAGATCAAGGACAATGGAGATATTTAGACTTGACAAATCTATTGAAAATGAAAAGCTAGATCTGGAAATGGCCATGGCTCAACTCAAAGAAGCAAAGGAGCATATTTCTTAATCTCTAAAAAGAAGGAAGGAAATTGCAAGACAAATGAATGATCATCAGTATGTTGAAGAAAAGATTGAAGACCTTTTACCATCAAGCAGTTCAAATGAAGCTAATGAAGCAATCAAAGAACTCCTAGCAAAGAATCGTTCTCTGCAGGAAGAAGTAAGGAATCTTAAAAGAGAACAAGAAATCCAATCAATCAGGTTATGTGATGTTTTGGAACAGAGAAACAAGGCAAATGAAGACTTAGAGGTAAGAAATAATCAATTTGTTCAGCATGAAAATCTTGTAGGTCAAGTATCTAATGCAAATGAAGAAATTATGAATCTAAGATTTGAGAATGAAAGTTTGAGAAATGATTTAATCACCGAAAGACAAATCAATGCAAGGTTACAAAGTGATCTAAGATCTTAAAGATAAATCAATGAAATCTTGGAAAATGACTTGATCATTGAAAAGCAAATCAATGAGAGAATGATGAAATCTCAAGTAGACATGACTCAATTAAATCAGAAAAGTGAGCAAAACTTTCATAGATAAAAAGGTAAAGCCGATCTTGGATATAAGGAAGAAGGTGAATCCTCCAAACAAGGTACCCAGGGGAATCAAAGACCCACTTGCAATCACTATGGCAAGATAGATCATACATTAAACAAATGTTGGAGTAATGGAAAAGGATAATTCAATGGTAAATGCTTCAACTGCAATCAACATGGTCACAAAGCTAATGAATGCAGAGAGAAACCAAAATTTGAAGGCAAATGTCACAAATGCAAGAAACAAGGTTGCAAGGCATTTGAATGTAAATCAAAAACATTCAATCTAGCAGATCAAATCATCAAAGTAATATTTGGTTGGGACTGCAATACTTGGTGTAGGTGTCACTATTGTGGAGAATATGGACACATTGGGATAAACTGTGCAAAACATCATCTAAGAAAAAAGAATATAACCATAAGATGTTACACATGTATTGAACTTGGTCATATAGCCAAGAATTGCATGAATACTGGAAGAATTGAAGATGAAAAGAAAGCTAAAGCTGATAACATTCGAAAGCAGATGAGACAATAGTGGATTCCTAAATCTACCAAGAAAGACAGTTCAAATGATGGTCATGTCACTCAAGAAATGAGTGACTCCACTAGTTCCAATTAGATTTAAGAAGAATCAAGAACTGCATCATGAAGACATATCTCAAGCAGTTCTAGAGTGAAAGAGTGCAAATGATAAAATCAGTATTTTAGATTCAAGGACCAAAGAAAAGTTATCATTCACCGTGTTGCATCTACCGAGCAAGGTTGGTTAAAAACCTTACCCAACTAGGTCAAGAGTGTCAAAGATTTTGTTTGACCACCGAGTTGCAAGGTTTTATCGAGTAAATCAATGACAAATTGGCAAGCACTATGTCATCTCATCTACCTTCGTACTAAGCATTAATGAAAGTATTTCCATAAAAAGGGAAGAATTCGATTTCATTTTTCACCGTGACTTAAGAATACTCAGAGCTATGAGATGTCTAGTGAATCTAGAGCAAATTTCAAGTGATTTTCAAGTGAAGAATTTGTTCAAGATTTTCTTATACTTATCGAGAAGCTATGGCATCCGCAAGCACTAGCAGCACCAAGGCAAAAAGAGGTTCATAAATTTTGATAAAGGGTATAGAATGGAAAGTGCCCAACTTCAGGATTGTTCCAACCATTGTATAATCACTCGACCCAACTAGAGCTCAATCAAAAATACCACATAAGCTACTTCTTATCAATGATATTCATACTCATTTCAAATGTTCTATTCAAGAAATCAAAAACCTAGAGATGGACAGTGCCCTAGGTGAAATGAGTGTAGATGCTTCTCTGAAACCTAAGTTCAAGCATCTTGAAACCAAAGGCTTGACTCATATCTCACATATGCCTAAAAACTTTCAAACTAAATGGATTAGGTATATCTTGAGTCGGGTGCATAATGCAAATTTATGGTTAGAGCAGCCAGTGCTAATCACAAAGAAGATGATTCACAAAATCATGGGTCTCCCTATGCTCAGTAAAGCAAAAGCCACAAAAACCCTAGGTCGGGAGGAGCTACAAAAGCAAACCATAGCTGAGTGGGATGGTAGAGGTTTAAAGGTCAACACTATATCAAATGTCAAACTAAGATTTGGTATTCATGTAATTTCATATAAATTATATAGTTCCAGTAGATTGAATAGTGTACCTAGTGAAGCTATGGATTTGGCCCTCGAGACTGTAAAGAAAAACCTTGAATTTGATCGGTCTAAAGTATTGCTGAAATAATTGAATAAAAATATGGATAGTATAAGGTCTTCCAAGAATAACCCTTGTAAATTTAGTTCTCTATTGATCTGTTTATTTTTCTACATTCAAAAATTCTTTCCATCTAAAGGAACTATCATATGGAGAAAACACATTCCAATTTTGTATCAGATAAACGAGTTTGTAGCAGAGATGGGTGAAAATTTTGATAGCATTATGGATAATTATTTCAAAGATTTCAAGGAGAGAATGAATAACAGGTTTTGAATTCCACCAAAATTAGTTGAAGATTACAGAGATGATGTATGCTTCATGGTTGACTGTAATAAGGTGTACATCTAGGTAGTCAGACCCCGAGTTGCATGGGTAAAACCTCTTCCCTATGAGGTAAATATTGATGAAGCCAGAGACATCATAGAAGCACTGGTAAATGAGCCATTAGACCCAAGGCAACCAATTTTTGGAACCTATGATGAAGCAAAGGCCAGAATTGAGCTTGAAATCAAGCTACCACAGGCCATAAGCAAAGGCAAGAGGAAGATAGAAAAATTGAAAACTGCATCTGACCCTCTTATGCTAACAAAAGGTAAAGGTGAGGATGAAGGAGATCATGAAGAAGAAGGAGGAGAAGAAGAAAAAGGAGAAGAAGAAACTGAAGAAGAACCTCCAAAGAAGAAAGGTAAGGCAATGATTATCAAACCTAAGAAGAAGCCTACTACAGTATTCACAAGAAGAACTGGAAAAGCTAAGTAGGAACCTATACTGGTCAGGCTTGCACCCACATTTGAGGAAAGGCTTAAACAATTAGAAGAAGGAGCAGGCATCACAAATTTCAAGGCATTGAACTTTGAAACTAGAACAGATGCTGAGAAAATGCAGATAGAGGAACTGGTACTCAGCAAGATGGGTAAATGGAAATACTCCCCAGACTAGCTTGCCTCCCAAATCTCAAAAGAAATATTGGAGAGATTGCAACCAAGATGGGAATCAGCCACCCAAATGGTAAAAGACATCTATGAGAAATCCCTGAAGAATCTTCAACCAAGTCTCACTGGAGCAGAAGTAAAGACTACAATGAAAAACCATGAAGGTAAAATGATGATCAGATTCCACACATGTTTAATTTTGATCAAAGACATTGAGCATGTTGTAAATGATGCTACAAACATGTGGAAAAACATCTATCATCTGCATAAGACCAGTGAAGACCTAGTGGAAATCAAGGACAATGACAGCAGTGATAGTGATGATATTGATGGCACTCCATCCATCACAGTCTCACCAGGAGAGCTTCATGCACTAATGGGAGAAGACAAGGAAGAAGAAGGAATGAAGGAAGAAGCTGAAGAGGAAGATAAGGAGGAAGATGATCCAGTAAAAATTGTAGCAGCAGTTATTGCATCCGTTCCTCACTCTCCACCTAAAACTGTCACATCATCAAGGTTGGAGTTAGCTTCAGTAGGTTTGATAGCATCTACATTAGATTTATCATTTGTACCTACCACATCACAGCTCTAGGTAACATTAATAGAAGTGTCTACCACTTCATCTACCGAGCTACAACCCTCTTCTTCAGCTATCAAGCCAGTCTCCTCAGCTCCATCATCACCAGTCAGTGTAACAATAAGTTCTACAATTTTGATTCTAGCTTGTTCTACAATTTTTTCAGCATTATCTACATCTACTTCAAATCTAGTTAGTTCAAATATTGCATTACCAAGTGTATCATCATTTTTGGGAAGTATTCTAGTTTTTGATCCAGTAAATATTCCTGTTGGCACTCAATCCTCAAGTCCTAGCCCAGTTTTCACTGCTAGTCCTTCCATCTCCACTATTGGGTCTATTCCTAAGGTCAAACCAGTCATCACAAAAGTCAAACAAAAGAAACCATTAAGACTTCTTATCATTGGAAAGGAAATTCTTGAAGATATTGACTTAGATACAGAGATAGTGATTCTAAAAATTGACTATGAAAATGCTACCATTAAAGAGATGAGGTATGCTAGTCAACTAATAGAGATGAAGGCTACCCAGAAGTAGTTAGGGTCTAAAAGGGATAAGGAGTACAGAATAATTGAGAATGCCAGGAATATAATTACAGAAGCTATAGGTGTTGAAGTAGATTCTACTCAACACATTTTGATTCAATTAGAAGAGGCTGTAAATAAATTCAATGAGGAAACCTCTGGTCAAGAAAAATTGATTGAAAAGCCTAAAAGAAAATTTGATAATAAGGTGCTTGAGCACATTGCTCAGCACATTGCAATAAAACAGGTAGAATTGTCCATAATTTTGGTCAATCTTGAAAATCCTTTTAATAATGTAACTTCACTTTTTTCCAAACTTTGTGATGTTACCGAGTATACCAAGGAGATCAAATAAAAATTAAATAAAATTGATGAGGATATGAAGGTTAGTTCCCAAATACTGCAACTTGACCCCAATTCAAGTTCATCCCATCATCTCTGAATCAGATTTTTGTCAGAAAAGTAGGTAGAATTGTTGAGAGAGGAAGCAAGGATCAAATCTACCTTGATTAACATTCAAAATATGATCCTTCCTATCATGGACACAATGCAAAAACACATTGTCTACTCCAAAGCATTGATCCATGACGACAATTTTTCAGTTGCAGATCACATGATTGAACTTTCAGCTAAAATTCAAATAGCACTCTCCACCTGCAAAATTTTGCAAGAAAATTGGGATAAGATGTTGGCTTTTATTCTCAAGGTACATTCTGAGTTTATCTCTCATTTTGGTGTTTCTTTGTAAATACATATTGTTTATTTTGGCATTATTGTCAAAAAGGGGGAGATAGAGTACCAAAGAAGAGATAGAGAGAAGAGATGGAGATATATGTAAATAAGAAAGCCTTGTGTAAAGATAGAAATATTTGTAAATATTTTGTGCATATTGTATGGGGGAGATATATGTAAATCAGTACGTCAAATTTTACACATAATCTTTGGCTCATAAGTGTTTTTGTGACTAATGTCAAAGGGGGAGATTGTTGGAGTCATGATATATTTGTCATTAGTGCAAGAACTTATTCAATTCTGAATGCTTATCTAGCTTAGCATGTATACCGAGAATTCAATGGTTACCTTATAAGTTCAATAGTGTTCACCGAGCAAAGCAAGGTAAATGAAGAACTCAGTGTTCACTGAGCAAAGCAAGGTAAATGAAGAACTCAGTGTTCACCAAGAAAAGCAAGGTAAATGAAGAACTCAGTGTTCACCAAGAAAAGCAAGGTAAATGAAGAACTCAATGTTCACTGAGAAAAGCAAGGTAAATGAAGAACTCAGTGTTCACCGAGCAAAGCAAGGTAAACGAAGAAGTTAGTTTCTACTGAGTGACACTATATCTACCGAGTCACCAATGGTTACTGAGTTCCAAGCAGTGTTGTGTGGCTAGTATGAACCAAGCCTCTACTTCTACCAAGTGCATGATGATGCCAAGTATCAAAAGGTCACCAAGGCAGCTTGAGGAACCCGAGTTCTCTACTATCTAGCCGACTTAGTAATATTTTGTTCACTTATGTTTTGGCTAACCTTGTAGTTGTAAATAATGTAATGGTATATATGTAATGTATGATATCATTTGTAGTATGATATATGGTGTATGTGAAAAAGAAAAAAAGGAAGAGATTGATGTTCGCATGTAAAGAGGATATTGAAAATCAGCAACAAAGTAAAAGGGATACAACAAGGTCAACATAGGAGCAGAAAAGTTATATCTATCACATCAGGTGATCAATGCAAAAAGGATCTTATCAGCAAACAGTTGTAAACAAAACCACTGCTTCATCCTAACAGGTGAATTAGTTTATAAATCCTTTAACAGGGTAGACTTAATAGTCTTTTTGTAAAACAGAGTGCATACTTCACTATATGTTTGGAAATCCTCTAACAAGGTGGATCTAGCAGTCCTACTTGCTCCTAATAGGGCAGATCACCAGAAGTGATCATTGTAAGCATTAACAGGCCAACTTTATACTACAGTATTGAAGTTTTGTGGGCATCATCCCCACCCCAGTTTTGCTTTCTATTTGGAAGGTTTCTGGATCACCAAATCTCTATGTACATGTGCAATGAATGTTTGTTCTTTTAGTTATGCAGTAGGTTAGATGAATAAATGGTGTTTGGTTAAAATGTTGAATTGTATAAAAGTTTTATAGGTTACTGATTCACCCCTCCCCTCTCAGTAATCTATCTTATCCTAAATATTTCCATCAAGGAATATCATCAACATTCATGCTTGCAACCAATCTTCTAATAGTTATCTATCTTTTCAAATCCACTTCATAATCAATATATATGGCACTCAACAGAGGCAGTAAATGTCTTACCAGTAAGGTTTTACATTAATAACAACATAAAAATTGTTCCAATTGTAGTTTACAACATAGATGCCATTCTAGCATCTCTGTCTAAGATAATCTTTTCTAAAACCCCATGAAGTCTAAAAATGTCTCTCATAAATTTATGAGAAATTTCTACTACTCCATCCATTAAATTTCCACAAATAAAATAGGCTAACTTTATAATTCCACTACCACAAGAATAGTATTATGCTTGTTTATAGTCATAGATAAACCTTGTATGAAATCCATGCAAATTATTTTATATTTCCATTCTAGAACTCTATTTAAATGTACCAACTTGGATGAATACTTGTGTTTAGCTTTGATCCTTTGACATTCAAGATGATTCTTAACAAATTTAGTTGTCTCTTGCTTCATACCCTTCCAAAAGTAAAGTATTTTTATGTCGGCCAACATTTTTGTCACCCAAGGGTGTTCGGAATAAGGGCCAACATGGATTTCCCTCAAAATAAATTTGCATATTTCAAAATCCTTATGTATCTAAATTTTTCCCTTATACCCTAAGAGTCTATCTTTGTCTAGATGGTGGCCTTTTTATTTAACATTACATGCATAATTTTGGAGGGATGGACAAACTTGTTTATAGAAATCATCCCTTGGTAATCTCTAAAGTACCTATTCCCTAAGTCCAATGTTTATTATAATTATAGAATAAATTTGTTTTCAGCTACTCAAGGTTTCAACTACTAATTTATCCTTCCCCTTGATATTACTAATATCAAAATTATTTTCTAATAGAAAATCTTGTCATCTTCTTTTACGAGTGTTACGGTTATGTTGAGTGGATATATATTTCAATCCATGATGATCTGACCATAGTGAAAATTATTTACCTATCAGATAGTGTATCCACATTTGAAGAGCATTAATAATGGCTACCAATTCTAAATCATGTGGTTCATAATTATTCTCATAGTTCTTTATTTTTTTACACTCATAGGTAATAACTTGATCTTCCTGCATCAATACACCCCAAAAATCTTCTCCTGATGCATCTGTACTAACCACAAAGTATCCTTGGAAATCTGGAACTCTATGTATGGTGTGGTAGTTAACTTTTACTATAATTACTCAAAAATTTCTTGATACTTTCCTAACCAAAAAAACCTTTTCCCTTTGCACTTACAAGGTATTTAATAGATGTGCTATCAAGCAAAGTCTTGAACAAGCTTCCTATAGAGCCCAGCCAGTCCCATGAAAGTTCTAACTTCTGACACATTTTTAGGCATAGGCCATTCTATAATTGCTTTAATCTTAGCAATATCTACTGAATTCCTTTCATGGATATAATATTCCCTAGATACTAAATTTCCTTTTGTTAGAAAACATTTAGATAATTTCCCAAACAACTTATGCTTGAAGCATTTGAAGAACTATTTACAAATTATTTTGATGTTTTTCCTCATTGTGAGAATAGATAAGGATATCATTAATGAAAACCAAAACAAATATTGAAATACACTATTCATAACATTCATAAATGTTGTAGGGATATTGGTTAATCCCAAGGGTAAGACTGCAAAATCATAGTGTTTATAATAGGTCTCAAAAGTCTTTTTTATGAATATCTTCCTCTTTAACCCTGAAATGATGATAACTTGATCTAAGGTCAATCTTAGAAAATATCAATTCTCCTCTTATGCGATCAAACAAATCATTGATTCAAGGAAGTGGATATTTATTTTTTATGGTGATCTAGTTAATAATTCTATAATCTGTACAGAACCTCATGGTTCTATCCTTCCTTTTATTAAATAATATTGGGGCTCCCAAAGGAGAGACACTATGGCAACAAAGCTTCTTTTCTAATTATTCTTATAAATAAAATTTCAATTCTATTAATTCTATGGTTATCATCCTTTAACATTCTCTGGATTTGGGTTTGTCTCTAGGCACCAAATCTATGGTAAAATTGAATACCCTAGATGGAGGTAGTCCATGTAACTCCTCTAAGGATGCATCTTGATAATTCCTATGGTAAGGATACTTTTGTACAAATGATTCCTTTCTTCCCTCTCTGATTTCCCTATCCTCTAAAATATTATCATCTTGATAAAAATTCTACAAGATCTCATTCATATATTCTATTTTTACTACATAAATATCACACCATTTTTTGTTTACATCTCTTAAGTTGCATGGATGATGCTTGGAAAATTTTAACTTTATATGGTACCCCTTGAATAACTAAAGGGTTTCCACTATAATCTAAGCATTCCACTATTTTTGCAAGACAAACCAATTTTTCCCAATGCTTACTAAGTTAATTTATTCCCATAATTATATCAAAGGATCTTGTAGGGGCTACATATAGGTTAACCTTAGTTTAAAAGGTTTGAAACTATACCCAAGCCTCAAAATGCCATTGATTAATTAAAACCTTTGATTGGTGGGTATGTAGAAGATCATGGTGAACCAAACTGTTCCCTTAAGTGGCAATGAAAAAATAGCAAATCATGTTTATGTCAACTTGACATGCAATTTTCAATGTGCATGAGATTTCTATAGAAAAGTTGAGAGAAAACAATATCTAGGAAATGAAATTTAGTTTCTAAAATACTAGTCCTTATCTAGAGAAAATAAAAATAGATTGGTCAAAATTTTAAATTTTAATGCAATCGTACAAAAATTTCAAGACAAAAATAAGTAGACGTATGTCTGACCACCTTAATCAAAACCAAATGATAATATTTTTTAATAAGATTCTAGATATAAGAAGTAGATGCATGCCTAAATGTGACACATATTTTTGAGTATTTTTATTCTAAATAATTAGTTATAGATTATTTACTATGATATTTTTAGAATAAAACACATTTCATGTTTGACCAACTTAAATAATTCAAAATTTTTAATTTTTATTATTTTTTCCTTATAGTACAAGAAACATATAATGTGATGCATCTTTTGGATTTCAAAAATGTTGTACCATTTTAAAGTTATAGATATTTTTCAATTAGTGTGTCAATTAGCACTTTATTATGCCGAGAGGCATTCTATACAATCGCAGCACAAAGAATATGCCAAAAAGATTCTTCGTCAATAAAAAAGAACTAGGAGCAGTTACAAACTTTTAAATCATAAAATACAAAAAGCATTCCTGAAATAATCGATAGCCGAAATAATAGGTGCAAAATAATAGTGCCGAAATAATTTCAATATGATTTTTTTTTTGTTAAATATAATTTTGCATGCACATTCATGCTTATTTTTTGTGGGGAGTGAGGGAATTTGAAGCAAATTTGTGGAATGTGAAGAGACATCCATTGGGGGATATGAGGAGCCTCTCATAAGTTATAAAACAAAGACTCCTCATTTCATTTTCATTTTATGTTTTTGCAAGAAGGAAGAGTTGGAGATTATTGGAGGACTAGATTCAAGTTTTTGAATAGGAGTAGATTGAAGTTTTGGAGTAATTTTTTTGTAGGTGAGATTTCTATTTTTTATTTAGATTTTTATTTAGATTTTGATGTAGATTTAGAACTAGTTATGATATTCTACTTTGATTTAGATTTCAATTTTAATTAGTTTTATTTAGATTTAAAATTCTATTCAAATTTGTTTAGGCTTGTGTTTAACAGTTTAGTCGTGCATGTTTGATTTAGATTTAGATTTGCATTCAAAATCTATTTGATTTATATAGTTTATAATACTTTTCATTTGCATATTTTAAAAGTGCATGTTTCAAATCAGTTTTAGATTTGCATGTTTCATATTAGTTTTAGACTTGCATATTTCAAAATAGTTTTGGTTTGCATGTTTTAGATTTGAATGTTTCATAATAGTTTTCCATTTGCATGTTTCAAAGTATAATTTTATCATTAATGTGGATGACAATGCCAACATATCAATACAATTCGTATTTTATTAAAGCTAATGATCTATTTAAAGTAGATGAATCATATATTTAGTATATATTTTATCAATTATTAAATTATAAAATAGAAAAATATTCTTGAAATAATAGCTTGCCAAAATAATATGAAGCCAAATGGATGCCGAAATAATAGAGCCCAAAAAAGGGGCCAAAAAATAGAAACAAAAAAAAAAAGGTTGAAACAATAGAATCCAAAAAAAATAGGACTAAAATAATTTTATTAAATTTTTAAATACAAAACATTTTCTTTTTCGTTAAATATATTTTTGCATGCACATTCATGCTTATTTTTTGTGGGAAGTGGGGGAATTTGAAACAAATTCATGGAATGTCAAAAGACATCTATTGGGGGATATGAGGAGTCTCTCATAGGTTATAAAACAAATGCTCCTAATTTCATTTTCATTTTTTGTTTTTACAAGGAGGAAGAGGTGCAAATTATTGGATAAGATTAGAGTTTTTGAAGAGGAGTAGATTAAAGTTTTGGAGTAATTTTTTGCATGTGAGATTTTTATTTCTATTTTTAATTTTTAATTTAGTTTTGCATTTAGATTTAGATTTAGTTATGTATTTAAATTTAAATTTAGATTTAGTTTCAAAATTAGTTATAATATTCTCCTTTGATTTAGATTTCAATTTTAATAAGTTTTATATAGTTTAGCCTTGCATGATTGATTTAGATTTAAATTTCAAATTGATAAAAAATCTAGATTTAGATATTTGATAATACATTTCATTTGCACATTTTTAATGTGCATGTTTCAATTTAATTTTACATTTGCATGTTTCATATTAGTTTTAGATTTGCATATTTCAAAATACTTTCGGTTTGGATGTTTTAGATTTGTATGTTTCATAATAGTTTTATATTTGCATGTTTCAAAATATTTATATTTTTCATGTTTCCTAATTAAATTTTATCTGTAATGTGGATGGCAAGGTCGCCTTATCAATAAAATTTGTATTTTATTTAAGTTAATGATTAATTTAAAATAAATGAATCATATATTTAATTTATATTTTCTTATTATTTAATTAGATTATGTATGTGTTTTATTTAAATAGTGTTCATAGAATATATAGATTTTTATTAATATTCATGTTTGTAATGTTTGAAAAGTGGAAGGCAATGCCACCATATTTCAAACATTACAATCTAACTTTTTCATTTGAAATAGTTTTGATTTTGATTTATGTTATTTTGAACATTATTCATTTCAAAGAATTTATGTTAATTATTAATACTTTTTTATTCTGATTTTTTCTATATGTTGATTTTTTTTTATAAGTTTGCATGTTATTATTTGAGTTATGGTTGCCTCGAATAGAGAATCAAACATTATTTGATACCAATCTAACTACTTCAATGACCTCAAATGATTTCTTTGAGACCGAGTTTGACAAATGCCTACAAATAATTAAAGAGATACACACAACTATAATTAAAGTTGTTGTGAATGCAATATTTTCAATTGACTATGTTGAGGAAATGGAAGGAATGCATATGAAAGATGCATTTAAAATTCCTACGTAATACATCTACAAAAAGGGATGGGTTTCCCTCAATGATGAAAGAAGTGTTTCACAATCATTGTTTAAATAAAGGTTGCAAAAAATCCTAATTATTGAAGAATGTGACATGTATTTACACCATTACAGAGATTTTTTTGTATATAGTTCATTCTTGTCTCTGGTTTCAGAATTTTACTTCTAATTAGTTGTATTGTCAATTTTGTTTCCCCATTGTTCTATGTAACTTTCATGACAAAGAGAACAAAAATAAATAAATTTTTTGTTGTACAAAATATTTCTTCAAAGGATGTGGCTACTAAATATGTTAATTAAGAAAGAAAATCATAAGTCTAAATTAATCTCTTTAATGATAGGCATATTTATTGATTACAATTCTTAATCATTACAATAAAAATTGCATTATCATTATTAAAAATTCAACAATATATGTTCTCACATCATCATGGAGAAATAATTTCCATAAAATTGATTCTTTTATATTCTTGCACACTTTTTGTGTCATCTAAATAGTTGTGTTGGGACTTATAATTCTCCTTTCATGAATTAAAATTTCTCCACTATTCAAGTCATTTATATAACATATATCCCAAATTTGACCATAATTTTACTCCAAATACTCCAACACTACACCTAAATCTCATATTTCCCTTAACCATGTCCCTTATTTTAGTGTAACATTTAACCACTTATTAACCCTAACAATAACATCGAGTGTCATATAAATGAAATTGTAAACCTTGGATCCTACCTCTAACTCTTACTCTATATGTGATTGTACTAAGCATTTAGTTAATTATACACCTTAACCTAACCCTATATGTACTACTAACTATAAATAATATTATATTTTTTATAAGTTGATATATATATATATATATATATATATATATATATATATATATATATATATATATATATATATATATATATATATATATATATATATATATATATATATATATATATATATATATATATATATATAGAGAGAGAGAGAGAGAGAGAGAGAGAGAGAGAGAGAGAGAGGATGGGAGAGGGAGGGATTACATTATTAAAAAGGTTAATAACTTGTATCACAATAACACTAATCATGGGCACTATAATAGAACTAACCCACATAAAAATTTAACCTAAAAATTACCCTAACATTAAGGTAAAGTGTAATAATAACACTAACATCAACTATAATACAATTAATAACCCAAAAATAACCTTAATCACAATAATAACGCAAACCCTATCTCTAACTCTAATTTTAACTTGAACTCTAACTCTAACTCTAATTATAATCCTAATCCTAATTCTAATTCTAACCCTAACCCTAACTCTAACTCTACTCTAATTCTACCCCTAACCCTAACCTTAACCCTTTATAACCCTAACTCTAATCCTAATTCTAACCCTAACCCTAATTCTAGCCCTAACCCTAAACCTTACTATAACTCTAATCCTAACTCTAATTCTAACTCTAACACTAACTCTAACCCTAACTCTAACCCTAATTTTAACCCATATTCTAACTCTAACTCCAACTTTATCTCTATCCCTAACCCTAATTCTAACCCTAACTCTAACTATAACTCTAACCCTAACTATAACTCTAACTCTAATTCTAATTGTAACCCTAATCCTAATAATAACCCTAACCCAAACCCAAACCCTAACTCTAAACCTAACCCTACCCCTACCCCTAATCCTAACCCTAACACTATATATAATGCTAATCCTAACCCTAACACTATATGTAACTCTAACTCTAACCCTAACCCTAATTCTTCCTAACCCAAACCATAATTCTAACCCTAACTCTAACTCTAACCCTAAATCTAACCCTAGATCTAATCCTAACTCCAACCCTAACCCTAAATCTAACCTTAACCCCAACTCTATCTCCTACTTTAACTATAACTCTAACTTGATCCCTAACTCTAACTATAATTCTAACCCTAACCCTAACCCTAACCCTAGCCTCAATTCTAGCTCCAAATCTAACCCTAACATTTACCGTAACTATAACTCTAACACTAACAGTAATGCTAATGCTAACACTAATTAGGGTAAACTTTAAGAAACCTCCCTCTAGAAAAAGATATAAATTATTGGTGAATCTTTCATTATTTTGAAAAATGAAACCATTTTTTATTGGCAAATCTCTCAATTTTAAATTTTAAATATTATTTACATTGGTGATTATTTTGGAATCATAATTTTTGAGTAGAAAATATTGGCAAATCTCAATAATAATAGCAAGTTCATTAATCCTCATAGAATATTACAAATCAAAATTGAACATGTTTTATCTCATGGAAATTATGAGGATAATTACATTATATTTTAAATCAATAGTGAAAGCTAAATATTGGTAATATATCCCTAAAGTAACTAATAATTATGATAATTATTGTTAAATTAATTTTAATTTTTTGATAATATTTAATATTTAGGTGAATCGAATCTAATCATGTATCGAATATTATGGTGAATTTTTGAGTTTAAATTTTTTAATAAAATAAATTATTGAGTGATTTTAAATATTTTAGAACTAAATTTAATAAAAATGTTGTGATTTA
Organism: Cupressus sempervirens; assembly: GCA_028749045.1. Classification (NCBI taxonomy): domain Eukaryota; kingdom Viridiplantae; phylum Streptophyta; class Pinopsida; order Cupressales; family Cupressaceae; genus Cupressus; species Cupressus sempervirens. The sequence continues at coordinate 709,075,815 of CM053786.1, read as the reverse complement.
CATTGCATTAAATCTTAAATTATTAGCCAAATTACTAGGAAACAATTTTTAAAATTCACAAAATTATAAATATTCACCGCTAAAAAACACCCTACACTAATTGTAACCCTAACCCTAATGCTAACCCTAACTCTAACCATAATCCTTGTGCTAATCCTAACCCTAACCCTAACCCTAATTCTAACACTAACTCTAACTCTAACCCTTGTTCTAACTCTATTTCTAACTTTAAGTGTAACTCTAGCTCAAACCCTAGCTCTAAATCTTACCCCTAAACCTAACCCTAATTATAACCCTTACCCTAACCCTAACTCTAACTCAATCTCTTACCCTAATTATATTTGTAACCCTAACCCTAACCCTAACCCTAATCCTAACTCTAACTCTAACTGTAACTCTAATTCTACCCCTAACCCTAACCCTAACCTATATAACCCTAACTTTAATCCTAAACCCAATTCTAGCCCTAACCCTAACCTAATTCTAACCCTAACTTTAACTCTAATCCTAACTCTAACCCTAACTATAACTCTAACTCTAATTCTCACCCTAACCCTAACCCTAACACTAATTCTAATCCTAACTCTAACTCTAATGCTAATTCTAATCCTAGCCCTAATTCTAACCCTACATCTAACTCTAACTCTAACCCTCACTCTAACTCTAACTCTAATTGTAAACCTAACCTTAACATTAACCCTAACCCTAATTCTAACTCTAAACCTACCCCTAATCATAACCATAATACTATATATAACTCCAACCCTAACCCTAACCCTACTTCTAATCCTAATCCCAACCCTAACTCTAGCCCTAACCCTAATTCTAACCCTAACCCCAACTCTATCTCTAAATTTAACTCTAACTTTGACTTGAACCCTAACTCTAACTCTAAACTTAACCCTAACCCTAACCCTAACCCTATCCCCAATTCTAACCCTAACTCCAACTCTAACCCTTATTCTAAATGTAATTCTAACTCTAACTCTAACTCTTATTATAAACCTAACCCTAACCCTAATTATATTTGTAACCCTAATTTTAACCCTCGCCTTAATTCTTATCCTTACCCTAACCCTAACTCTAACTCTAACTCTAATCGTAAGTATATTTGTAACCCTAATTCTAACCCTAACCCTAATCCTAACTCTAATTCTATTTCTAAACCTAACCATAACCCTAACTCTAACCCTAATTGTAACTCTAACCTTGACCCTAACTCTAGCTCTAATTGTAACCCTAACCCTAACAATAACCCTAAATCTAACCAAAACTCTAATTCAAACCCTATCCATCACCCTAATTTTAATCCTAATGCTAACCCTAACTCCAACTCTAACCCTAACCCTAACCTTAACACTAACCTTAACCCTAATTCTAACCTTAACTCTAACTTTTACCTTAACAATAACCTTAACCATAAACATAACTCTACCCCTAACTCTAACCCTAAATCTAACTCTACCATAATTGGAATCTAACCATAACGCTAACTCTAACTTTAATCCTAACACAAACCCTAATCCTAACCGTAACTCTAACCTTAACCTTGACTCAAACCCTAATCCTAACCCTAGCTCTGTTATAACCCTAACCCATACCATAACCATAAATCTAACCCTAACCTTAACTATGAGCATAACTCTAACCCTAACCTTAGCCATAAATATGACTCTACCCCTAACTCTAACCCTAAATCTAACTCTACCATAATTGGACTCTAACCCTAACCCTAACCCCAACTTTAATCCTGACTCAAACCCTAACCTGAACCCTAACTCTAACCTTAACCCTAACTGAAGCCCTAACCCTAGCCCTACAATAACCCTAACCCTAACCCTAACTACAACCATAACACTAACCCTAACCTTAACCATGAGCATAACTCTAACCCCAACCTTAACCATAGACATACCTCTACCCCTAATTCTAACCCTAATTCTAACTCTACCATAATTGGACTCTAACCCTAACTTTAATCCTGACTCAAAACCTAACCCTAACTCTAACCTTAACCATGACTCAAACCCTAACCCTAACCCTAACCCTAACCTTAACCCTTACCCTAATTGTAACCTGAACCATGACCATAACTCTAATTCTAACCTTAGCCATAAACATAACTCTAATATGAACCTTAACCATAACTCTAACAATAACCATACCCATAACTCTAACCTTAACCTTAACCATAACTCAAACCCTAACCCTAATGCTAACCCTAACCCTAATTCTATCCCTAAGGTTAACATTAATGGTAATGGTAACTTTGTCCCCCCAACCATATATATATGTTTGACTATAACATTTTACATTACAATATACCAAAAAAAAAGAATTAATAATCTAAATTAAACTTCTTATATAAAGTTTTTAAAAAAAAATTTGAAGCTCATAATTTTATAGTAACTTTATACAACTCTAATTATGAATTTTATAATAACCTTATCAATGTATAAATAAAAAGTAAATATTTTTCCTATTGCACCGTGACTACCACTAGCTTATATATACCTATATATACATTACGTCGAGAGTAATCATTCTCAAGGCGCCTATTTTGATAAATCCCAACTGTGATTAAAATAACCTTGGGATTTAATAAAAAAAGGTGCCTCGAGAATGATTACTCTTGGCGTAATGTATATATAGGTATATATAAGCTAGTATGTAACTCTATTAGAAAATAAGTAATAATTACTTAGTGAACTCATAATTTGACATAAATTACATTTATGGAAATCTAAGAACATTATTAAGAAACCCTTTTCATTTCATCAAAATTGGGAGAAAAAAAGTTATCAGGTACATGTTTGAAGTTAAAAATATATAAGAACATGCCAAAAACATGGTTTCAGGACATATTCAAAGTTGACCATGAAGGGTTCATATCCAAATATATACTAGACCTTATAGAGGTATTAATTTTTTGGTTTAGTATCAAGATAGGTGGGAAAAAAGTTGGAATAGATTTTGAAATGTTTGAGGAATTTCACAACTACATATTTTCTAGATTGCCACTTTTTGGCACATCATGATCCTGTACATACCCTGGTGTGAATACTCAATAGTCTAAGGGTTTTCTATATAACTAGTTCTTTATAGAAAACTACTTACAAATTTTGGAGATATAAAAATTTCAAACCAATGACAATGTTTATGTGATTTAAAAGATTCAAATTCGCCTAAACTATGGATTTATATAAATAGGGTTCCAATACACCTTACTCAGAGTTTCTATAGGACCCAATTAGTGCTTCTCTTGATGATTATCCATTTTTATATGGATCCTTTGCTAGAAAATAGTTTATTGAGGTGGTAATGGAGGGTGTTTTTATTGATTAGACATGTCTTTACTTGGATACTAATTGGTATAATGATCTCCACCACAGAAAAAATATCCCCTTGTTGATCCCTTCTTTTCATTTCTCTTGCTTCTATTATTACTTTTGGAATTTCCCTTGAAATCCTTACTATTGCTTCCTCTGTACTTGAGTTGTTGGCCTTGAAATTATTAAAACCTTTTTTGTGAGTTTCTTGGTCAAAACTAGAGGAATTTTTTTTTTTTTTTTTTGGAGATATAAAAATTTCAAACCAATGAAAATGGTTATGTGATTTAAAAGATTCAAATTAGCCTAAACTATGGATTTATATAAATAGGGTTCCAATACATCTTACTTAGGGTTTCTATAGGACCCAATTGGTGCTCATCTTGATCATTATCTATTTTTACATAAATCCTTTGCTAGAAAATGGTTTATTGAGGTGGTAATGGATGGTGTTCTTGTTGATTAGACACGTCTTTACTTGGATACTAATTTGTATAATGATCTCCACCATAGATAAAATACCCCCTTGTTGATTCCTTCTTTTCATTTCTCCTGCTTCTACTATTACTTTTGGAATCTCCCTTGAAATCCTTATTATTGTTTCCTCTGTACTTGAGTTGTTGGCCTTGAAATTATTAAAACCTTTTTGTGAGTTCCTTGGTTAGAACTAGAGGAAATCTATTTTTTTTCCTTTTATTGTCTCAGATGGAATCATCCTTTCTCAAAAAAAGGATTGACAACCTTTTCATGAGCTTCCTCTATGGTTTAAGGTACTAGTACATCAATTGATCGCTTCCCCAACTTTGTTATTAAGCCTCATGATGAACATCCTAACCTTGAAGTTTTCATCTTGTCAAATTCTTTCTCGTCATAGAAGGATTGGGGTAACCACCTTTTCTTAATGATTGTTGAAAACTTGTCTCAAATAATATTAGTTTTCCTTAAGAATTAACTCCATTTTATTGGTTTCCCATCAAGTATAACCTTTTGCAATAAGTTGATAGATTCCACAAATAACTTTTGAGGTTTTAAAAGATCTCCTTATTTTGAATTATTTTTTCATTGAGTTTACCATGCCTCAATGGAATCCCTAGACTTGAATCCCAAAAAAATGAAGGTTTAATTTTATTTTGGTCAATAGAATGTGTTATAAAGTTAAAATTTAGTTGCATCCTTAAAAGCACCTAATGCACAAATTAAAAAATTAAATTCTTCAAAAAAAATTTGTTAGTGTAGTTTTTTATTTTTTCTATTTTGCTAGGTTTTTCCTACACTTTTAATAATCTCACTTAGGTTAATAAAGCATTTCTTATTAGGTGAATGGTTGTGAGGTGTCACCTTCCTACATGTGAGCATCCATTAGCTATCTTGGAAAGATACTTTTCTATCTTTAGTCCGATAGATGGTTGCTCCTCATTGGTTGGTGTTGCCACCTCTTCCCTCTTCCTAGCCTATATAAGCATGCTACCTGGCTTGTATTTGTAGCTCTTATTTTTGCATCCTCTTAATGCTCTTTTGCTTCCAGCATTTGCATTACTCTCTTGCAGACTAACTCTATGATGCTATTTTTATTTTGTATCATTTGCATTCATAGTTTAGATATTTACTCTTTGCACTAGTTTTCTAGGTTATTAATCTTTTCAGATTCTAACATGGTATCAGAGCTTTTCTATGTGCAAGAGTAGATTTTAGTTTCCTTATTTGAGAGATTCAGTGGGGGGGGGGGGGGGGGGGGGGGGGGGGGCAAATACACTTTATTGTAGTTTTCTGAAAAATGAAGTATGCTCTTCTCTTGCATCTTTGGATGATCCCGAGAATCAGAAAAGTTTTGACAAAAACAGTTTTTCTCTAGGTTTGAATCTCAAATCTGACAACCAACTTGCATATTTGGAGTTTTCAATCAGTTTTGCAGGTTCCAGCATGCCATTGATGGACTTGAGAAGCTGATCCAGCATTTGCATGTCATATTTTGGTTGCTGGGGTCAATTTTTGATTTTGAAGCCATTTTTTACTGTTAAAGGAGTCTGATTTACACTACAGCAAATTTTTGGAGCATTTTCAACCCAAACGGACATCACCATTGGATCTGGAAGGCTGTTTGCAGTCAGGATTTATATAAAGCTTGTTGTTTTTGGACACAGGGCAATTTTGGAGATTTTTTGAAGCCTCCAAGCTCTACTGTACGGATCGTACGGACGCAGGGTTGGAGAATTTTTTTTTTTTTAAATAATTTTTCGAGTGCATCGCCACCGCACCACCGCGGTGCCACCTGCTCGCAGCCCCAGTGGCTACAGCCGGCAGCGCCACCTCGGGGCAGCCGCGGCCTGGCCGCCTCCCGTCCTCCGCCCTCCGCCGGTGATTTTTTTGGCCACCGCTCAATCTCGCCGCCCCTGCGGCCACCTCTGCTCGGTCCTCCGCTCCGATAGAGCCTGCTCTGCCCAGTTCTCACCGTCCAATCAATGTCCGACAGCTCAGCGCCCGCCGGCACAGTCAGCATTTTGGTGCTGAGTCAGCGCGCATTCTGCGCGTGACATGTGGCACGGGCACCATGTGGCACTTTGCCACGTGGTCCCTGCCACGCCATTTGTACTGCCATGTGGCACTACCACGTGGCACTGCCACATGGCATCCTTTTTTGTTGTGACAGGCCAGAGGCCGTCAATTTTAATCCCCATTTTGCTGACATCATCATGATGTCATCCTACATCAGCACCTTCTTGCACCTCTCCTAGGGTCATTTTGGACCTACCTTCGGTTTTTTGGCCATAACTTTTGCATACAAAGGTATTTTTCTGATCCGAAAGAAGTGCCGAAAAGCTGGTTCTAAGACAGAGATACTAGTATAGGTGTTTTTGAGTTTTAATGTAGTTTAGTTTCCTGTTATGGCAGTCAAAGTTGGATGTTCTATTTTGCACTCCGGGAGGCGTATCTTGAGCTTTCAATCTCCAATTTTGGACTTCTTTATATCACTGGAAAGCTCTTTCTATGCTCTTTCCAGTGATGCTGGTTTTTGTTCCAGATTCTATTCCAGACATATCCTATTCATTCTTTTTCATTTTAGCATTCTGGTGGATATTCTGTTTGTTTCAGGTCCGAAGATCGATTTTGTTGCTTCAGTTGCTTCGTTTTGGGCTTTACCTTCTATTGTTTCAGCCTTATGTTTTTTCTGATCATTGTTGATATTCATTGTAAGCATCTTTATGCAACACACTGAGATAAAGTGCCACTCTTGCGTTTCAGGATCCTTTTCATCATTGTGATTCGTTGTACTCGCACTATTATATAAAGTGCCATGGGGGGGATAGTTGTTTGCCACTTATAGGCCCTCTTTCTCTAATTCCTCATGCAGTGTCGATGACACATGCCTTTATTTGTGTTTGTAACTCACTCTCGATGTGTTTGGCTCCTGTGTTGTAGGAGATTTTTGGTCCATCTTTTCAGTTGCCTGTCACCTCACCTACCTTAAGGGGAGGTTATATTGTTGTTCTATGCTTCTTTGGTTGATGGTTCGTGCCTTCTATTTCCATGGAGGTTCCTTTGGTTGATGGTTCGTGCCTTCTATTTCCATGGAGGTTCTACAGATCAGCATTTTGACAGAGTTTTGCGGTTCTTCATGCTTCAGTGATGCTGCTTCTTCATGATCACTCCTTGTTCCTGTTTTAGGGGACAATTTTCCTAGCAGGAGACTTCTTCAGTTCTTCACTAGGTTCTTACCTCTTTTTGGGGGAGGGTTTTTCCCATGTGGTTTTCTCTCTTTCCCCGCTTTCAGAGGTTGCATCTTCTTGCATTGTACTTGGGTACCTAACATGGCCTCGTTGCCAGGACCCATTTCTACATCCACCTAAGCTTCGCTTATGGGGGGGTGTTAGTGTAGTTTTTTATTTTTTCTATTTTGCTAGGTTTTTCCTACACTTTTAATAATCTCGCTTAGGTTAATAAAGCATGTCTTATTAGGTGAATGGTTGTGAGGTGTCACCTTCCTACATGTGAGCATCCATTAGCTATCTTGGGAAGATACTTTTCTATCTTTAGTCCGATAGATGGTTGCTCCTCATTGGTCGATTTTGCCACCTCCTCCCTCTTCCTAGCCTATATAAGCATGCTACCTGGCTTGTATTTGTAGCTCTTATTTTTGCATCCTCTTAATGCTATTTTGCTTCCAGTATTAGCATTACTCTCTTGGAGACTAACTCTATGATGCTATTTTGATTTTGTATCATTTGCATTCATAGTTTAGATATTTACTCTTTGCACTAGTTTTCTGGGTTATTAATCTTTTCATATTCTAACAAAATTATTGGTTGAAATAAGACAATTTAATCACTAAAAGTGATTCAATAGAATTTAAGTAATAAAATCCTTATAAAAATCTCCACACTACAAAAAGAAGTTCTATTTATTATACTAACAATTTTTACAAAGAATAATTCTAGTAATTATTATAGCATAAGAACAACTCTTAAAATAATTATTTGGATTTTCATACATTGTAAACTAGCAGTTGTACATTTTTGTATGTACAACAATGAGCTGACAGGTGATAAAATTTCTCTAACTATTAGCCCATTATAAACCCTAATACTATTTGTTAAAAAAAAATTAGTTTAACTATATCCCTTTCCTCACACCAATATTTTATTTAAATTGTGAACTATTTATGTATTTAGCATTTTTAAAAACTCCTTCACATTTTAACATTTACAATCAAATTTTAGTTTTCCTTTATGAATTTCACATGTAAAAATATTCATTTTTAAAATTTTGAATTAATCAAAAATAAATTTAAGAATAAATCTAAAACTAAAATCAAAATAGATATAAAATATTTCTAAAATTATTTTAGTGTATTATGTAATTTTAGCACTAACCTTAAATCAATCCTTAGTAAACCCTAATACTATTTGTTTAGAACTTAATTATTTTAACTCTATCCCTCTCCCCACACAAATATTTTTTTAAATTGTACAATATTTATCTATTTATCAATCTTAACAATTCTTTTATTTTTCTAAACAATTATACTCTATATATTTTTAAAATTTTAGTATTATATAATATTCTTAAAATTTGAATAATGATTATGAAATTATCATTTGTAATCAAATTTTGGTTTTCTTTTTTGAAGTTTACATGAAAATCATTTACAATTTATAATTACTTCTTAAAAAAATTGAATTACTCAACAAAAGTTTTTAGAATAAATCAAAATAGATACAAAATCTTTCAAAAATTATTTTGGATAGCATCTTTCTAGATCTATATAATTTTAAAATAATAAATTTAAAACCAAAATCTAGATAGAAACATAATATTTCTATACATTTCATAATTTTTTATTAAAAAAATCCTTAAATTTTGAAAATAAAAATAAATTTGTTAAATATCACTGCATAGTTTGACAACGTTCATTTCAATACCCAAATGAGTAGATGATGACAAAACCAGACATAAAATCTAAATGCAAATATAACATGAATGATATACCAAGCAAACAATATTCATTTTTGAGACATAATTTGTTACAATGGACCACATTGGACACCATATCTACGGGGAAATATGCAATTGATATATTTAAAACTATAAAGTTTTTCATTTTTTAGTGAGAAAATCCAACCATCCCCACATAGAAGTGCAAGCATCAATATTCCAATGCCTAATGTTTCTTTCTCAATTTGAATTGTGCACCCTCCTTCTAAAGTTAATCATTGAAGCCAAAAGAACTAAGAAATTCAAGCAAAAAGAACACAAAATTATGATATAGGATTCAAAAACTCATCACATAGAGGAACATGTCCATAAAGAGTTGAACCCTTCAAGCCATTGCCACAATAATAGAAGCTTTTAATCAAAATGAGTCCACAAATGAACAAATTGAATTAACATGTCAAGCTAAAAAGTTTGGAATGAAAAAGGAAACCACTAGACAAACTCTAAGATGAGGGAAAATTAAAAGAGACAAGTATAATATTAGAAATATAAATATTTAGATGAGAATTTTTCAGTAAAAGATTATAAAAATGGAACTTTCCAAAATATTAATCTATTGTATATAGAACATTCTAAGCTACAAACATCTTTTTTCTATAATTGCAACTTTCTAATATAACTATAATTTTATATTTTTAAATTAGAATATTTGTATAAAAAAACTCTTTCTTTGTGAAATATTAAAACTGAAAATATTTTTAAAAATTTACTCATGGATGTTTCTAAAACCCATTTAGATTGTCTAAAATCACATCTATCTTTGAACAAATATTACCGCTTCTAAATATCACATCCATGTATTTTTAATTCAATTCATTTTCTATTCTCTCTTTTGAACAGTTTGAGGCTATTACCATTCACAAGCTGTGTATGTTTTAGTGAGTGATTTGACATGAGCAAAATTGAGAAGCAAAGTGCTACAGGAGCAGCTACAGGAACAATATTTTTATGGGGGTACTGTGATTTTTTAAGGCATATTTTATTATTTTAGGGCATATTTTAATATTTTTCTATCACTTAGTAAATTTTTGATGTTTAGGGCATATTTTAATGTTTTAGGGCATACTTTGATGTTTTGTTAAAGGATTGAACAAAACATTCATGGGTCTAGTGGTTGCCAAAAATAATTTTTAATTGTTTATCATTGATTATATATTCTCTCCAAAGTTGATTGTTGAGGAGAGGATTTGGTTTTCTTTTCTATGGGAAGAAGGCTGAGATATTGTGAAAAATTATTTGTACCCTACACTAAATAGATGAAATAAATAACACTGTAGTGGTTTCTTGTTACTTAGTTTATATTTTATTCACATTAAAAATTGATTAGAGATGGATAACATATTTATTGGTTTTTGAATAAAATAGTAGTGGCATTGTTTTTTTTTTTGTGTAGAAGTTATTTCTGCAAGAAGCCAAACTCACAAAAGAATCTCTCAAAGTTAATTTGGGCAAAAATGCCTCTTTCTCGCATGAACACCATTTGAAGTGGTTTGACTATGGTGAAGAGTGGGTAGGAGGAATGTACAGTACTTTCTTTATGGTCATTTGCAGGAACAGGCTACAATTTGAAGAAACATGTGTTTGGTAACTATGTGCTTGCCATGAATGAACAGATATAACCTGTAAGGTGATGTTTGTATTTGATGCTTTTCCTGTAGTCTTCTCGAGTTTCTTCTTTGCATCCCATTTTGAAGCTATTATAGGGTTTATTCTTGTTATCTCCTCATCATGAAGTTAAATAATGAAGGATTTTTTTGAGGGTGCAATAATTGAGAGGCAAGTTAAGATGGCTGAGATGCTTTCCACATCCAAATGTCTTGTAGATTAACATGGTCATATAACAAGGTTATAAATACCAGTGAGGAGTTTGAAACAAAACATTTTAATTTTTTTAATTGATTTAAATTAGGATTTCTTGATTTTTTTTTTTAAAGTTGTAGTTCACTTTGCAGGAAGAAAACCAACTAGTTTATTAGTCAATCTATAGAGGGGGAGACTATGGTTTTCATTTCTCTACATATTTTGATTTTTAATTTCCTTTTTTCTATTGGTTACTATCAATTTTTTCCATGGTATTTTTCATTTTCCTTCTACAAAATTTAAGAAAAAAATAAGATAAGTGTTTACAAAATTTGACAAGTGGCATTTTCCAAACCTTCACATGGCATTTGCTTCTATTTTGCATACTAGTCTACATGTATGCAATTAGGAAATAGTTGAAGATGAAAGATGGGCTAAATTAATGCCATTTATTCCCTTTACTACATTTTTGTCCAACATCTTGCGGAAAAAAACTTAGTTTCTTAAGTAGGGTTGGAGGAAATTCCCCATTATTCTTATTCTTGTTTGATTCACTCAGAATTTGATGGGGAATTCATGCACCCAAAAAATAATAATTTCTAAAATAAATAAAACTAGAATAGAAATAAGCATGACAATTCCACCTATTTAGGTGGAATAGAAAATTCTTATTTATGGACTAAAATTAGAATATGTATTCCTATTCTATTCCTACTCCAATTTCTATTTGGTGGATCCAAATAGAGAATTCAAAATTCCAATAATTTAAATATGCCTATTCCACTTGTATTCTGCCTATCAAATAGATCCTTACATCTTTGCCTACAACACCTTCAATCGCATTCACTAGGGAAATGGATATAATTGACCTTGCTTATGTTGATGCCCTAGTAGTAAAAGCTTTGTTTGGTTGACTAAGTCAGATCTATTTTAGTGATTTCAATGAATGTTTGGAATGTTCGATGTTTGATTTGGTTCTTCATTATGCATCCTTTTTTTAATGGACATATGTCTATTTTTAGTGTCTCGGTATTCTCTATAAATTATAAGCCCTAAATTCACATGTTAATCTTGGTCTTTTCCAGACATTCAATAAGAAAGGTGGCATGAAAGAAGGGCCACCCACTTTACATGGTTTAATGCTAGCAGTTGATAAGTTTCTCACTAGAGAATTTTGTGGATAGATAATAGGTATTGTGGATTATACATTGATCAATTCCATAATCTATGATTCTTTTAATTCTAGTTTGAATTATTTTTTGAGAAATAGAGATACCCATGAATGTTTAGTATTCTCTTTTGGGGTGTAGGAATACCTAGAAACATTTACTAAATTTTAGACATTGAATATTGTTAGGATAAATTAGAGTTGATGACAATGAGGTTGTTTCAAACCAAAGATATAAATCTTTAAAAAGTAATTTGAATAATGGATGAATTACAGAACTCTACAAAAAGTGCATCATATAAGTTATAAGGCATAATTTATTAAGCCCATTGTTGACTGTTTTCATTTCAATATTTACTTTAACATGTAGATTCATCATTCTTTATATAAATTCTTTAATATTTAAAAGATATGCGAAAAGGATGCACATACTCAACCTAGATGCTTCTCCTCAATCGTAGCATAGAGTTGTTTCTTAAAAAAAGTTGTGAGAGTTTTCAATCCCCTCCTTATCATTGCAAGTTTTTTGATTTTTCAATTCTCTTCTTAATCTACCTAGTTATTTGATTTTTATTTGTTATGGTTGTTATAATATTCCTCACGTCACTGAATTTATCCAAATTTCAATATTCTATGTCAACCCCAATCTAAACCTTTTCATATAATACTGAATGTAGAAGTCTTGAAAAAGTAAGAAAAAACAACAAATATTTCATTTTAAAGAAGCACTACATATCAAGAAAATAAAAAATGGTTTTGAATCTTTTTGGAATGTATTCCCACAACCCATCATAATCTTAGCATTGTTTTCTTGATTTGATTTTGTGTGTTATGTTTGCATCAAAACTTCCAATCAACACTTCCAATCACATTAAGAAATTCCTTTTAGAAAGCTAGAACTATGTTCTATCCAGAAACGTAGAGCAATATAAGGAATATTTCAGAGTATCATGGTTCTCATTGTTGACATTTAATCATCAATTTAATTTTCTAATCCCACTTATCTTAAGGAGATGTGTCTTCTTTTCTTTTAAAATATTTAGTTTTGCTTCCAAATTAGATCATGTTTTTTTTAAATTAAAAGAATAGTTGCATAATGCATAGTAGTGGAGGTAAATCATTTGTCTCATTTGTTATTGCATAGTTCATGTTATGGATAGTACTTTAAATGGGGAATTCAGAAATTCAAAATTTCATTCAACCATGGATGGGATCAATTGTTGTCCAAGCATCCTATACCATTTATTATTGTTTTAGTCTATTCCTTAATTTTTTACTCAAAATCTCATTTTTATTAGTTCCATATCTTTGACTCAAACTCTCATAATAGTTTATCTATTCATTAGTTATCTATTATTGTTGTGTGTATTCTCAACTCATAAACTTATAATTACATTTCTTTTTTGAAAATTATTACTTTGCATGCACATAACTTCAACAACCCTACTCAATTACAAATGTAGGAGCTTTTATTTTTTGGGTAATCCTGGGTCTAATAGTGCATTATTCCTAAGTCAACAATAATGGTCCATGTATGACAGAATGTTGGAATTTTTGTTATGGATGAGTATTATGGATATTATACACAAAGACAATGAAGCCAAATGTTTTAAATATTATACATGCATATACATGATGAAAATAAGAGAAACAAATTTTCTTTTTGGATTCAATCCTAATTGTTGATAAAACTAAAACTTAGATAGTATAATTTAAAATGGTAAAAGTCTCACTTTACCCACTTCTAATTGACCCATATGTTGAAATATCTCATGCATGAGTGGCTTCCCCTTGAGCCAAATGCCTAACTAACACCCTAATAGGCTATAGAAGCAATAGTCAAAAACATTGAATGCAGGTAGGTGAGTTTAAATCCAAAAATGAGAGGGAAAGTTTTTGACATAGGTAAAAGGGAAAATATGCTCATTCATTTGATAGTTAGTAGGAGAAGAAAAAGGAAGAAGGAAGAATATCAGAGCAGTTAGAGAGTAGAAGGAAGGTCTGTGAAGGAGATGAAAGTTGCAGTAGCACAAGATCAGATTCTTCTTATAGTTGCAGTAGCTATAGATGATCAGAAGAGAGTTTGAGAACCTTTAGATGAGGGACAATGAACCTATTGCAGAGTTCAGCTCACGAATCTCCATTTTGATAAACCAGCTCAAATCAAGTGGAGAAGATTATGAAGAGCAGAGCATTGTGGAAAATATATTAAGGATTTTACCTCAGAAATATGACAACCTTGTGATGACCATTGAGGAAGCAAAGGGCCTCACCACATTGACCATGGATGAGTTGATGAGAACTCTTCAAACCCATGAGCATTGGATAAATAGATTAGCAACAACTTCGCAAGAGTAGTCTTCCAAGGCTCAAAAGAATTCAAGAGGCAAGGGGAGAGGAGGAAATGACTCTAGTAGAGGCTCACAAAGTAGAGGTCATGGAAGGAATGGTCAAAGGATTACTAGTACAGAAAGCTCAGGAAGAGTAAGCAACCAAGAGGGAGCAAGCACCTCTCAAAATAACTCTAGAGTGGGTAAGAAGAATTACAACTCTAATAAAAGAAATGTTGAATGCTACTACTATCATAAGTGTGGGCATTATGCAAGTGAATAATAGAAGAAGTAGGGTGATAGTCAAAGTAGAATCCTAATGTGGCTGATGTAAACATGGGAAATTCAAACAATCTCATAACCTTCATCATGTGAAACATTGCTAAAGAAGGAAGCCCTAGGGTATGGTACCTAGACAGTGGTTGTAGGAACCATATGAGTGGTAATAAAAGTTTATTCTCTTTCATTGATAAGAATTTTAAGTTTGAAATTAAGATGGGAAATAAAGGAACCATTCCCATAGTGGGCAAAGGATCTATCATGGTCTGCACCAAGAAAGGTGAGAAGAAGGAGATATAGAAAGTGTATTTTTCTCCTACTATGAAACACAATTTGATGAGTGTCAGACAACTCATTCAAAATGGTTACAAGGTGCTAATGGAAAATGACAAGTGTATCATTCATGAGAAGGATGGGAGTAATAGATTACTTGTAGTAGTCCAAATGACAAAGAACTACATGTTCTCATTGAAGATAGAGACATGTTTCTCTTCTCAAGTTAGTTTAGTACCTCCCAAGAATGCATGTAAAACAATACATCATAAATCAGCTCTTAGGAGCATGATTGAAGACCCTTCCAAGCTTTGGTATCTCAGGTATGAACATCTTAACTTTGTTGGTTTAAATTTTTTTTCTAGGAAAATGATGGTAGATGGTTTGCCAAGCATAGTATATTCCTATGACAAGTGTGAGGCTTGCATTTTGGGTAAGAAATATAGGCTTCCATTTAATTATAGAAATTCTAGAAGGGCCAAAGAACCATTATAATTGATGGATTCTAATTTAGTAGGCCCTATGCAAAATACTTCTATTGGGGGGAGTAATTATTTATGACATTCATAAATGACTTCAAGCATAGGACATGGGTCTATTTTTGAAGAACAAATCTAAGGCATTAGATAAATTTTTTGAATTTAAAGCCCTAGTTGAAAAGCAATGTGGACACTATGTAAAGGTCCTTAGATCAGATAGAGGAGAGGAGTATACCTCCAATGTGTTTATAATTTTTTATATGTAGAATGGCATCAATAAAGAACTTATAACCAGTTATACTTTGCAAAAAATTGGACTGGCTGAGAGAAAGAATAGGACCATTTTTTAAATTGCAAGAAGTGGGACTCTCAACTAAATATTGGGGAGAGATTGTACCAACAACAGTGGACTTAATCAATAGGTGTCCTACAAAGTTAGTTCCTGACAACATACCTCTTAAAGCTTGGTCAAGGAATAGATGGATAGTTGAACACTTGAGAGTACTCAGATGTGTAGCATATGCACATGTGCCCAAGGAACAAAGGCAAAAGCTAGATGACAAAGGTATGAAGTGTATCTTCATGAGTTATAGCTTGGAATCAAAGGTTTAAAGATTGTATGATCCAATCACCAAGAAGATTATAATGTCAAGAGATGTGGAGTTTCTTGAAAATCAATCATGGGATGGCTCTGTAGATGAATCCTCAAGAACTTCAAGTAAAGTGCCTACTATTGAAGAAAAAGAAGATGACATTGGTGATCAACAAGATGATGGAGCAAAAAACATAGACTAAGACAAAGGCAAAAAGGCAAGCAACCCTTAACATGTCGGGAAATAACTCCAAGCACATCAAAACAACCTTGAGCTAGCATACAAAATAGTTGTAGAAACAATACTAAATTTTTTGATCTCAATCTTGCCTCCCTATTGCCAAGAAAGACTAAGAGCTTAAAGGAGATATACCAAGATGAAAGGTATGATGAAGATTATGATGAGAGTGTAAATTTTGCATTATTTTCTAATAGTGATCCAATTTATTTTGAAGAAGCTATGAATGAAGAGAAATGGTGTAATGCCATGGATGAGGAAATAGATGCTATTGAAAGAAATTAGACATGGGAGTTAACTACTTTGCCTCCCAAGAAACAAGTAATTGAAGTGAAATGGGTTTACAAGACCAAGTGGAATGCTAAAGGGAAAATAGATAGGCATAAGGCATGACTAGTGGTCAAGGGGTACAAGCAACAATTTAGCAGAGACTATGATGAAACATATGCTCCAATTGAAAGAATGGAAACCGTGTGTGTTCTCATAGAAATTGCAACCCAATGTAAATGGAAGGTATATCAAATGGATGTGAAGTCTACCTTCTTGAATGGTGTATTGAGGGAAGAGGTTTATGTACAGCAGCCACCTAGTTATGAAGTTCCAGGTGAAGAACAAAAAGTATATAGATTGAAGAGAGCTCTTTATGGCCTTAAGAAAGCTCCAAGGGCATCGTACAATAGAATTCACTCATATTTGATGAGAAATGGCTTTACCAAAAGCAATGGTGAGCCCACTCTCTACATCAAGGTAACAAATGGTAAAGTGTTGATTATTGTCTTGTATGTTGATGATTTAATCTATACTAGAAATGATAAATTCCTAATTGGTGAGTTCAAAGAGGACGTGAATAATAAATTTGAAATGATAGACCTAGGTCTCTTGAAGTACTTTCTAGGTATAGAAGTAAAAAAAAATGCATGATGGCATGTTCATCTCTCAAGAAAAATATGCAAGGTAGATCTTGGAGAGATTCAAAATATAGAACAACAAAGTAGCCCCAACACTAATAGCATTAGGTTTGAAGTTGAGAAATTAAAATTGCAGCAAAAATGTGAATCCAACACTATACAAGAGTATGGTCAGAAGTTTGATGTATTTGATTGCAACTTAGCCAGACATCATGCATGCAGTAAATTTGATTTCCAAATTTATGGAAACACCAAAGGATTCCCATTGGTAAGTGGGAAAGAGGATCCTAAGGCATGTGAATGATACCAAGGGATTTGGGATTTTGTATACGATAGATAATGATTTCAAGTTGGTTGGTTACACAGATAGTGATTGGGTTGGAAGTTTACATGATAGGAAGAGCACTTCTGATTACATGTTCCATATGGGATCAAGTGCAATTTCATGGGCATCTAAGAAGTGACCTATTGTTGCTCAATCTACAATAGAGGCTAAATACATAGCAGTGAATGCAGAAAGATGTCAATCTATTTGGTTAAGAAGGATTTTAATAGATTTAAATGAAAGGCAAGAGGATGGAACACAATCTTTTGTGACAACATCTCCTCAATTACACTATTTAATAATCCAATCTTCCATGGGAGAAGCAAGCATATAGAGATCAAATATCACTTCATTAGAAAGTTGGTAGAAAATGGAGATATCAAGATGGAGTTTTGCAACTCTGAGCAACAACTAGCAGACATTTTTACAAAGCCTTTAGGCATTGGAACTTTTGTGCACCTAAGAAAGTGTCTTGGTGTAGTTGATTTGGATTAGGAGTGATCCTTATTTTTTGTTTGGCTCAAGAAAAAGGTAGAGTGTTGAAATATCTCATGTGTGAGTGATTTCCCCTTGAGCCAAATGTCCACCTACCACCCTAACGAACTACAAAAACAATAGTTAGAACAATTGAATATAGGTAGATGAGTTTAAATCTAGAAATGGGAGGAAAAGTCTTTGAGATAGGTAAATGGGAAAATATGCTCATTCATTCGATAGTTAGCAAGAGCAGAAAAAGGAAGAAGGAAGAATATCAAAGTAGTCAGAGAGTAGAAGGAAGGTTCAAGAAGAAGATTAGAGTTGCAACAACACAAGATAAGATTTTTCATGTTCTCCATAAGTTTTTTTTTTTTGACTTATTGAAGTAGTGATTGCTCTAGGCATTATTGTATTCATCCATCTTGTGTTGCAATTTAATACCATATATAGAAGTTTTTTTTAGGTTAACGCATTTTGACTCTGATTGAAGCCGTATGCTCCCAAATTTGTAATAGTTGATTTAGTATTTAAATAGAAAGTAGGCAAGCATGCATAGTAGAAAATCTCTAGATATTTGGCTTGTTGTGGTTCTTGACTTTTATATATTATATATTAGGTTTAGGTTTTATGAAAATATCTATTATTACCTTTGCATTTTAATGGTGGAAGTGTGTAGACTGTAAGTATGTTAAATAGTCACTTAGGTTACCCTTTAACTAAGTTTTCTCTGCTTCTTCTCCTACCAAATTCACTCAGTATCCTTTGTTGATCAAGTTCACTCGGCAACCACTGAGTCAGGCTCCACCTTGCCTTCGGTGACCAAGCTCGCTGGACACCTTCTTGTGCCAAGTTTCCCTTAGTGCTAAGCTACTCAGCTCCTTCATGTGCCAAGTTCACTCGGCACCTACTGCCTATCACTAGGCATCCATTATGTGCCAAGAAAACTGTCACTTGGCACTTTCTTGTGCTAAGAAAATATTTTTGAGTTTGTGATTCATTTTTTTGTAAAATTGTATATATATACATTAATCATTCCTATTGAACACTTATAAAATACAGATACTGTCATTAAATTCTTACCACATATTAATTAGGTGCTTTAGAATGTCTACCATCAATATTCCTATCATAACTTCATTAGAAAGTTGCAATTTAAAGGTACCTAGTTTGAATCACCAAGAAGGCCTAAATTGGTTGTTGGCTTAATTTTTAGCTATTTAGAGTGGGCATGGGTTACAATTTAGTTGTTGGCCATGTTTATTGAGGCTGGTGGGAATGAAGTAAAGGAAGTAAGTGAAAATATGGAGGTGATAGATTAAATTGAAGGCATGTTCCTTATAACATGAGGGGAGGGATGTGGTAAGAAAGGCCATAAAATATACCAAGGAAACAATCATGCTTATTATGAGTTATAGCTAGAAGGTTGAGAGAGGGCCAATAAAGGTACTTGAAGCTCAAAATAGTGTACCATCGTACACATTGGGTCACAAGCTTCATTTGATTGTCATTTCTTAGAACATATTTGTCAACTCCACACAGGCAAGGACCAACTTCAAGGCAATTAGCGTAAAGCCATGAAAAGTTCATCTCAACATATTGTAGTAAAATTTTCAATGTCTAAAGAATTTTATAATGAGAAAACTCTAAAGGAATTGCATTTGAATCATTGCAATATATACTTTTATTTAGAATAGGTGGGACTCCAGCCATACTAGCGTAGCAAATTATTGTCAATGCAATTATCTTTCAAAATTCTCAAGGTAAATATTTATTGGGTATTTACAGTTTACATGTTATTGCCTCAACACATGTTAACAACATTTGTGTTTTGTTAAACTGTTTAGATCTTTTGTTATGGTAGCTAAACTAGAATTTAATTTTATCTTGAAGATGTTTTTATTTTTTCTTTGACCTTTTATAAAATTTAAAATACACAATAGACAACATGCAACTATAAGTGGTGTGAATGTGAACTTGATGGCCACGAAACTTGTCAGGTAAATCCTGTTTCCCCTCTTAATGGGACTAAATCTTTTATTAATGTTTAATTGAGGGATGAATGGTCGTTTCTATTGATTACTTCCATTTTTAGGAGATTAATAGGTTGCATGAATCAATATAATTTAACAATATGTACAAGTGCAAGAGGTTGTTGCAAGTGTGTCTACCATAGCATCAACAAGTGTGTTCTCCCTCTCAAACAAATAAAATTTTATTCCTTTCTTTTCTCCTTCTTATACTTAGATATATAGTGCAACAAGTTCCTAGTAGATATATAGTCCAACAAGTTCCTAGTAGAGTAGCAAAAAAATTACATTATGCTCCATCCTAAGAGACAACATATTGTGGGCTAACATAATTTGATCAAAAGATTTAAACAAGCCTACCTTGCTTCCACTTGCTTCACCACATGTAAGATAAAAAGTTAAAATTTGATTTGAGATTGATTAACCTATCATAACATGTTGTGTTTTATATATGTGGTGCTTTATTTAGAAATCAATCTCTCCTACTCTTGATGAGAAAACTTTAAGAGAAAAGATTGGAAGAACAAAGAGAAGGCTACAATAAGGATACCGACAAGTCAAGAAAGGTTTGTGTTTATAAAGAAACAAGTGGGTGACCTACATAGTAGTATGAATGAATTTCTAATTATAATTATAATCATTTTTATAGGGAAGAAACAATGGACAATTCAACTAATTGAGATGAAAGATCTACCTAAACAAGATAGTGAGCATGGATGAAGAATTTGCACCTTTAAGATAGTTTCTTGTGTCAATAATTGGAGTTCATTAACTTGATTTTTACTAAAAATGTATTTAATTATTATTCAAAATTTGAAAATAATAATTTAAAAGCACACTAAATCATAAATAAATAGTATAAAATTATTTTTAGAATTTAGCACAAATATCTCAAAAACAACATCTTCAAATCATCACATACTCTAGTTAAAGACACATATCGAATAGTGGAAGAAACTATCACAAACTATCAAGAAATTCAATAAAATTAGATTGATATTGATATTTTTGTTGGTTGTTTCCTTTCTATCTTTGTTCTTTCTTGTCATCTCTTTCATTTTTTTTATACAATTGAATAGAAACTTAAATATATTGTAATTGTTTTGTAGTTGGAGTTGAATATAGAAATTAAAATTTTTTTGCTCTAAGAAAGTTGTTAATAAAAACAAGTTATTTATTCAAATTTAAATTATAAAATATTGATAAATAGACTAAAGAAAATAAATATTAGAAAGTCTTTTAAAAATATTAGAATTTTATTGTTAATTTTGAAACATTTTTAAGTTCAAACAATTTCATTAAATTTTCATATTAAATATTACTTTTATTTTTATTATATTGATTAACAAATTATATAGAATATCATTATAAAATAAATAAATAAATTATGAAGTACATAATAAAATTGTGTCATTTGAATGTAAATAGTAATGGATATTAATTTTATATATTTTTAAAATATTTTTGCAATTTTGGATATTTTGTGAATAGATATAAAAGAATCTTAATTTTTATAATAACTTATAAGTTATACATTTTTAAAAATTCATAATTCTTTAGTGGAGGATGCCTCTTAAAAAGGTCCTATAACACTAAATATTTTCAGCCATGGTTAAATAAATCATAAATGTAAAATTTCTAATTAATAAATATTTATTACAACTTTAGAAATAATAAAATGAGAAAAAATAGTTATTTATGATTGGTTCCTTGGAGAAAAATTATTGACTAATTCAACATGCATCGCCTACTACAATTGCATGTTTTTGTACATGTGTGATAGTAATGATATACATGTCGCACCCTTTAAATTGTTAAATAATAAATAGATTGATATCAATTTTAACATAATATATGATTTGTTATTAATAACTATTTTCTACTTTCTATTTTAATTTTTTTTCACATAAATGTTTAACTAAAATAGTAAAAAAACTATTAACATTTAAAAAATAAGATAGACTTCAATACAGCTTATATCAGTATGTTGGTTGTAAGAAGAAAACATTCATTTGTTGTATATTACTTATTGTATGCATTTTTAAAATATATGTTTTTATTAGATTTAGAGGTTTAGTAAATATATTAGAAATGAAAAAAGCATTTTTTATTTCTTTAAATATTTTTTTTATAATCAATTCTTTATCAAACCTTATCTTCTATAAAAGTTCTACAAAAGTTTTGGTAATAAATTTTATTATTATTTTAAGAAATAAATATGTATGTAATGTGTTGTTAAAATTTTCTATAATAGTTGAGGTTTTTCTCTTCTTGTCCCTCCTTTACTATCATTTGGGTTATATGTAGCTCAAATTGTATCAAATTATATCTCTAAGTTTTCATAGTTTGGGTCTTATTTCCCTTTTTGGGTCCTTCCTTTTTGTCCTGATTCTGGTGTTATATAGTATTGATAGGTTTATCTACCACTAGGTGTTCAGTGTTATTGTTACCCCTATTCTTCAAATCTCAGAACAATATTATAGTTATTAATAAATTTGATTTTTAGATCTATCAACATATGTTTGATGTTTTAAGGATCTTCTTTTCTATTTTCCCCTAAATGTATGAATAGTGGTAGAATTATGGTATTATCACCTTTAGAAACTTGTATTATCTTCTTGCAAGTTAACATTTTTTATATTTCAACTTATACATGAACATGTAGATTCAAATTTAGAAGTTCAAAATATGAAGGAAACGTATAAGAAAAAAAATGGTGCATATCTTTTTGGGCATTCTATTTTGGCTTGCTGGTTCATTTTCCCTCTCTTGGAGGGATTTATGGGTTTTTCCATACTTGTCTATTTGGTGGGCTATTTATTGGTTAGGCCCTCATTCTGACCTTAGTGGGTATGCCTTTGTATCTTCTAGGATGTTGGGTTTGCTACATTTTCCCTAAGTAGTGTTTAAATTTCATAATCTACTAGGGTTACTTTTGAGCTAGATGGGGTATTGTGCATTTTTTACTCCATTTTTTCATATTAGGTCTTTCAGGCTTTGGTTATTATGGGTGGTGTATCCATTTGCTATCATCGAGGTATATGTATTAGTCATTTAAGTAGTTTAGGATTAAACTCTCATCTCTTCTAGGATTGTATTAGCAAAGCTAGCTTTATCTTGGATTTCCAGGTCTTGCTTCAAAATGGTAAATAGTAGATTAATAATAGTAAAATGACTCTATCAAATCATTTAATGATTGATTGAACAAGTTATAGATGTACTCAATAGTTAACCCATAGCCATTAATCTTCAAATGATAAACAAGCAAAGACACTATATGATTTTAAGGGATAACAAATTTAGGTGTCTCTAATCTCAAAGTCCAATAATAATTAAAAATGATTCACCAAATTATCAAATATACTTTAATAATAAGTAATGGATATAGTAAGGTAACAATAAAATAAAGCTCACTTAAAACTAGAAAATATTTAAAATAAGCTAAACAGTAGGTAGATTTATCAGCGCTAAGAAAAAATTTGAGTATTATATCATTGGCTTATTAATTATTAATTGATAATTAATGTCAAATTCAACATCGATACATGATAAAACAATACTTGAAGGAATTGGCTATAGTCAGTAAGGGTGTTGAGCATTTTGTTTGCTCCAGTTTTCTCCTTGTTTTTTTCACTAACTCTTGCTACTAATCCCCAATTGGAAGTTAGACCTATTTGTTGAAGGATAGATTTCTTCCTCTGGCTGACACTGTATTTATCTCGACTGCATTCTCATCTTTTATTGAGCTCGCTGATCCCATCTACCTGATTATTATTCACTTGTTAGTTGACTTGACATATGTGATATAATTAAAAATCAGTTCTCAAATTGACACTAGGGTATGCCCCTTTTAAATTTTGTACTATATAGGACTTCAGTCCCAGGCAAGACTGGAGATTTTCTTACTTCATTCTTTCCTACGAGTTCCCATTTGAATGGAAAACTCTATAACTCTTCTATTTTTCTAATATAATATAAGTCTTTAGCTATTTAGTAAGCTAAAAAAATTAATTAAAAAATTGTATAATAGAAGAAAAATAATATATGCATATCATGTATAATTTAATTTCGATAGAAATTTAATTTATATTACATTTTAATTTATGAATATGTTACATCAATTTTCCTTACCTTCTCAATTAATTTATTATAATTTTTACATTTAAAAATAATTAAAATAATAATGAAAATAACTATATATGTTTCCCTACTAAAATATTTTATTTTTATTTTTGAACTATCCTTAAACTTGGATCTCAAATGATCAAGTTATTATAACACCATGATACATGTTCTCAAATAGAACACCCTTCAAATAGACTTCAATATAACTTGTATAGATATGTTGGTTGTAATTTAAGAGTTGAATTTTCAATCATCTAACAAGAAAACATTCATTTGCTTACTATTCTTTTTTTTTGAAATTTATTTTTATTAGAATTAGAGGTTTAGCAAATATATTAGAGATGAAAATAAGATTGGAAAACAAGAGTATAATTAGTAAGTATTTTTTATATATTTAAATAACTTCTTCATAATCAATTATTTATCAAATTTTATCTTCTATTAAAAAAATAACTTGTAAAATCTTAAGTTCAAAAGCTTTTATTCTATGGAGAGTTCTACTAAAGTTTTGGTGATAAATTCTATTATATATATATATATACATATATATACATATATATACATATATATATATATATATATACATATGTATATATATGTATATATATATATATATATGTATATATATGTATATATATATATATATATACATATGTATACATATATATATATATATACATATATATACATATGTATATATATATATATATGTATATATATGTATATATGTATATATATGTATATATATATATATATATATATGTATATATATATATATATGTATATATATATATATGTATATATATATATATGTATATATATGTATATATATGTATATGTATATATATGTATATATATGTATGTATATGTGTGTATATATACACATGTATATATATACATGTATATATATGTATATATATATATATATATATATATATACATATGTATATATACATCTATATACATCTGTATACATATATATATATACATACATACATATACATATACATACATACACACACACACACACACACACACACACACACACACACACACACACACACATACATACATACATACATATATATATATAATCTTCTATTAAATTTTTGGATAATAGAAGAAAAATAAAATATGTATATTCAATATAATTTAATTTAGATAAAAAAAAATTAGTCATTCTTTTAATTTATGAAAAGTAATATTTCTTATCTCTTTAATTAACTAATTTAGATTGTTCACTTTTAAATAATAATAAGAATAAATATATATGTTCTCCTACCAAAATATTTTTATATTTTCCAATTATCCTAAAATGATTCCCATGAAAATGGTTTATGTGTTTGCAATGTTCATTTGTCTCTTTAATTTCCATGGTTCCTCAATTAAGTAATTTAGATTGTTCACTTTAGAAACTAAATAAAATAATAATAATAATAAATATATATGTTTCCGTACCAAAATATTTTTATATTTTCTAATTATACTAAAATGATTCCCTTGAAAATGGTTTATGTGTTTGTAATGTTTATGTGTATCATTAATTTCCATGGTAAAAGTTAAATTGATAAAACATTGTTAAATACTTACAACAAATGTCAAACCTAAGTATTTGAAGGAAACAATTTATTTTTATAAATAAAAGCTGAATAAAATCTATGAAACTAGGAGAAAAAAAAATTGGAAACAAAAAAAGAAATATAGAGGATAGTGTGACATTTAGAAAGTGGAAAAAATAGAATGTTTTATTATGAGAAAACATATAAAAAAATATTAGAAATGGAGAAGGGTGACAATTTTCAAAAATTTTACAAAAGGGGGAAAAAGGCTCCCACATATAAGCCTATCAACTTAATTAATTAATTATACATAGATAAATTTAAAATTGAAAATAAATTTCTTGTTAAAATCTATTGTATCAAGATACATTCATATAATTATTTATGATATTAGTATAAGAAAAACTAGTGCCATATAATGGCTTAGTACTTGCTTAGTTTAAATAGTTTTTAATATAAATATAATTTTAAAATAATAAATTTAAATAAACATCTAAACTAATTTATTCACGGATAAAAATATTTAACTTCAATCCTAGCATACAAGACTCAAAATGATTCACCCAATCAAATCATCAAGAAATATTTAATAGAACTTATTTAGTTAATTTTTTTTATCTAACTATGCACAATGTATTGCTTTTATAATTAAATTTCAAAATGACAAATTTAAACTCATTAAGGCATGAAATGTGAAAATTGTCACAATAATACTTAGCCTTTGGCAAGTACTAATAATATAAATTTTTTACTTCAATATTTAAGTGTAAATATTATGTTTTTGATAAGAAAAATAAGTTTTATAGAGATCCTGAAACCGAAAAGTTGTTACATATCATAGGGTTATAAAATATACAACAAAAGACCAAAAATAAATCTACAGCCAACCAAAAGGCCAGATCGAAAGACAGGCAAAAAGCCAAACAAAAAACCTACAGAAACCAAACAGCCAAAAGGAAAATATTAATAGTCCTCAACTTACTCCTCTTCTTTCCTTTCAAGGTCTTGCATTGTTTCTGCCGCTTCATAGGCTTTTTGACACTCCTCAGCCATTTGCTTTTGTTTCTTCAAGAAGGTTCAATCTAGCTGGCTATGGGATATGTCTGTGATGGTTTCACCATTCTTCCTATCTTCATCTTTGTCCTTTAACTCATTATCCTCCAAAAGACCCCTAGCTTTTAGCTTCCATCAAGAGTAACAATGTTTTCATTGAGAGAGTTCAAAATAGAGATCATGTAGTTAGCCATGTTATGGTTGTAAGTCTCCAAATTTTTCATTCTTTTTTCAACCAACCTGATAGCATCCCCCTGATTTGTCACATTCCCTCCCTCAAATTTCTTCCTCTTTCTTTCCAATTGTCCTGTTCTTTATTTTACCTCCTCCAGTTCATGAAACAACCATTTAATTGGTCAAAATTTAACTATCATGCTATTTCTTGCATTGTTAAGTAGGTTCATTCCCACTTCCCTCACATTATTAGTTATGGCCACCAGCATTGGATCAATAAGATCCTCCATCTGGACCTTTTCCTCTATTTTCTTCTAGGATTTGTGGATTCATGGCTTCTCTCACGATCCCTATCTTTGAAGTTCTAACATTGAAAATTTTCCAAGCCAGAAGCCTATCTTTTATAACCACCTCACCACTTCCTTCCTTTGTTTTCTCCTTTTAATGCTCCTATGGGGGACTTGGAAAGGATGGAAGCACTAAAATCTCTAGACTAGAAATAGTTTTCCCCTCTAAGGGTATGTCCTCTTTCATCCTCCTCTATTTATTTCTAGGGTTTTCAACTGGCTCCTCCCTATCTTCATCTTCCTCACACTTATTCTCCTCATTTGTATCCATATGTTCACCTTCTTCATTATATTCCTCTTTCCCTTGATCAACAATTTTGGACATAAGGACCTTGGGAATTTTCCTACACAGAACCTTAGAAGGAGTAAGCATATCCCTTTCTTTACCCCTTGCCTTCTTTCTGGATGAGTAAAGAACTTCCTCCTCCTTTGAGCTTATACTTTGAACCTCTTCCAAATCTAAGGAGAAGTTAGAAGTCCCCGTGTCCTCTAAGGCAGCCCCAACATGAGCTAGGGTTTTACTCCTAGATTGAGCCTTAAAATGCTCATATATCAAGAGCAATAAACCCTCATGCAGGTCCAAGTTATAAATAGGTTTTTTCTTGTTCCTAGAAATGCTCTTGTGCATAGAAGAATAAAAATAAAATAGAAAGGAAACCTTAACCCCATAACAAAAATGATTAAGTAAAACAAAGTGATGGGTTCTAACCCTATCAAATCTAGTGTCCAGAGATATATATTCAATAGTGGCCCTCATCACATACCTCCAAAGCTTTTTAATTGAATCCATCTCATAATAGGTCTCACATTTCACCAGTTCCTTTTTCTCTTCCATATTCTTGGCAATGTCCTTAACTACATTTGAAGACACCTTTTTGTGTCTATAGAATTTTAACCCCTCATGTAGAATTTCAATGACATGAGTAATAAAATCCATAGTAATTTTATATGACACCCCATCTACTTTGAGCCTACCATCCTTCCACGAATTTACAATAAGATTAGTTATCGCTGGGTCATATCCATGAAGTTTGGTGATATAATTTGTAATTCCACCCTTTTCAAGCTTCTCCCAAACTTTTGTTCTTTTCTTCCATTTGTCTACCTCACCTACTGGTTCTTTACTACTCCTTTCCTTTTTCCCTTTCTCAATCCATTGGATACTCTATTTAAGCTACTTTATCTTTCACCAATTTGTCTTTTGATACTGTAAAAGTGGTAAAAGAAATAGACAACCCAAAAAGCATGTCGATTTGACACAATAAATGTCACCTACCTATTCCATCCATATTTACCATAATTGTAGTGGCTTTCACCCATACTAATATTAATTTCCATAATTAACTTAGGATTACACCTATACCTCCTTGGATCCTCTCTTGATCAATTAGGCTTGTTGCATCTACCAAAATATTCCTGCTAGTATTCCATATCATCACCATTTCTTTCTTTATTACTTTGTTGGAAAACCAATCAACCACCGAGTTAGCCTCCCTATACTCATGGCTAACATAAATGCATTCAAATTTTCCAAGTAATATATGGATTTCTTCAATTATATTTGCAATTTTCTAGGTGGGATGATGACTCTGTATAATACATCTAATAATATTATTTGAGTCCCCCTCTAGCCATAATTTTTTGACTCCCATATCTAGGGCTAATTTAACAGTGTGGAGAGCAGCACTAGCTTTAAAATAATGATTTGTCTACATTCCCAGGGGTAAGAGATAGTAGCAACTCCTCCACCTTGACAATTTCTAATTATTCCTTCACATCCAGAAAGACTAGGATTCCCTTTAGCTGCTCCATCAAATTTGGCTTTATGCCAAACCTTAGGTGGGAGTTTCCACTTCACCTTCTGTCTTTTTGTCCTCTTGTCATTTTCATTTTCCTTATTCCAATCTCCATCTTTAATATCTCCCCCCTTTCTTATCTGGAAGTTTTCCTTCATAGTGCTATTGATTTTGTCTACAAGCACATAAGCAAGTTCCTCTTTGTCTTTAAAGATTTGATTATTTTGCTCCTTCCAAACTTCCCAGCAGAAGTGAGGTAAAGTCTAGGAGCTTATAGCATGCAAATTTTTTCCTTTATACATACTATCCCATTGACAGAAGAACTCCAAAACATTATCTAGCTTGCACCAACTAACCCCATATTTCTTTGTGAGCAAATCCCAAACCTCCATTGAGTATGGATAATGAATAAAAATATGATTAACTGGCTCCAAATGATGCTTATAGAGAATACATCTATTTGGGATATACTGACCTTTCTTTGCCAAATTATCCAAAGTGAAAATTTTATCTTGTAACATCAACTAGAAGAATATATTAATATTAGGGGTAAGGCTAGGCAACTAGGCCTTAGTCCATGGAGGTTTCTCTTTCAGGCTCCAAAGGGAATTATACCTTGATGCCACCAAGTAGGAACCATTAGAATTATCCTCCCATATTAATTCATCCCTCTTATTTTTCAAGATCATTGTGTTCAACATCACTATTACCAACTTGAGATCATTCAAGATGAATGATAGGTCTCTCTCTATCCTTGGTCCATTCTGTAGTCTCTAACTTTCACTCCAAATTGCCTAATATAGATATTCACCCAGTTGTCATAGATAGGATTATTAATGAGATGAGCCTAAAAGAACTAGTTATCATGCGAGAAGAGGATGTCTTCACTATTTCCCACTTTCCACTTGGTCTTAGCATTAGCTAGGTCTCTTGCCTTAAGAATACCATTCCAAATGACTGAGCCATTTTGGATGTCAGGATCATTGAGCAAAAACCTTACAAAAGGCCTTGTAATATGCTTCTCCACTAAAACATCTCTCCATTCCCTTGAACTATTGAAAATGCGCTATATATGCTTAGCAAGAAGAGCCTTATTTAGATGTCTTAGTTTCCTTATTCCAAGACCTCCATAGCTCTTAGGGAGCCAAACATTATCCCAAGCCACAAGTGGGTATCTTTTGTGTTCCTCAAGTCCAGACCAAAGAAAATCTCTCTAGATCTTTTCTATTTCATTAGCATGTTTAGCCGAAATCCCAAAGAAACTTAGACCATACATTGCAAGATTTTGAAGTGAGGATTTCACTAGAAGACATTTTCTAGCTTGGATTAAAGTAGTACCTTTCCAACCTACCAACTTCTTACTAAACCTATCAAGAATCCCATTCTAGAACTAATCTGGTGACTTAGTTCCCAACAGTAGACCATGATAGTTAGTTGGATGGTTTCCAACCCCACACCCAAGAATCCTAGCTATATTCCTTTGTCTTTCAATTGGAGTATTGATAAGGAAACCTGAATTTTTTGTCCAATTAATAAGTTGGCCTAATCCCCTGACATACGCATCCAGTAATTTCTTCATCTCTTTAGCCTTTGAACCGAAGCTTCCCTCCCATGATAATGTCATCCACAAACTATTGATGAGTATAAGTAAGATGTCCTAAAGAAGTGTAAATATTAAGTTGTATTATATTAAAAAATCTAATTTTAATCTATATGTAATCTTTCATTAATTATATATATTTATGAATTAAAGTATATTTTAACTATTATACATCAATCATTTATTTTTATAAGTATTTTAAACTTTAGTTATAGATAATAAAAATTAAAATTAACATTATAAATTTATTCAAAATTGTGTATAAAGTCTCAAAAATTTTAGTTAATTAGCTCTTAGTTAATTTCATTGATTTATAATTTATAAATATAAGAATTCAAATGATTACAATAATACTATACTCCAGCAATACTAATAATATTAAGAAGATAAATTCATTGCCATATAAAGAATAACATACATAGTGTTCGTTATGTTTCAATAGGTAAAAAACATAAGCAATACTCAACTTCTTTAAAATAATTATCTTTGAGGAGTTTTATTTTAACTTGCTTAGGTATCTGAACTTAAACAGTAAAACGTTCAATGTATACACCATTCATTATTCTAAAACTTTGGTGAATTTTAAAGAAGGAACTCAAAGATCTCATTCAGAGGCAGTAAGTCAATGAATAGACATTAGTTTTATTAGTTTTAAAGAAGAAAATCATGATAAGAAATAGGATTTCTTCATACGTAGCAACTCTAATTTATTTCACAGTTTTACTCATCATAGTGAATTGTGCTCATTCTCCTTAAAATTTATAGAGATACATGCTAAAAGAAAACCCATTTTTCAAACTTGAAAATTTAAGGTATATAAACTAGACAGTAATGAACATAGAGAAACATTTTTTAAAAGTGGTTTTTTTGGTATTATAAAGCACAAATTCAATGTAGTGACATGGTTTATATGATGCACTTGTGTTAAAGAAATAGACGTGTCATCAAGAACAACAATTCCATTGAAAGAACCACCCATTCAAGTATGGAAAGCAAAATCTATCTATTTCTTAGTGTGATGGATTGGAAGATCTACCAAGTCATTACAAAACCATTTAAATAGCTCATGCATAGACAAATAGAGTATATTGTTGAAAGTAAGTTGCAGACCAAAAAACTAATTAACAACAGAAACAGAATAGAGCAATAACAAGACCAGAGAAAAAAGAGCAGAAACAAAGACACCAAAATTATAGTGGTTCATCCAGATATTTTGGATTACATCCACATTACAAGCAAGGCCAATATCTCTATTAGAAATAAATCTTGATACAATGATGCAGGAGCTCTCAGCTCATAGCATATATAAATGCATTCAAGCATCTCCGAGAATCAAGGAGGAGCAGTTACAATCAACGGTGATTGGACTTCACAAAGAATCTCTACAGAACTGTTACAATCTCCCACTTGAAGTCCAATCAGTGCTACAAGATGAGCTGCTTAGAGAAATCCCCCACTTGGTGCTTATGGCTACGTCGTCACAATGCCGAGAGAAGCTCTACAGAATTCAAACTTCTCTCGAGATACAACTTTGGTGAACATATCAGCCGAATTGACCATTGTGTCAATCTTCTCTAACTTTAATCTTCCCTCTTCAAGAGCATGATGAATGAAGTGAAATCTAGTTTCTATATGCTTGGAACGACTCTGGAAGGTTGAATTGTGGGCCAAATAGATGGCACTCCTGCTGTCTGAAAATAGAGTAAAAGTGGATTGTTTAAATCCTAACTCTCCAAACAATCGTTGTAACCATATCAGCTCTTTTGCCCCCTCCGTGAGAGCAATGTATTTAGCCTCGGTAGAGGAAAGAGCAAAAATTGGTTGCTTTCAAGAAGTCCAGCTAATCGCTGCCCTGACAAACTTAAACACATAGCCTGTTGTTGATCTTTGTTTATCTAAATCTCCAGCCATATCAGCATCAGCATATCTGTAGATGTAAGGAGATTTACTATTAAAACATAAAACATGAGAGGAAGTGCCTCTAAAATACCGAAGAATCCATTGAATTGCTTGCCAATGAGTTTTTCCAGGATTACTCATAAAACCACTCACAACTCCCACTGCATGAGCAATATCAAGACGTGTGCTAACCATGGCATACATTAGACTCCCAACTGCTGAAGAATAGGGAATACCAGCCATCACATGTTTTTCTTTCAGAGTAGAAGGACACAACTTAGAAGACAATTTAAAATGATCAGCTAATGGAGTGGCAACTGATTTGGCATTGGACATATTGAATTTTTCTAAAACTTTAAGAATGTAATTTTCTTGGGATAATCTGAGTTCTCTTTTATGCCTATCACAGATGATATCCATCCCAAGAATCCTCTCCACTGTCCCTAAATCTTTCATGGAAAAATGAAGAGACAAGTGTGTCTTCAACTCATGAATGACTCTCATACTATTACTAGCAGTCAACATATCATCAACATATAATAATAAGATCACGAACTCACTAGTCGAAAGCCTTTTGTGGTATACACATGGGTCTAATTCATAGCGGGTAAAGCCTTGCTGAGTCATAAAATTATCAAACTTCAAGTACCATTGATGAGGAGCTTGTTTCAGCCCATAAAGACTCCTCTTTAATTTGCAAACTAAATGTTCCTGCCCCTGTTTGATGAAGCCTTCTGGCTGTTCCATATATAATTCTTCATCAATATCCCCATGTAGAAATGTTATTTTGACATCAAGTTGCTCAAGCTCGAGGTCCCATGCTATGGCCATGCCAAGTACCAAACGAATTGTTTGCATTTTCACCACTGGAGAAAAAATTTCATTGAAATCCACACCCTATTTTTGAGCAAATCCCTTCACTACTAATCTTGCCCAGTATCTTTTTTGACCTCCGTCTTCCTCTTTGATGCGATAGACCCACTTATTTTTCAATGCTTTACGATTTGTTGGAAGTGGAACCAAATCCCAGGTTTTTTTTGAGTTTAAAGACTCAATTTCATCCCGCATTGCATCCATCCAGAACACTGAATTAATATCAGAACATGCTTGTTTACAAGTTTGGGGCTCTGCCTGATTAGAACAGAGAGAAAATAATAGCTCATAGTCATCAAGTTTCCTGGGACATTTCTTCTCTCTTGTAGATGCCTTAAATTAATATTGTGAGGTGTGGGAACCTCTGGATTTGCAGCCTCTATATTGAAAAAATTTGTTTTTCAGCCTCTGTGTTTGTAGTAACTGGTAACGATAGGGTAGTAGATGTCATAGTTGGAATAGGAGGCTGGTGAGGCAGCATATTTGGCAGGGGATTTAAAATGACTTTGACACTAGATTGGGGATGCAGAGGTGACTCTACCAGTGAGTGAGGAGAAGTAGTGTGTAGCGCATGTGGTGGGGGTGACTGTATATAAACTGCAGGGTCTACATCCTTCGTAGCAACGTGGGTAGTGACTAATGGCATGGTGTGGGGAACCGATAGGGGTTGCAGTGGGAATAGAGAAGCCTCTTTTTCAAATGTGGGTTGACCTGTGTGCGTGGAGGTGAGGGGAGGAGTTTGTTGAAATAGGGAACATGGCAATGGAGTAGTAAGAGATGAACTTACATTTCCTGAAGGCATACCAATAGTGGAGGGATGGAATGTAACATGAGGAGAATGTGGAACAATATTGCCATTATCTGATAAATCAAAGTTAATAAAATCATCAGAATTAGACCTCTGATTACTCAAACCTGAGAATACTTTCTCATTAAATACAACATCCCTGCTCCGTATTACTTTTTGAGTGATTGAATCCCATAACCGGTAACCAAATTGATCTTCACCATACCCCAAAAATATACAATGTTTAGATTTAAAATCCAATTTCGTTCACTATTCTTTAGGAACATGAACATACACATCACACCCAAAAACTCATAAATGAGAATAGGAAATCCTCTTACCAGTCCACCATTCTTTTGGAATGTCAAAATCTAAACATGACAAAGGAGCTCTATTTATTAAATAGACCATTGTATTACAGGCCTCTGCCTAGAATTCTTTCCCAAAACCAGCATTTGATAACATACATCGAGCTCTTTCTAAAATAGTCTGATTCAACCTCTCAGCTGCACCATTTTCTTGAGGTGTATACGAGACTGTTTTAATCCTCCAAATACCATTATCTGCACAAAAATTGTCAAACTCCATAGAACAAAACTCACCACCATTGTCTGTTAATAAGCATTTTATTTTTCCTCCAATCTGATTTTCCACCATAGCCTTAAAAACTTTAAATTTTGAAAAAACTTCAGATTTGTTATTCAGCATATAAATCCAAACTTTTCGAGTGAAATCATCAAGAAATGTGACAAAATATTTAGCACCACCAAGAGATGTTACCTCCATAGGACCAAAAACATCAGAATGCACAAGTTCTAATTGAGAAGATTTCTTCTCATGACCCGTCCTTATAAAGTTGGTGCGATTTTGTTTGCCATAAAGGCAATGCTCACATAACTATAAAAAAACCAATTTTAGACCCGGAAGTTAGTCTCTACGAAGCACAACTTCAAGACCTATTTTGCTCATATGACCGAGCCTCTTATGCCAAAGTTTAGCATTACTATCCGCAACTGCCATGGCTGCTCCCACTTCACCATGACACTCTAATGTGTACAAACTTCCAATTTTTTGCCCTTTTGCTAAAATTAATTGACCTTTTGACACTTTCCATGAAGCTAAATCAAAACTAACATTGCAGCCTTGTGTATATAACTAACTAACAGAAATCAGATTACGCTTAAGAGTAGGTACATGCCTAACATCTTTCAAAATCCATTTGCTCCCATTTTTCAATGACAATAAAATGTCCCCTTTTCCCACTATGTCACATTCTTTATTATCCCCAAGAAAAACTTTACTGAACATACCTTCTTGGTAATTCATGAAAACACTCCGACATGGAGTTGCATGAAATGAGGCACCAGAATCAAGGACCCATGAATTTGAATTTGTGTCACCGGCTGCAAGTACCAAAGCTTCATCAGTTGTAACATTAACTCCATCATTTATTACTTTATTTTGAGCCTTCTTGTAATGCCAACACTACTTCTTTGAGTGCCCTAGTTTTCCACAAAACCAGCAAGACCCATTTCTTCCTCTTGATCTGGAGTGATGGCTCGATCTTCCTCTTGTGTTACTATTATTATTATTATTTCTTCTCTCTCTCGACTTCTACCTCTATTGCTCATTCTCACAACTATAAGAGCATCACCGGAAGAGGGTTCTTGATGCTTCCTCCGCATGTCTTCACTAAGAAGTGTGGCCGCGACTTCATCGAATTGCAATTTGGTCTTGGCTGTAACTGAAGTGCTCACAGCCATTACTACACCTTCCCAGCTGTTCAGAAGTGAACATAGTAAAAGAATAGCTTTGATTTCATCATCTAATGGTATACCAACTGAAATGAGTTGACTGGCCAATGTATTAAACTCATTCAGATGATTCAACATTACTCCCCCTTCTTTCATTTTTAGATAATATAGCTTCTTCATTATAAAAACTTTATTTGAAGCAGAAGGTATCTCATACAATGAAGATAATTTCTCAACTAACTCTTTAGTTGTCTTCTCAGCTAAAACGTTAAACAACACGTTACTTGAGAGTGTCAAGAAAATTGTTGCCCTTGCTTTCAAATCTAGTTTTTCCCAGTCTTCGTCTGACAATGATCCTTTTCCCTTTGTCTTACCAAGAAACACAGGTTGTAAATATTGCTTGATGAGCAAAGACTCTATCTGCACTTTACATAGCCCAAAGTTTTGTCCAGAAAACTTTTCAATCTTCCATTTTTCTGCTTCATCCATGGTGCCTACAAAAAAAAACTTCACCGATTTCCAAAAAAAATTGAACGAGCTTAACCAAGCTTTGATACCAATTGTTGAAAGTAAGTTGCAGACCCAAAAGCTAATTAACAATAGAAACAGAACAGAGCAATAACAAGACCAGAGAAAAAAGAGTAGAAACAGAGACACCAAAATTATAGTGGTTCATCCAGATATTCTGGATTACATCCACATTACAAGCAGGGCCAATATCTCTATTAGAAATAAATCTTGATACAATGATGCAGCAGCTCTTAGCTCATAGCATATATAAATGCATTCAAGCATCTCTGAGAATCAAGGAGGAGCAATTACAATCAACGGTGATTGGGCTTCACAAAGAATCTCTGCAGAACTGTTACACTATACAACCATTACATATATTGGTTAAATTTTTCCAACCACCCTAAGGGAAGCTGCAATTGATTGGTACATGCATACTGTGCTAGTTATTCGATAGTTAAGTCAAGAACGCAATATTTAAGAAAGAGTATAAAATTGTTTGTAATAACAATGAAATTATACATTAACGAACAAATTAAGTTTGAAAAACTCCTTTACTTAATATAAGCCAAGAACACAACATTTGAGAAAGAGTTAAGATCCTTGATGACAAGAATGAAATCATTTTAGAAACAAGAAAAACATGAGAATGTCAAACCATAGAAATTTGAAAGATCTTTTTATTTATTCACTCCAAGAAGAGCTTACACTAGCATACTTTGCTATCATTAAAGATGAGGATTACTATAGAACCCACCAAACTGAAGATCCCACAACTATTGCACACATTCATAGTAAAAATATTCAACCATTATCACACCCAAGCACTTTTAACCATACAATGAAAAGTATAGATTTAACCATACAATTAAAAGTATAGATTGGGTAAACCCTAGATACTGATTGCCATGTCCTCAGCATTTGGGACTTACTATTATTATACCATAAACATCCACACGTAATACTTAATGTAGCACTACATAGAATTTTAAGGTATGTTTGGCTACGGGAATAGGAATAGCTATTTTGGAATAGAAAATGGGGGTAAAACTGGAATAGGAATACGTTCCACCTATTTAGGTGGAATTGCAAAACCTCATTTTTGGGCCAAAATTGGAATACATATTCCAATTTTATTTTGTATTCCAATTCCGATTTGGTGCATCTAAATGAAAAATTCAAAATTTTAAGAATTCACATATGCCTATTCCGCTTGTATTCTTGACCCTTAATAAGGGCCCGTTTGGCTGTGGGAATAGGAATAGCTATTCTGGAATATAAAATGGGAGTATGTATTCCTATTCTCTATTTTGATGGGGAATTTGTGGACCCAAAAATTTATGTTTTCTAAAATAAATAAAACTGAAGTATGAACACATATTCCAATTCCACCTATTTGGGTGGAATTGCAAAACCTCATTTTTGAGTCAAAATTGGAATACATATTTCAATTTTATTTCGTATTCCAATTCTAATTTAGTGCATCCAAACAAAGAATTCAAAATTTTAAGAATTTACATATGCCTATTCCGCTTGTATTCCCATTTAAGAAATGTTTTGTCGCCCCATTCCACTGCAAAGATAGTTATAACATAATAGTAATGATGGGACTTGCTATCCTCCCTTGATTATAAAAAAGAAGTCCCACCACCTGCTTGTACATATTAAACACAATGTCTAGATGTTGGTGATGTAGGCTTCTAGTTGTCGGTTTAATCTTCCCTACCCTTACCTACTCCAACTACTTCATTTATTGCTTCTTCTCATTGAGAGTTCTAGATCTCTCATTTTAAACTATGCTTCTAGATTGTTAGGTTTAGGTTTAGGGTTTTTTCAAAGAGTCGGTTGTAATATTTTTCTAGAAGTTTGTAGATGTTTCATCTTCTTAGCTAATAGTAGATTTCTCTAGAATATTGTATGCTTTCTTATAAAAGGTTTTATGTACTCATTTGATATTATGATGGAATGAAATATAACATAGTTTATTGTGCGACAGCACATCGTATTGTTCTATGCGTTTATTTTTGTCCTCTGCCTATCCATCAGATTGGTATCAGAGCCGTAGAAATTTTGGGCATTGTTTTTATGGGCAGATGTCATTGTGGGTGAAGGGAAAATGAGAGCAAAAAGATCTAAGGAGGAGATCATAGTTTCTATGTAAGGAAGGAAGAGAAAGGGTTTGTAGCGGTTACAAGTCAGAAAGTTTTACTATTAAATCATGGCAAGAACCAGTGGAAGTATTTCACAGCCACAAATTCCTACTTTTAATGGCAAAAATTATGATTATTGGAGCATCAAAATGAAAACAATTTTTATTTCTCAGGATGTTTGGGATTTAGTTGAAAGTGGGTTCCCTGAACCAGCAAACCAGCAGGCATATCAAGATCTTTCACAAGCTAAAAAGGATTTATTAAAGGAAAATAGGAAAAAGGATGCTAAGGCACTACTCTTTATTCAGCAGGCAGTGGAGGAAGCAATATTTCCAAAGCTAGCTACTGCCACAAGCTCAAAGCAAGCATGGGACAACTTGCAATCAACATACCAGGGTACAGGAAAGGTAAAAACTTCAAAGTTACAAAATCTTAGAAGAGATTTTGAAAATTTGCAAATGAAAGATTCAGATTCAATAGATTCATTTTTCACTCAAACAATGGGGATAGTAAATCAGATTAGATCATATGGAGAAACCCTTGGGGATCAACAAGTTGTAGAGAAAATACTTAGAAGTCTACCAAATAAGTTTGATTCAAGAGTTGTAGCCATTGAAGAATCTAAGGATCTCTCCTTACTATCAATAGATGAGTTAATGGGTTCTCTCTTATCACATGAACAAAGGTTGAATCGTTCGAGAACTTCATCATTGGAGAATGTTTTTAAGATTCAACTTTCATTTGGAAGAACAAGAGGAAGATCATATCACAATAGAGGTAGAGGATGTTTTACACAAAGAGGAGGAAGAGAAAATCCACAGTTTGAGAGTAGAAGGCCATCATCAAGCTCACAAACCAATTTCACATCAACAAGAGGAAGGGGGAGCAACCATCATCAAGGAGAAAGGTATGACAAATCTAACATCCAATGTCATTATTGTGATAAATTTGGACATTTTGCATCTGAGTGTAGAAAAAGACAATATGACATGAATAGGCAAAAGGCACATTTTACAAATGAAAGTCAGCCCAACACTAGTGAGCAAAACACCATCTTGATAACATGCAATGTTGCACAAGAGAGTTCTAAAGAAGTATGGTTCTTAGATAGTGGTTGTAGTAACCATATGAGTGGGTCTAAGGAGATATTCTCAACAATAGATGAATCAGTAAAATCAGAGGTTAAGTTGGGGAATGATCATCAAATCTCAGTCATGGGAAAAGGGTCAATTAGCATAAGAACTAAGAAAGGTGAAGAAAAGGAAATTCTTGATGTATATTATGTTCTTGGATTGCAACACAATCTCATAAGCATTGGACAACTAGTACAAAAGGGATATAGAATAAATTTTGAAAATGGTGAATGTGTGATTCTAGATAAAAGACCAAGCAATAGGCTGATTGCAAAAGTTGAAATGACTCAAAATAGAATGTTCCCACTTAAAATCCAAAGTGAATTATTCTTAGAGCCAAATGAATTACAAAAAGTTGTTGAATCTGCATTCAAAGCTTTCCACAAAAATGAATCTTGGCTATGGCATTTAAGGTTTGGTCATTTAAACTTTAAAGGGTTACAATGCTTATATAAGAAACAAATGGTCTATGGGTTGCCATGAATAGAGCCACTTAAGACAACATGTGAGAGTTGTATTTTGGAAAAGCAACATAGAGAAAAATTTTCAGTTGGAAAGTCTTATAGAGCAAAAGATCCACTTGAGATAGTCCATTCAGATCTTTGTGGACCAATGCAAACACCATCCTTAAGTGGAAAACTTTATTTCTTGACATTTATTGATGATTTCAGCAGAAAAGTTTGGGTTTATTTTGTGAAGTATAAATCAGATGTATTTTCTATCTTTAAAGAATTCAAGGCAAAAGTTGAGAAATAAAGTGGATACTCTATTAAAACATTAAGAACTGATCAAGGTGGAGAATACATATCAAATAATTTTTTGAATTTTTGCAAAGAAAATGGCATATGGAAACAATTTACAGCAAGGTACACTCCACAACAAAATGGAGTAGCAGAAAGAAAAAATAGAACAATTATGGAGATGACAAGGAGTATGTTAAAGGAAAAACAATTGCCAAATGAGTATTGGGCTGAAGCAGTTGCATGTTCAGTATACATACTAAATAGATGTCCAACAAAAGCAGTAATAAATAAAACACCTGAAGAAGCTTGGAGCAGAAGGAAGCACAATATAGCACATTTGAGAGTGTTTGGTTGTGTGGCATACTCATTGGTACCTCAAGAAGTGAGACAAAAATTAGATGATAAAGGAGAGAAGTGCATATTTGTGGGATATGGTGAAGAGTCCAAGGCATATAGGCTATACAATCCTATCACAAAGAAGTTAATAATAAGTCGTGATGTTGAGTTTGTAGAAGAAGAAGCATGGGATGGTAGCTTGGATAAGTCAACTACAGTTGCAATTAGTGTTCCACAAGAAAATGAAGAAAATGAAACTCAAGATGTGCATTCTACAACACAAACAAATGTTCCTAAAACACCTACAAGGGCACCTACCACTCAAAACACTACTACTCTAGCAAGCACTAATAACAGTGAATCATCTAATCCAACACTTGCTTCATTAAGATCAAGAACTATAAATACTTCAAGGAAGACATGAAGTCTTAGAGATATATATGATGAATTACAAGAGGCTGAAAATGATGACTTAAGCATTAATTTTGCACTCTTAGCACATGCTGATTCAATTTATTTTGAAGAAGCTATTAAAGATGACAAATGGATTTCAGCCATGGATGAAGAAATTCAGTCAATAGAAAAGAATGATACTTGGGACTTAGTAGATCTTCCTAAAGGCAAGGATGTGATTGGAGTTAAGTGGGTATATAAAACAAAATATAATGCTGATGGAAAAGTAGAGAAACACAAGGCAAGGCTAGTAGCCAAAGGCTTCACACAACAACCAGGTATAGACTACAATGAGACATTTGCACTTGTGGTAAGATTAGACACTATTAGAATGATTTTATCCATTGCAGCTCAAAATCATTGGAAGGTTTATCAAATGGATGTGAAATCAACATTCTTGAATGGCATTTTAGAAGAAGAAGTGTATATAAAACAACCACTGGGATACGAAATTTTGGGAGAAGAACATAAGGTATACAAGCTGAAGAAGGCACTATATGGCTTGAAGCAAGCTCCCAAAGCTTGGTATAGCAGAATAGACTCTTATTTTGTGAATAATGGTTTTAGTAAGTGTGGTTATGAACCAAATTTGTATGTCAAAGTGAAAAATGAAGGAGAAATATTAATATTTTTCTTATATGTAGATGATTTGATATTCACGGGTAATATGTCAATTAACAATTTCAAGGCAGCCATGAAAACTGAATTTGATATGACTGATTTGGGACTCATGAGATATTTTCTTGGGATACAAGTAAATCAAAATGATCAAGGCATTTTCATTTGTCAAAGTAAGTATGCTACTGATTTGTTGAAAAGATTTAAAATGACAAATGTGAATTCAGCCCCTACACCAGTTGTGTTGGGTATAAAACTTAGCAATAATGATGAAAGTCCTAATGTAGACTCAACTTTATTCAAAAGATTAGTTGGCAGCCTTTTATATTTGATAGCTACAAGACCAGATTTAATGCATGGACTTAGTCTCATTTTAAGATTCATGGATAAACCAAAAGAAACTCATTGGAAAGCTAGAAAGAGGATTCTGAGGTATATAGCTAGAACAAAGAACTTTGGGATCTTATATGCACATTCAAATCATTACAAGCTGGTTGGCTATATAGATAGTGACTGGGCAGGTAGCGTTGATGATAAAAGAAGCACTTCAGGACATATCTTTCACCTAGGGTCAGGAGCCATTTCTTGGGCATCAAAGAAGCAACCAATTGTGACATTATCATCAGTTGAAGCAGAATATGTTGCAGCAACATCAGCAGCCTATCAAGCAATATGGATGAGAAGAGTACTTTCAAACTTGAAGCATCCACAAGAAGAACCTACAAGAATATATTGTGATAATAATTCTGCAATTGCTTTATCGAAAAATCATGTCTTTCATCAACGTAGTAAACATATAGATATAAGATATCATTATATTCGTAAATTAGTGAACAATGGTGACGTATGTCTTAAGTTTTGAAAGTCCAAAGAACAACTGGCAGATATTTTCACAAAGCCTCTTGCAAAGAATGTCTTTGAATATCTTCGAGAAAGTATTGGCGTTACAGACATACATGACAGTGAAGATTAAGGGGGAGTGTTGGTGATGTAGGCTTCCAGCTGTCAGTTTAATCTTCCCTACCCTTACCTACTCCAATTACTTCATTTATTGCTTCTTCTTATCAAGAGTTCTAGATCTCTCATTTTAAACTATGCTTCTAGATTGTTAGGTTTAGGTTTAGCATTTTTTCAAAGAGTCGGCTGTAATATTTTTCTAGAAGTTTGTAGATGTTTCATCTTCTCAGCTAATAGTAGATTTCTCTAGAATATTGTATGCTTTCTTATAAAAGCTTGTATGTACTCATTTGATATTATGGTGGAATGAAATATAACATAGTTTATTGTGCGGAAGCACATCGTATTTTTCTGTGCATTTATTTTTGTCCTCTGCCTATCCATCACTAGATACTTATAATACCTAGCTGAATACAACGTTCCCACATGGCTAAAAAATTGGAATTCCTCTGGCGGGCCAAATGCAAAATAATCATTCCATATCTTTCCATACTGATAATCTCTATTGACACTCAACAACTTACCCCAATTCCTTTCAATGTCATCTTCCCTATTCTCCATTATATCGTTATGAGCATTAGAGCACAAAATGACACATGTATTGCTAATGCACAACCCAAAATGACCCATTCATTGGTAGTGGAATATGTAACAAGCAGATTCTCTTGCTCTGACTGGTGTAACAGTTAGTGCCTTATGTAAGAAGTGGATTCTCTTACTTATGAGTGGAGAGACTACAATTTTAATCTATTTAATAATAAAAATAAAGGGATTAATTTGGATGCTACTTAGACGATGCAACTCTCTTTCTACTCAATAACTATAGACAATGCCCTCCATTCCACTCCCTTCCAAAGTATCTAAACAAGATTAATGCCAAGATTGACACTGTTCATAAATGGAAAACTTCAGTTCCACCGCTGATCTTTCAGCTCATAACAGTTAACATAAATGTCTTTCCTTTTGCAATAATTTCCTTCAATTAGATTAATAAAAGATCATGATTCTATCCCCAAAATAGAGTATTCTCTGTTCTTGAGAAAAGTTATTTTACTATTATGGTGTATTGGATATTATTATTTTTTCTGTTGTTGTTTGGATCTTTCCAGGTTTCGACATTTGGAATCAGAGCTGAAGGTGTTTGGAAGATAGCAGCATGGCAAACAATTTGCAAATCCCAAAGTTTGATGGAGTTGATTACCAATATTGGTCAATCAAGATGAAGACTTTTTTTATTGGGAAATATTTTTGGGAGATCGTTGAATCCGGATATGAAGAGCCTGCAGATTGGAATACTCTCCAACCTAATGATAGGAGATTGAAGAAAGAAGATGAGAAGAAGAATGCAATGGCATTATTTCACATTCAAATGGCTCTTGATAAGAGCTTGTTTCCTCGAATTTCTAATGCACAGACAAAAAAAGAGGCCTGGAAGACTCTAAAATATGCTTACCATGGCAATGATCAGATCAAGGTTGTTAAGCTACAAACCTTGAAAAGAGAATATGAGAACTTGAAGATGAAGGAGACAGAGAGTGTGGGAGATTTTTGTGTGAGACTGAAAGATGTGACTCATAAAATGGCCACTTTGGGTGAATCTATTGCTCAAGAGAAAATAATACAAAAGGTATTGAGATCTCTAACCCCAAGATGGAATATTGTAGTAATTTCCATAGAAGAAAGCAAAAATTTAGCTACCATGGAGTATGATGAATTGGTTGGGTCTCTTATATCACATGAGGATAGAATAAGGGACACATCTACCAGTGTTAATGAGAAGGCTTTTGCTTCCCAATTGCAAATTTCAAAGAACGATGGTGCTAGCAACAATAGTAACAACAACAAAGGCAGTTGCGAAAGATCAGTTTTTGGTACTCAGAGATCGAATTGTTAGTCCTCTCAGCATCA
Organism: Cupressus sempervirens; assembly: GCA_028749045.1. Lineage (NCBI taxonomy): Eukaryota > Viridiplantae > Streptophyta > Pinopsida > Cupressales > Cupressaceae > Cupressus > Cupressus sempervirens. The sequence goes on along the minus strand of CM053786.1, from coordinate 709,031,325 downwards.
AATTTAAATAAGAAGCATGTTGTACATATGGCATGCATTAGATGATATTTTTGGATGCATTTTAGTTTATTCTTAGTTACTTCTTCTCCCATCCGTAATCATTGGCATGGATAATGCAATTATCTTAGCTTTCTTTTTTAATTTAAAGACTTGTGTTCCAAGCAGTATACAGTCTTTCCTTTTGTAATAATTTCCTTCAATTAGATTAATAAAAGATCATGATTCTGTCCCCAAAAAAGAGTATGCTCTGTTCTTGAGCAAAGTTATTTTACTGTTATGGTGTATTGGATTTTTTTTTTTTTTTTGCTGTTGTTTGGATCTTTCTAGGTTTCTACACATTCTACTCCCTTCCAAAGTATCTAGCATTTTAAAGTTTACCTTCAGATATGACTAGAAGCCTTCTTTTTACTCTATATTTAGAGAACTGTCAAAGAAATAGGTACTCACATTTAACCAAGCTCAATTTTATTCTTCTTCTCTATATCTAGAGTCTAAAACTTAAAACATATCAAAGATGGCATTAGGATTTGTTGTAGTTGTCAAGACTATTGTTATAAAAAATACAATTAAGATAAGAGACTTGTAAAATTAATGATAATTATATGTAAGAGTTTTTAGATTTGATTGTGTTTAGTTTTTTACATCAAATTTCACTTTCTGTAGAAATTGACTATGAATTTAGAGAATTGTCCTTAGTTGTTATACAAGCATTCAACCAAGTTCAAATTTCATTCTTCTTCTCTAAATGTAGAGCCTGAAAGAGATCAAAGATGGCTATAGGGTATGTGTAGGATCATGGTGTGCCAAAAAGTGGCGATGTGAAAAAAATAGAGTTTGAAAACATCTGAAAGCATTTCAAAATTTGTTTTGACTTTTTTCCACCCATTCTGATACCAAACTTGGAAAGTAGGCCCCCAACCCTTATTGGGTATCCGGTTTGATATCGAATACCCGATATTATTAGATATCCGATAATATCAGGTATCCAATTTCAAATTAGATATCTGATAACTGTACTATTATTTTTAAAAAGACACAACTCAAGGGTTGTTGTTTTGACAATGATATAGCATTTTTCAAGCTCGAATATTTGTTTTGTAATCGGATATGCGATAATAGGTATTTTTTTATGTTTTTAATCAATTTTAGAATAAATTCATCAAATTTTATTATAAATTTGTTAGTTTTAGTTGAATTTTTTAGAATTTAGGTTTTTTTTAATAGAAATTTTTAAAATTTAGGTTTTTTTAATATAAATTATGTTTTTTGAATTAATAGGTATGGCTGACCAAAATGATGATACTGAGGCAAGGAATTCTATTCCTCATAACCCCCCACCAAATGATCATTTACCCCCTCAAAATGCTCCTTGAATCGAGGATTTGATATTTGAAAATCTCACCAAATTGAGGGCTTTGCAAACAACAAATAATACTATACCCACATTGGCTCCTATGTTATCCATCTTAAACACCATAGTCGATAACATTGAAACACTTACCAAGGAACAAAATGCCACTCTTCGTTGGTGTGACGAAATGCATGAGATGTTTGATGATGGGTTGGACTATGATGAGGTTGTAGCCTTCAATATAAGTAAAGATGATTTGGTTGCCCTTTTTGTGAACTCAAAAACTAGTTTATCAGTCGATCACAAAAAGCCCAAACTATCGATTAAATGGTGCACAAATGATGCCTTACATGCGAACTTTTGAGATTGTTGGTGGATGGTTTTTGACATCCCTTCACATAGCAATTTAGAGGTGCCATTTTATTTCCTTAGAAAATTGTATGCAGAATTTGTGTTGAAACTCAAGGTGAACTATTGGAGCATGAAGCCCAACATGGGTGTAGGACTAGGAGCTCCTCAAGATAGACCCTCTTCCCAGCAGAAGAAAGCTAGCACTTTTGTCCCCCCTACTAATGTCTCCCCCCCTCCTTGAGTGCAGCATCCTGATATTATTAGAGAGGCTAACTCTCAAACCATTAGAGCCATCCATAAACTGAGTAGCCTATTGATATCTCAAGCTAGGTCAGTTCTACCTCCCCGTGTTGATGATGCTAGTGCAAGTTCATCATCGGCTAGCTCATCACACATTTGTGTGCCTCATACTTGCATTACATGCAAGAATATTTTTCTGGGTCCCATAGGTGATCTTCCTAAGTATTAGTTTGTATTAAACGAGGATACACTAGATGCACGTGCAAAGGCTACAGACCCTGATGTGAGAGAGGAGGGGCATCTAAAGGCATGGAGTCCTTCTATGTCAGTACATGTATACATTTTTTTGTTATTATATATGTGATTTAAAGTTAATTTTTATAATAGAGTAATTTTAATTTTTAAGCCATACTAACTTATACATGTATGTGATCTTCATTCATGTTTAGTTGATGACTAAGGAGGAGCTAAGAGAGGTTGATTATGCCATGCTCTTGGCTATTTCATTTGGCCTTGAGGCATCTATGGTACATTATGTTGTATTCTCTTTTTTTTTTTTTTTTTGATATTGTAGCATATATGGTTTCTAATCTTTCTTTTATCTTGCAGGTACCACCTATCCCTAGGGGACAAAGTGTGGGGGATGAGCCAGGACCCATTGGCAAAGGAAAGGTAATTAGGTGCTTTATATTTTATTAAATATCAATGCATTCTTGTAGAATGTTTATGGTAATAAAATTTAATTACATTCTTTATTGTATAGGGCATGGCTACTGGTGATGAGCCCATGCAAATTTTGTGTCCTAGACGCTCAGGCATTTCCATTCACACTGAGAGCCCCATTGTATGTATAAGTATCATTTTTTTTCCTTATCTTCATAAATAAACTCAAAAGTGATTTCTGTGATATTAAAAACTACTATTTTGTATCTCATAGGAAACTCCTAGTTCACACGAGGTTGGATGGGAGAGTTTTGTATCTTTGATGATGCAGCCGCTATATCCTGAGGAGGAGCCTGCACTAGTAAGTTGTAGTTTGAATTCTTGATTAAATATGTTATAAATTTAACATGTTATGAATTATAATGTTATAGTTTAAGTTGTAGATTCATCTGATAAACATATTTGAACATACACAGGCCATAATCAGCGAGGTACAAGCATTGCCAAGGGCATACAAGAAGACTTCTGACTGGCATAGGAGGTTGACAAGAGAGGTATTTATGATGAAAGTTTAATAGTATAAAAGATCATTAAAAAAAGATCATTATGCATTTGAGTAATTCAATGTTAGATACAAAGAATCATATAAAATTAGTACTCTAACTTTGAGTTTTCTTTTTTTGTTTATGTAGGAGGCATCCAATCCACCAAGTACAATGAAGAGGTTGCATTTTGATCATCCACCAATAGCCTGGGATAGTATAGTTGTCATAGGATGCGTCATGAGACATTTTGAAATGGCATATGCCAAATTATTTATAGAAACATTGATATTATACACATTCTGATGGCATGAGCAGCCACATTTTGTATATGGATCTATGTATTTTGATATATATTTGTGTAATTTGTCTATGGATACATAAACTTTGATATATATTTGTGTAATTTTTCAATGGATATATGTATTTTGATATATATTTTTGTCATTTATATGCACAATGATATACATATTAATTTAGTATCTAGTATTGTTCAATTTATCATGGATCATGTGTATTGTTCATGTTTATGGAATATCATTAATTTTGATCATGTTTGTTATATTCAATTCAAATGCAATAATTCGTGAATAACATTTTAACAACCTTTATTATCAAATTTGGATGCAATGTTTAATTTGAAGTGCTATCATGACATAAACACACTTGTTAACCTCCTACACAAGATTCACGTAACCCCAAATCTGATTTTAAACTCCACCTTCAACCTTGAAACTAACTCTTGGCTTCAAATCTAATCTCAAAAAACTTAAGGACTCCACTCCTCAACCATGGATTCTATTCCCAACCATTAACTCATTCCTAGACTCATAATCTTCGATAACTAGCCCTTCACTTTGTTACTATCCTCATACTACAACTGTTCAATTTCAACATAACCTCAAAATTTCCCAACTTAAGAGACTTGATCAGATCAAACCCTTTTAACTTGGTTCCCCAATACCATATCCATATGAATAACATCTATACATTTCTCACATTGATCAAATTACCCATACTAATCCACTTAACAAAACTGGCTTCATTAATGCATGCTATCATTTCACACCTTATATAGGTGTTTCCAACCTTGTATGGTCATGCTCAAACCCCTAACTGACTCTTTGAACTAATTTTCACTTTGTAAGAAAAAGTTGCAAAAGTTGCAATTTTGCAACTTTAGTAATTTTGAGCAATTTTTTCTATAATTTTAAATTCCTAATTTGATGAGTTCATCAAACTTGGTAAGGGGTTGTGATAGCCTGCACAAGCTTCAAGTTATCACCTTCGAAAGATTGACCTAGAAATGCACATAGAGCACCTTGGAGTCTCCTTGATATGGGGTGGCCATGGACGATGGATGGTCTCTGAAGCTAGAACAAGGGTGTAACTAGGGTTCACTTGCCCATCTAGAGCTAATGGCACTGACAATCTGATGCCAAGATCAGTGGTTTCAAAGTTATGCTATGGTGCACCTATGAACTGAGGCACACTGTGAGTTTTAGCATCGAGCGAGATCGCTATGCCAAATCCAAACATAATGTGATCTCTCAAAAATGAGATAGGTTATTTTAGGTCTCGGCATCACCCTCATGTAGCATTCAACGTTTCATCAATAACCCTCATGAGCTCTGAGTTACGACCCTCGAAAGATTGACCTCAAAATACACTTAGAGAACCTTGGAGACTCCTCAGTACGGGGTGGTTGCAGATGATGGATGGTCTCCGTGGCTAGAACAAGGATGTCACTAGGGTTCACCCACCCATCCAAAGCTAGTGGAACTAACAATTTGATGCCAAGATCAGCGGTTCCAAAATTATGTTGTGGTGCACCTATGAACTAAGGCACACTACGAGTTTTGGCATTGAGTGAGATCACTGTACCAAATCCAAACAAAATGTGATCTCTCAAAAATGAGATAGGTTATTCTAGGCCTTAGCATCACCGTCCTTTAGGATTCAACATTTCTTCAATAGCCCTCATGAGCTCCAAGTTACAACCCTTGAAAGATCGACCTCGAAATGCACTTAGAGCACCTTGGAGACTCCTCGGTATGGGGTGGCTGCGGACGATGGATGGTCTTCGCAACCGAAAAAATGGTGTCACTAGGGTTCACCTGTCTATTCAGAGCTAATAGTGCTGACAATTCGATGCCAAGATTAGTGGTTTCAAAGTTACATTATGGTGGACCTATGAACTAAGGCACACTATGATTTTTGGCATCGAGCGAGATCATTGTGCTGAGTCTAAATGGAATGTGATCTCTCAAAAATAAGATATATTATTTTAGGCCTCGACATCATCGTCCTATAGCATTCAACATTTCATCAATAGCCCTCACGAGCTTCGAGTTATGACCCTCAAAAGATCGACCTTGAAACACACTTTGAGAACCTTGGAGACTCCTCAGTACGAGGTAGCCACAGATGATGAAGGGTCTCCACAGCTGGAAGAAGGGTGTCACTAGGGTACACCCATCCATCTAGAGCTAATGGTACTGACTATTCGATGCCAAGATCAGTGGTTTCAAAGTTACGTTGTAGTGCACCTATGAACTGATAGGGAATATTATTGTCGGGTCTGTAATGACAGGGAATATTTTGGGAAAATCATGCCAATTTAATTGGGTATTTATCAAACTTTTTTCGATCGTTTGGGCCCCAAAATGTTAGTTTTCCTAAAACCCATGAAAATGGCCCACAAAAAGCGATGTTGTTGGGTTTGCAGTGACAAGGAATATTTTGGAAAAATCATGTCAATTTAATTGGGTATTCGATCTAAGATATCAATGCCAAAAATTTGGAGGGAATTAAGGGGAATGTATGATGAGTAATATTATTTAGGATTATTGTTATGTATTATATATTATTATGACATATTATTATTATTAATATATGTGATTATTATATTATATTATTATTAAATATAATAATATATATTATAATTAAATTATAATAATATATATTATTATTATTATAATATATAAATATAATATATATATTAATATTATATTATTATTAGTTTTACTATATTATTAAATATAATAACGTAATATATGTTATTAATATATGTTATTATTATTATTAAATATAGCAACATATATTATTATTGTTATTATTACTATTATTATGACATGTGATCCATTTGGTTGGTACTAAAATGCATTGAGAGTGGTCATAAGTTAACCTAAGATGCCTATCGACGCATTTCATGATAGCGTATGTCCCTAAGGGCCCTAGGACCCCTAAAGATGCATCTGGTTGGTTCTAATGTGTCGAGAGGAGTCATAGGTTAACCTATGACCTCTCTTGATGCATTTGATGACAACATATGTCCCTAGGGGCCCTAGGACCCCTAGGGACACATTTTCTTAGTTTCAATGTGTTAACAGGGGTCATAGGTTAACCTATGACCCCTCTTGAAGCATTTCATGATAGCGTATGTTAATAGGAGCCCTAGGGCCCCAAGGGACACATTTGTTTGGTTCCAATGCATCGAGAGGGGTCATAGATTAACCTACATTTCATGATAGTGTATGTCCCTAGGGGCAATAGGACCCATAGCGACATGTTTTGTTAGTTCCAATGCATCGAGAGGGGTCATAGGTTAACCTATGACCCCTCCAGACACATTGGAACCAACCAAAGATGCATTTCATGATAGCGTATGTCCCTAGGGGCCCTAGGACATCTAGGGATGCATGTGGTTGGTTCTAATGCATCGAGAGGGGTCATACCCCCCTCGATGCATTTCACAACAACATATGTCCCTAGGGATGCATTTGCTTGGTTCCAATGTGTCGAAAGGGGTCATAGATTAACCTATGACCCATCTCGACACATTTCACGATAGCATATTAGAACCCCCTAGGGATGCATTTGGTTGGTTTGAATGTGTCGAGAGGCATCATCGATTAACCTATAACCCCTCTTGACACATTCCATGATAGTGTATGTCCATAGGGGCCCTAGGACCCCTAGGGATGCATTTGGTTTGTTCCAATGTGTCAAGAGGGGTCATAGGTTAACCTATGACACCTCTTAATGCATTGGAAGCAACCAAAGACACATTTCATAATAGTGTATGTCACTATGGGCCCTAGGACCCCTAGGGACACATGTGGCTTGTTCTAATGCATCGAGAAGGGTTTGACACATCTCACAACAACATATGTCCCTAGGGGCCCTAGGACCCCTAGGGATGCATTTGGTTGGTTCCAATGTGTCGAGAGGGATCATATGCTAACCTATGACTCAATGCGTCAAGAGGGATGATAGGTTAACCTATCACCCCTCTCAACACATTTCATGATAGTGTATGTCCTTAGCAACACTAAGACCCCTAGGGATGCATTTCATTGGTTCCAAAGTGTCGAGAGGGGTCATAGGTTAACCTATGACCCCTCTTGATGCATTTCATGACAACGTATGTCCCTAGTGTCCCTAGGACCCATAGGGATGCATTTGGTTGGTTTCAATGCATCGAGAGGGGTCATAGGTTAACCTAACCTATGACCCCTCTTGATGACCTATGACCCTCTTGGTGCATTTCATGACAATGTATGTCCCTAGGGCCCCTAAGGGCCCTAGGGACGTATTTGGTTAGTTCCAATGCATCGAGAGGGTTCATAGGTTAATCTATGACCCCTCTCGATGCATTTCATGATAACTTATATCCTTAGGGGCCCTAGGGCCCCTAGAGACCCATTTCATTGGTTCCAATGTATCGAGAAGGGTCATAGGTTAACTATGACCCCTCTCGATGCATTTCACGACATCGTATGTCCCTAGGGGCCCTAGGACCCCTAGGGACGCATTTGGTTGGTTCCAATGCATCAAGAGGGGTTATAGTTTAACCTATGACCCCTCTTGACTCATTTTACAAAAATGTATTTCCTTAGGGGCCCTAGGACCCCTAGGGACACATATGGTTGGTTGCAATGCATCAACAACCTATGACCCCTCTCGACACATTTCATGACAACGTATGTCCATAATGTCCTTAGGACCCCTAAGGATGCATTTGGTTGGTTCCAATGTGTCGAGAGGGTCATAGGTTAACTTATGATCCCTCTCAATGCATTTCATGACAACGTATGTCCCTAGGGGCCCTAGGACCCCTAGGGATGCAATTGGTTGGTTTCGATGTGTTAAGAGGGGTCATAGGTTAATGTATGACCCCTCTTGATGTATTTCACAACAACATATGTCCCTAGGGGCCCTAGGACCCCTAGCGATGCATATGGTTGGTTCTAATGCATCGAGATGCCTCTTGATGCATTTCATGAAACCTATGTCCCTAGAGGCCCTAGGGCCCCTATGGATGCATTTCGTTGGTTCCAATGCATCAAGAGAGGTCATAGGTTAACCTATGACCCCTCTCAACACAATTCATGATAATATTTGTCCCTATTAGCCCTAGAACCTCTAGGGATGCATTTGGTTGGTTCCAATGTGTCGAAAGGGATCCTAGGTTAACCTATGACCCCTCTTGAGATATTTCATGACAATGTATGTCCCTAGGGGCCCTAAGGCCCCTAGGGAAGCATTTGGTTGGTTCTAAAGCATTGAAAGGGTCATAGGTTAACCTATGACCCCTCTTGATGCATTTCACGACAACATATGTCCCTAGGGGCCCTAGGATCCCTAGGGAAACATTTGGTTTGTTCCAATGTGTTGAGAGGGGTCACAGGTTAACCTATGACCCCTCTCGACACATTTAATGACAATGTATGTCCCTACGGACCCTAGGGATGCATGTGGTTGGTTCCAATGCATTGAGAAAGATCATAGGGTAACCTATGACCCCTCTCAACATACTTCATTACAATGTATGTCCCTAGGGGCCCTAGGACCCCTAGGGACACATGTGGTTGGTTCTAATGCTTCAAGAGGCATCATAAGTTAACTTATGAGCCCTCTCGATGCATTTCACAACAATGTATGTCCCAAGGGGCCATAGGACCCTTAGGGCCGTATGTGGTTGGTTCTAATGCATCGAGAGGGGTTATAGGTTAACTTATGACCCATCTTGATGAATTTCATGACAATGTATGTCCTTAGGGGCCCTAGGACCCCTAGAGATGCATTTGGTTGATTCCAATATGTCAAGAGGGGTTATAGGTTAACCTATGACCCCTCTCAACACATTTCATGTCAACATATGTCCTTAGGGGCCCTAGGACCCCTAGGGATGCATGTGATTGGTTCTAACACGTCGAGTTAACCTATGACCCCTCTCGATGCATTGCATGACACATAATGTCCCTAGGGGCCCTAGGGCCCATAGGGATGTTCCAATGTGTCAAGAGGGGTTATAGGTTAACCTATGACCTCTTTTGATGCATTTCATGACAACCTATGTCCCTAGGGGCCCTAGGACCCATAGGGAAGCATTTGCTTGGTTCCAATGCATCGAGAGGGATGCATTTCATGACAACGTATGTCCCTAGGAGCCTTAACCTATGACCCTTCTCGACACATTTCATGACAATGTATATCCTTAGGGGCCCTAACACCCCTAGGGATGCATTTGGTTGGTTCCAATACGTCGACAGGGGTCATAGCTTAACATATGACCCCTCTCAAAGCATTTCATGACAATGTATGTCCCTAGGGGCCCTAGGGTCGTTAGGGATGCATGTGGTTGTTTCTAATACATTGAGAGGGGTCATAGGTTAACCTATGACCCCTATCAATGCATTTCATGACAACATATGTCCCTAGGGGCCCTAGGACCCCTAGGGATACATTTGGTTGGTTCCAATGCATCAGGATAACCTATGTCCCTAGGGGCTCTAGGGACACTAGGACCCCTGAGGATGCATTTGGTCGGTTTCAATGCATCGAGAGGGGTCATAGGTTAATGTATGACCCCTCTCAACACATTTTATGATAGTATATGACCCTAGGGACCTAGGACCCCTAGGGACTCATTTGGTTGGTTCGAATGCGTCGAGAGGGGTCATAGGTTAACCTATAACCCCTCTAGATGCACTGGAACCAACCACATGTATCTTTAGGAGCCCTACATCTCAATGCATTTCAAGACAATGTTTTTCCCCAAGAGCACTAGGGCCCCTAGGGATGGATGTGGTTGGCCCCTACAAACATTCATTGTCTTGAAATGCCTTGAGAGGGGTCATAGATTAACCTATAACCTATGACCCCTCTCAATACATTTCATGACAACATATGTCCCTAGGGGCCCTAGGACCCCTAGGGATGCATTGGTTATTTCTAAAGCATTGAGAGGGATCATAGGTTAACCTATGACCCCTCTCGATGCATTTCACAACAACATATGTCCATAGGGGTCGTAGCACCCCTAGGGACGCATTTGGTTGGTTTTAATGCATTGAAAGGGGTCATTGTTTAACCTATGACCCCTCTTCATGCTTTTCATGACAAAGTATGTCCCTAGGCATCCCAGGGCCCCTAGGGACACATGTGGTTGGTTCTAATGCATCAAGAGGGGTCGATGCATTTTCATGAAAACGTATGTCCCTAGGGACCCTAGGTCCCCTAGGGATGCATGTGGTTGGTTCCAATGCGTCAAGAGGGGTTATAGGTTAACCTATGACCCCACTCAATGCATTTTCATGATAACATATATCCCTAGGGGCCCTAAGACCCCTAGGGACACATTTGGTTGGTTCTAATGCATCAAGAGGGGTCATAGGTTAACCTATGTCCCCTCTCAATGCATTTCATGGAAACTTATGTCCCTAGGGGTCCTAGGGCCCCTAGGGATGAATTTGGTTGGTTCTAATGCATTGAGAGGGGTCATAGGTTAACCTATGACCCCTCTCAGCACATTTCATGACAACATATGTCTCTAGGGGCCCTAAGACCCCTAGGGATGCATTTTTTTGGTTCTAATATGGCGAGAGTGGTCATACATTAACCTATGACCCCTTTTAGTGCATTTCATGACAACGTATGTCCCTAGTGGCTCTAGGACCCGTAGGATCTTGATGTATTTCATGAAAACTTTGTCCCTAGTGGCCCTAAGACATCTAGGGAGGCATGTGGTTGGTTCCAATGGTTTGAGAGGGGTCATAGGTTAAGCTATGACCCCTCTCGATGCATTTCATGACAACCTTTGTCCCTAGGGGTCCTAGGGCCCCTAGGGATGCATTTGGTTGGTTCCAATGGGTTGAGAGGGGTCATAGGTTAACCTATGACCCCTCTCGATGCATTTCATGACAATGTATGTCCCTAGGGCCCCTAAGACCCCTAGGGAGCCATTGGGAATGCGTCAAAAGGGGTCATAAGTTAACCTATGACCCCTTTCGATGCATTTCAAAAAATATTAGATTTAATAATAATATAATACCGTATATTTTAATATTATAATAATAATATATTATTAGATTATCTAACAATAATAATCATATATGTTACTAGATTATAGATTTAATAATAATAATAACCATATATATTATTATATATAATAATAGTCATATAATATTACTATATATATTTAATAATAATAATATTTATCATATTTATTTATAATAATATTTATTATATTTATAACTATATATTATTTAATAATTATTATTATACATATTACTATATATAATAATAATTATAATCATATATAATAATAATAATAGTTAATAATAATAATCATAATCATATGGAATGCTAATATTAATGTCCACACTTCCCCCAAATAAATTTCCCTCTAAAACCCTCTAAAGTTTCCCTCTCAAATTTCTCTCAAAAATTACAATTGGATAATTTCTTTTCTCGCAAATTTCCCTCCCTCCAAAATTACAATTGGAAAATCTTTCGTCTCAAATTTCTCTCCAAAATTGCAATTGGAAAACTTGCAGTGATTGGTTCAAGTATCTGATTAGGCTCAGTATTTACCAAGCCTAATTGGTCAACACAAAAAATGTGTTTGAGAAGGGTTTCACTAACACTCAGACCTCGGGCAGCCATATGACAATGTTATTTTCATTAAAATTGAATAAAACAAAAAAGGGTTATTTTATAACACTCTTGAGATTCCATTGATATAATTGTTGTCAAATTTTGAGTTTGATAAGTATTTATTAGTTAATTTTCAATGAAGGTGATTGTAAAGTGTTGATTGAGATACTGATTGAAAAATAGCTATAACTTTCAAATGGTATAACATTTTTTAAATCCAAAAGTTGTGTCACATTCTATGATTTGCCTAGTACAAGGAAAAGAAATTAATTTAATTTGGTAATGTTTTCAATTAGTTAAGGTGGTTAGACACAGGATTTTTTTTTCTCGAAAAAGTTTTAGTAGAAAATTCATATTTAATTATTTATTTGGAATAAAAATATCAAAAAATATGTGTCACATCTGAGCATGAGTCTAATTTTTATAACTATAATATTATTTAAAAATATTATCATTTGATTTTTTTTAAGGTGATTAAACATACACTTACTTTTTATTTTTGCCTTGAAATTTTTGTAGTATTGCATTAAAATCCAAACTTTTGACCAATCAAATATTTTTTTGTCTAGATAAGACCTAGTAGTTTAGAAACTACATTCAATTTTCTATAGATTATTTTCTTACAACTTTTTGATATAATGTCTAGAACCACCTTAAAATTATGTGTCAAGTTGACATAACCCTAATTTGCTAGTTTTTCACTGCCACTTAAGGCCATAGTTTGGTTGACCATGATCTTGCACATACCCTATAGGACTTGTTGTAGTTGTCAAGTCTATTGTTAGAAATATACAATAATCTGAGAAAAGATTTCTACAACTAATGATGTTAAAAATTGAGAATATTGCAAATGTGATAATACTACACGTGATTTTTATATGTTTCAAATGCAGTAATCTCTGTTACATTTATATTTAGCAATGAGGTAAAGAGAGAGCTATGTCTATTCATTATGGTGAATATATATATATATATATATATTCAATATTTTAGTCTCATAGGATGTATGGCCCAGCTAGGGAGGATAAACATAGGGTAGATGTTACACCATTGATAATATTAGGAAAGAAAATTTTTAAGGGTATCTTTGATCAGAAGATTTCCACCATTTCAAAATCAGTTTTAATATCATCAGTATTGGCCTCTTAAATATCAACACGTGATATTTTCCAAATACTCTAAGTAAAGGCCTATAGAATATCGACATGTGATATTTACCAAGTACTCAAAAATAAGGCAATGACCTCAAAAAAATCATGTCATGTGACATTCACAAAGTGCCTATGGTATATCTATAAAGCAACTCATAGACTATCAATTGAATGACATCAACATTTATATAAAATATATATCATGATTTAAGTTATTGTAAGATTGTCACCTTCCAATAACTTTAGCAAATACAAATGATAATAATTTGGAAGTCGTCACTTCCTCATGATTTACATAGGGTTAGGCCCATACACGCCTGACATCAAAAGTGTACATAAAGTCACCACGTATACTGTCATGTGATTTTTATCATGACATCCACCATGAACCATATTAGAGAATAAGGTTTTCACCTCAAACTTATTTCTCATAGAGAAGAATGTATTATGAGGGATTGCACTTGGAATTTCTTCTTCAAGAAGAAACACTAACCTTTCAACCTATCAAGGTTGCTTCTAATAAAGTGTCAAAACTCCCTCTAAATATGATATCAAATTTTGAGCTTCTCATTCAAGGCTATCTCTAATGAATTATCAAATGTCAGACTCCCTTAGGTTAACTAAAACATATCCTCTATCTTCTCTCTCTTAGCCCAAAGTTGCCTCTAATGAACTATCATGCTCCCTCTTACCATAGAATGATACTCATAATCTCAATCATCAAAGATATTCATTTCAAGAGCCTCACTCTATCTAACATGATTATTAGATGACTAAAAGGTTCTAGATTAAAGCTTCTTTTAATCTATTGTCATATGATTGAGTTTTGCACAAACACTTGGACAGTATACCTAATGCACTATTCTTCTTTTCCTACAAGAACTATCTCAAGAACCAAAAAACAAGGGCGAAAAAAACATCTCTTGTGGTACAAGTAGGAAAGCAACTAATAGATTGACTATAAAGTAAATAAAGATAATACTTAGAGATATAATAATCTCAAATATACTTACGAACCAACTGAAATGCCCCCCAAGAACAAACATTTATGAACTTCCACCGTGATATGAAATGCTCTCATGAAGGTCTTATCATGTTGCCGACTTAAGAGCGATCTGCGAACATTTATGAACGTCCACCGTGATATGAGATGCTCTCATGAAGGTCTTATCATGTTGCCGACTTAAGAGCGATCTGCGAACATTCGTGAACATTTTTTAGTATTATCATATGACTGCCTTTACTAAAATGTCTTCATGTAAACATTGTTTTAAGTGATATAACTCAATACTCTTCCTAAGCGCCGTGGCTTTCAGGATTTAGTGAATTATCTTGATATCGATATTTACCATGTAACCTTGATATGTTATTTCAATTAAGATGAGTCCATTATCAATATAGTTCATAATAATTCAACATTTCATGATGTGTCAAAGAAGGTAGTGGTAAACTATATCTTACGGGTAATTCATAATGTTGATACTATTCATTTTTGACCTTCTCCGGACAAGTAATATGGAGGATACTACAAACCTTTCAATTGATATAGTACATAAAGATGCTTTGCAACAAGTCTTCTCGAAAAGAGAAGTATTTCTTTCAAATAAGAAGGATTCATTATTTTGGGTTGAAGATATATTAAACAACATCAATACATCTCCATATGAACCCTAGAAGTCTTTGTTCAGAATAACTCGATCTTTAATAACCACTATTCTCTATTTATTTTTTTCTCTGAAAACGCAGCTCGCAAGTAACCTGATCAATTCATTCAGCTTGGTTCTCATAGTCCAATCACCGGTATTTTAAATTTCAACATTTGGAAGACTGGCTTTTACTACAATGGTCTTCCACTACCGTTGCTAAGTTAGACTCTTGCCACATCTAATGACCAAGTTGCGGGTTTCTATCTGATGTCTAATGCACTATACTCTTACATGCAAGCGGACTTCCCTTTCATTCTCTACTAATTGCACTCAAATCAAAAAAATTATTGAGGGGCAGCAATTATCAACAATATAATCAGTGATACACTTTGGACTGATGATTATCAGAAATATATATTTTGAAGAAATGATTTTCTATCAATTATTGGGTTAGAGATATATTCGTAAACATAATAGTAATTATTTAATACTTTTAGTTTAGAAATCGAATCTTAGTAAATGATATTTCAACAGTCTAGCTGCTTGCACATCTGCAACCTAGAGACAATACCTTTATTCATACAGTCATAATGAAATTTGTCCATTCATACTCGGTGGCATATCAGACCATCTAGAAATTGATAGCAGAGATCAGATTCTAGATCATCGTGGAAATCCTTAGGGTCAAAATCTAGATTGATATATTTGCTTCTCCAACTTAAAACATTACCAACTCCATCCCTTTTAGAGAGAAAAGAACGATGATGGCTGAAACCCAACTAGCACTTTTATTTTTTACATCAACATTCAAAATCACACTATGTGATCTTTTTAATGAAGCTCAAAGGTTAATTTAAAAAATAAATAAACATAAGTGCTAAGTGCTTTATTTATTTTCATGAGAGATGGATTCATGTTGAATCATTACTCATGAAACATGGGTCAATGAGTTTGACACAAAAATCACATAGTTAAATCCTGATAGCAATATCATAAAATAAACATAATCAAATTCTAAAATTCTTCTATATAATACACAATAAGGTTTAAATAAATATTATTATTTTTTTAATTATTATTTTTATTATGTGTGTATTTCTGATTTTGATTGTGTGAAGTTCGCTAAAAGTGCAAACTGGAAATGAACAGAACAAGCAAAAGAAAAGAGAAACACAAATACACGATTTATCGTGGTTCACCACAAATTTTGGCTACGTCCACACTGCAGGAAGATCTCTATTAATGTAAATATTTGAACTTTAGATCACAGCAAGGAAATGAAGAGACAGACAATTTGGAGGGAACAATAATAAAATGAGCATAATAAAAAAGAGATTGTTGGGCTTCACATATGCACCCAACAAACCCCCACTTGAAGTCCAACAGCGGTAATGTATGAGTCTCCTTGAATTCCCCTATTGTTAATGCATCAGCTGGATTTTCCTTGATGTTAATCTTCAAGACTTGAAGTTTGCCCTCTTCAAGTTTACTTCAAATGAAATGATAGTGAACCTCAATATGCTTGGTCCTACTATGAAACACTACATTTTTAGCTAAGTCAATAGCACTTTTGCTATCACAATGCAAGGCCAAACCTTGTTGAGGACAATCAAAGTCACCAAATAGACGCTGCAACCAAATCATCTCTTTTGCTCCTTTAGTGAGAGCAATGTATTCAGCCTCAGTAGTGGAAAGTGAGACCAATTGTTGTAACTTTGATGCCCAACTGATCACTGCTCCAGCAAATGTAAAGACATAACCAGTAGTAGATCTTCTATTCTCTAAATTTTCAACCATATCTGAATCCGTATAACCTCTGAGTGAAGTGTCTTTGCCACCAAAACATAGTACAAAATCAAAATTTCCCTTACGATATCTCAAGATCCACTTTATCGCATCCCAATGTTGTTTACCCAGATTGCTCATGAACCTACTGACAACCCCCACTGCTTGAGCAATATTCGGAGGAGTGCACACCATTGCATACATAAGACTACTGACTGCTGAAGAATAAGGGATGTTCTTCATGTAGTCTTGTTCTTCTTGTGTCTTGGGACACATGGCTAAAGACAATCTAAAATGATCAGTGAGAGGGGTGCTGACCGGTTTCGCATCCGACATGCCAAATCTTTCTAGAACCTTAAGAACATAGTGTTCTTGAAAAAGTTTTATTTCCTTCTTGTGCCTATCACAGATAATGTCCATGCCAAGTATCCGTTTCACTACTCCTAAATCTTTCATGGAAAACCTTTCTGACATTTTTGCTTTCAATTCTAAAATTAGCTTCATAGATGAACCAGTGACAAGCATATCATCAACATAGAGAAGTAAAAGAATAAAGGAACCATCAAGTAACTTCTTGTAATAGACACATGAATCAGATTCACACCGAATGAAATTATGTTTAGTCATGAATCGATCGAACTTGAGGTACCACTGCCTCGGAGCTTGCTTTAGACCATACAAGCTCTTCCTCAATCTGCAATATAAGTTTTCTTTACCACGTTTAATAAATCCTTTGGGCTGCATCATGTAAATTTCTTCATGCAGGTCACCATGGAGAAATGCGGTCTTGACATCCAATTTCTCAAGTTCAAGATCATGAGTAGTAACTAAACCAAGAATAGCCCGAATCGTAGTCATCTTGACCATGGGAGAAAAGATCTCATTGAAGTCTATGCCCTTTTTCTGATCGAAACCTTTGACAACCAACCTAGCTTTATACCTCTTCTGATTTTTACCTTCATCTTTCGATCGATAAATCCATCAACTTTTAAGAGCTTTTCGATTTGGTGGCAAAGGAACCAAGTCCCAAGTATTGTTTTACATTAGACAATCCATCTCTTCCTGCATTGTTGCCTCCCATTTGTGAGAATCTGATGCTTTGCATGGTTCTTTGAAACTAGTTGGTTCTATTTGGTCTGAAAGCAAGAGTTTCGACTCTGCTTCTTCAGAGTATAGGAGTTCAAAATTAGGGAATTGGGTAGAAAGCCTTCTCTGTCTTGTAGATTTCCTCCATCCCTGAACATCCTCATTATGACTAGTATCCAGTCCTTTTCTTTGTCCAAAGAATTTTGTGTTTGGCATTCAAACTAGCTACCTTTTGAAGATGTGTAAGAACTCCTCTTAGAATTTGAATGAATAGTCTCCATATTGGAATTGCTCCTATGAGAGTGACTGTGCTCACTTGGAAAATGAGTCCTGACTTCATGCTAACTCAAGGGTGGGCTTAACTCATAATGTGAGTTATTCAATTCTCCTCCAAGTCTGATAGTATTATCACCCGACTCAAGAATTGTATTATAAAGGGGAACCTGGGGCTGAGTTTTATAAAAAACTTGATCAGAGGGACTTGAGCAATTGTTACCGAAGCATTCACCCTTGTTTCTACCAAGAACAGTCCTAATGTTGTTGGAGAAAGATGTATTGGGCTCTATTATTAGACCCACGTGGGGGCAGAGATTACTATGGACTTTTTCTTGAACTTTTGAATCATTTTTATCAATGATTTCAACCCTCGGCACTACTGCAGGAACATGCTAGTTGCTAATGCATTGTGAATCCCTTGCATGAGCTGTGGAGAAGGTCAATGATCCACCATGAGGGAGAGAAGGATGCCCGCAACCAAGCTTGTCAATGTTTTGAAAATTCATGCTTCCATCGGTGGCACTTTCCTATGCATGACAAGTCAACATTCGATGGTGATGAGATTCACGCTGAGTCATTGGAGAACTTGGTCTAGCGTGAGGAGAATTATCACATGCAAATCTAATGACTGTATTATTTGATGCTAAGCCATCAGATTCATGGTCTTCCTGAGCCATGTAGTGAGGAGTGAAACCACGATATTCACCCTTGTTGTTGCAGAAATTTGAACCATTATTATGAACATTCTATTGAGCAAGTAATGACTTGTCCCTGTCTGTGGTAGATATATCCCTGTCCATTTGATTATGCCGAGTGACTTGTGGAATATGTTTTCCACTGTCTCTGTATTCAAACAGAGAGTTATGCTCTCTATTCTAATTTGGATTTGAGGAAGAGGTGTTATAACTCTGACTATGATAATCTGAATTTTCTTCATCATGCTGAGTCCACATACTAGTAGAAGAAGAGGATAGAGGGGTAGGGGCTAACACAGATGTAGGAGATAACACACTTGGAGAAACAAGATTCTGATTTCTACTAGCATTATCATTATAAAAAATAGAGAGAGGTGCATATTCACATACCGTGTTTTCTTCTTTGTGTAATGTTGGAAATACCTTCTCGTTGAAGATGACATCTCTACTTCTGATGATTTTATTCCCAACTGGATCCCATATTCTGAAACCAAACTGGTCTTCACCATAGTCCACAAAAATACCTTTTTGTGATTTTGGATCAAGCTTTTGTCTCTACTCCATTTTCTTGTGGGGTGAATGGAACAATCTTAATTCTATGGATGCCATTATCTGCACAAAATGAATCAAACTCTGATTAACAAAACTCTCCGCCATTGTCCATTTGCAAGCACTTTATTTTGTGGCCAGACCGATTCTCCACTAAAGCCTTAAAGATTTTAAACTTGCTGAAAACATCATATTTCTTATGCAATATGTAAATCCATACCTTTCTTGTGCAATCATCAAGGAAGGTGACAAAAAAGTTTGCTCCTCCAATAGAGCTTTCCTCAGTGGGTCTGAACACATCAAAATAAACAAGAGCCAAAGGAGTACCTTTCTTTTCATGTCCTGTCCTCAAGAAGCTAACCCACTTCTGTTTTCCATAAAGACAATGTTCAGAAAATTGTAAGTCAATTGATTTTAGCCTTGGTAATTGCTCCCTTTTACGCATAACAACAAGGCCCTTTTTGCTCATGTGACCGAGCCTTTGATGCCACAATTCTGAATTGCTATCTTCAACCGTCATGGCAGCCCCCACTTCACCAATATTTTCTACAATATACAAGCTCCCAATCTTGTCTCCTTTTGCAACTAACATGGATCCTTTTGTGACTTTCCATGAATCAGTTAGGGAAGTGACAAAACCTTGTGCAAATAGTTGACTTACGAAAATCAGATTTCTCTTTAGTTTTGGAACATGATGCACATCTTTCAATAGCCATTTAATGCCTCCTTTCAAAGATAATAAAATATCTCCTTTTCCTATTATTTCACATGCCTTATTATCACCCAAGTATACTTCATCGAACTTAGCTTCTTGATAATTTGGGAAGTATTTTGTACATGAAGTGGCATGAAATGATGCGCCAAAATCCAAAACCCATGAGGCTGAATTAGTTTTGGTTGTAGATAAAATCAACATGCTATATCATCTTTGTCATAGACGGTGTTGGCTTGACTTTCTTGCACTCGTTCTTGTGCTCTCTTATAACATCTACAATCCTTTTTCACATGACCACTTTTTCCACAAAACTAGTAGTCTCCTCCTTTCCTTTCCCTTGACTTCGAGCGCCTAGCTGATTTTGATCTTCTATGATGATTGTTCCTTCCTCTATTTTCGGTGCTGACCGCCATCAAGGCTTCACCAGATGAGGATTCCTTGTTGCTTCTCCACATATCCTCACTAAGTAGAGTTACCATCACTTCATCATAGACCAACTTTTTGTTTGAGGAGTTAGAAGTACTAATTGTTGTAACAACGGAATCCTAGTTGTCCGGTAATGAACACAACAAGATGATAGCTTTAGATTCATCATCTTGTGTCATGCCAATGGAGGTTGCTTGGCATAGCAAAGTGTTCAAATCATTTATATGATTTGACATTGCAGTTCCATCCTTCATTTTCAACTTGTAGAGCTTCTTCATAATAAATATTTTATTTGCAGCTAAGGCCATTTTGTACATAGTTTGAAGTTTATCCCAAACTTCCTTTGTTGAAGATTCATTGTGAACATTGAATAAAACATTCTATGATAAAGAAAGAAATATTGTTGCCTTTTCTTTATCATCGGTTTTAACCCAGTCTTCATCCTTCATTGCAAGCACTTTCTTTTCTTTTCCATCAATTGCTACCGCCAAGTCTTGCTTGACTAGCAATGAACGCATCTGAACTTTCCACAAACTAAAATTTTGTCCCGAGAATTTTTGCACTCTCAAATCTTCCATGACTTCGAATTTTCAAACACCAAAATCAATTCTAACGTCTACGCCAAGCTTTGATACTAATTGTGAAGTTCACTGAAAGTGCAAACTAGAAATGAACAGAACAAGCAAAAGAAAAGAGAAACACAAACACATGATTTATCGTGGTTCACCAAAAATTGTGGCTACGTCCACACTGCAAGGAAGATCTCTATTAATGTAAATATTTGGACTTTACATCACAACTGTTGCTTCAGCTCTTCGAGTACAATATCCAATGATCAACCTCCAAAACATATTTATAAAGTCTCAAAGGAAATGAAGAGACAAACAATTTGGAGGGAACAATAATAAAATGAGCATAATAAAAAAGAGATTGTTGGGCTTCACATATGCACCCAACATTGTGTATGTGTTTTCACTATCAACATTTTCCATCACATTTGTGATCTATCATTGGATGTAAGAGTATGTAATATCTTACATTTTTCCTATCTTACATTGCTCTTTCTCTTACATATGATGATGGATTACAAATTGTGATTCCAAAAGGTACTACTCATACACAATCAAAATTAAAAATTTATGTATAATATTAGACTAGATTATGAGATTTTGATAGATTTTAATTTGTTTTTTAATATAAATCCATTTTTATTATATTTGATCTAAAAAAGATTATTTTAGGGTTTTTTAAGAGATTGCTATGTTTTAATTGTTAACTATTGTCATTTTGTAAAAATATTTTGACAATTCTTTATTGTAATTGTCAGTTTTATTAATAAATACTATCAAGGCCTTTGTGTGTGTGTGTGTGTGTGTGTGTGTGTGTGTGTGTGTGTGTGTGTGTGTGTGTGTGTGTGTGTGTGTGTGTGTGTGTGTGTATGCAATTTTGTATTGTAGGGAGCAATTACATAGAAACTTGTAAATGATTGCATTCTATTTGTTCATCAATAATATTAAGAGTTTTTTTTTAATTTAATAAAATATTCTAAAATATTGTTACGATTTATAAGAAATGAAAATAGTTATACACAATAGTAAACAATTAAAAACTACATATTATAATAAGGTAATGAGTAAAGTAATAATAATTAAAATTTTGATTTATAATTTTTTTTAAAAAAATTTAAATAATCTAATAGCAATATATTTAATTTTTTTGCAAATAAAATTTAAAAATAAGAAATAAGAAATACCATCTTGAAAACCTATAAATCTAGAAAAGTATTTACATTATACATCAATATATTTATGCAATTATTTATACATAAAATCCTAAGGGTCTTTGTGTGGGTTAGGATTTGATGAAAAAAGGTGTCTGGCATAGTTGCTACACACTATTGAAGACATTTTTAAAGATTTTGGATGATAATAATATTTATTTTTATTTTTTAAAATATTTTTATTTTTTAATTAAAAAATAGTTTTAATTTTTCAAGATTAATTGTTCATCATAATTGACATTCACAGAAGATTAACTAGTAACAAGTATTAATTTCATTTGAACTCTTTGCAATAGATCCACCTTTTTCCATCTTCATATTAAATAAATGTTTGATGAGAAATAACTTGTTTGAAGTGAGAGCTTTTCATATAGTTTGCAGTCTTCACTTTTGTAATGTCATTGATGGTGTGAAGCATAATCGAATGATTTTAAGTGTCTTTCTATCTAAAATATGTCAATCCTCATCTATCATAGTTCCATGTTTCTTTGTTTTTCCTTCTAATGAATTTCATAAATCCTTTAGTCCTCCATTTGCATCTTCCATAACTAAAAGTTCTATCCATTAAACTTCTCAAGCTTCAACTTACCTTCATCTGTCATTTCTCGCACTCAACAATGAGACCTTAGAAAATGATGACAATGTGGCTCTGATACCACTTGTTAGGATTATCCATGGACAAAAATAATAGTTACATCAAATGAAACCAATATCATAAAATAATAGAGCCCATAGAAGATAATACAAGACACAAAAATTTAACGTAGTTCACCCAATCCTAGACTATGTCCACCAATAGCATCCACAATCCCTTACAGCTCAATATCATAGCAAGAAGTTACAATATCACAATACATTATGAAATCCCTAACCCTAAGCCATTTTATACAAGCTTTTGTTGCTTACTAAATTAGGACTAGAATAAGTCGTCCCATAGAAAAATAGTAGCTGCCCCTGAACCTCATAGAAATAATCTGAACAAAAATTGAGCTGAATAACATCACAACACATTTTAGACACTTTTCCATGGATTCTAGAGTTTTTGTTGCTTCTTTGTCTTCTAAACTCTAATTGTAAACATCTCCAGTTAGGCTTCCTCAATAATACCTAAATGAGAACATCACAATTTTCTGAGATTTTTTAGATTATGGTTACAAAAGTTTTCATTTAATGTAGTGAAGCATTGCATTATCATGCCAATTTTGGCCCTAGAATTGACATTTTCTCCACTAAGGGATCTATCATTGGAAAAGTTATGCTCATACAAACCTACAACTGCAAATGTTTCTCTACAACCTTCTATTGTACTTTTTGTGATTAATATGATAGGAAAACAAGGGCTAAGTTTTTTGTATTCTATTAGGGGTTTTTTTGCCATCAAGACTACATTGTATGTACTTTCTTCTATTTTTATAAGTTTGAAGGCTCTCTCTATATATAGTTATATAATGTTTTCCCACAAATATTGGTATTAGATTCAATTTAACTTATAGACATGCATAAATGAAAGTAATAGTTGGAAGGCACTAAAGAATCTAGAGACAATATGCCCTAGATATTTATTAATAGTATTTTTGTTTATAGATTTGGAAAAGTATTTCCATTGCGAATTGTGTACATTTGCTAGCATTGGCATTTAAAGATTTTTTTAGTTAATAGAAATATTATTAGAAGTTTACACAATGTTCAAAACCCACTCCATATTGGAAATTGTAATATTTTCTCTCTCTTTGATATTAAATATAAGGACATGACAATGTAATCTTCCTTCCACACCCGATTCTCAATTTATGTGAATCCCATCGTTTGGTTTTCCAAGCGAGCAACATTAAATTGAAAACCTAAAATTTCATCTTATGGCATGAGGTAACTTCACCAAATTGTCCACCTGAAGCTAGGAAAACAAATAGAGACTAGCTGATTATAAATAATATCAAACATTTTTTTTGGTGGGTATGTGTATTGGCATAATCCCATATCGAAATTCCACGAGTCCTCCAAATGGAACCCACCCATCATTATACACATTTAAGCATTTTCATAGTATAATCTATACTAAGTACTATGAGTTATTTGTTCTCATTTTAAGTTTCAAAAGTTTATTCCTTGCATTTAGTTATCAATGAGTATATCCCAGCAAAGAGTTGAAACGTTCCCCCCTTTCATTTGGAAGACACTTTAGTAAAAAATATGTCGATGATTGGTGTTTGGCTACGAGTGAATATGGTCAGGTAATTTTGGTTGACAGGGAATATGAGATCGTGTAGAAATTAGAGAATGCAGATGAAAATATTAATTTCAAGGTGAAGTTGAGTGGATATCTGTTTTTTTAGAGAATTTTTTCTTTTTTCTGTTAATAATAGGTAATAGACTGTGATGTTTGGTAGAGAAGGAATTAATGTGTATTATAGAAGCAGAAGATTGGTGAGAAGAATTGCAATATAGGAAATTGATCTTCAACTTGGGAGGTAAATGATCAATCTCAATGATTGTGAACATCATGACATTTCGCTTCTTCCACCCATATTACATTTTAAGTGTACCTACATATGGTGGCATAGGAACATTATGCCTCTTATTGAATACACCTATAACATAAATGTACACTAAAATTGGAACATTAAATGAAAGTAACATTGGGTAATTTTAATAAGAGTTTTGCTCAAGGTTGTGTGAAACACTATACCAAAAAACACACTGCGTAAATGTTTTGTATTGAAGTTTTTTCAAGAAGAAAGGTGATCTTAAGAAACAAGGTTCTATAAGATATCTTGTAAAACTACTTGTCACATAACTTCCATTATAGTTTTGTGCAAGTATTGATTTCCAAATTACATTCTTCATTATTTAGGATGCAGAGATTTTATTATTATTATATAATGATTACAGAATATGTACTTATTTATAATTAACATTTTTAGTTGTTTAATTGAATATTTTATCTCTTTTGTCTTGAAGGATAATTATTATTTTGATTGATACATAAAAATGTATGATTAAAGAAACAAAAAAGTAAGTAAGTGATGGATTTGATGGTGGTTGAAGAATAGCATTAGGAATGAGAGGAGTGCACCTCAAAATTTGATTGAATAATATATATACAAAAACAAATCAAAAGTTATTCTAATGAAATTTTCTAATACATTTATATTGTAATACAATTTTAGTAAAATATATCTGAAAAATAATTTTGCACATCTTCAACTGATTATTAGAAATCTTTACCTATTTCAATAAGTGCTATTTTACTATCCTTATATTTATAAGTGGTACACTTTGTAGACTTGTATTTTCAATCAACTTGTATTTGTAATCTTAAATGTTGTCAATCAACTTGTTAAATTTGATTTTCTGAATAATATAATTCAATGCTTTTTTATTGCTCATTACAATTTTTGCGAGTAGTTTTAAACATTTTTGAAAGAAAAAACTTACATTATTTTTACATCGTCCCCAAGACTAGGTATAAAACACATTTTGTTGATTTGTTCTGCAAGTGCATGTGACACATGCTTTCCAAGAAAAGGAAATGGTATTTTTTTACTAATACTTTCTCTTTTTCTACTCTTTCACTTTCATACTTGATCAGTTTGCAACAAGCTAGATACTTAAAGACATCAATTTTCCACAATCCATCATGTAGTAAGTAAGAAGTTTTTGGAAGAGATTGGGTTAAAGTTGTTACATCAACATTTCCGATCACACTCTATGATCCATCATCAAGGAAAAAAGAGAGCTGGAAGATAAATTAGAACATAGATGGCAAACCATAGTAGGGGTAAAGGGGGTTTAAAAGAAGGAAAAAGACAAAGGGACTAAAGATCAAGGACAAAGAGGGAAGAGTGGACATAAAATATAAAAATAAATAGATCCAAAGGACAACTATATTTTTAATTAAATATAAAAGTAAAAGAAAGAAAAGAGCACCAAAAAGAAGACAAGAAAAGAAAGAAACAAGAGAACCAATTAAAAAAAGGAGAAAGATCACAAATTATATATATAAGAGAAATTTACCAAAAAATAAATAATAATAAATTTTATTTTAAAAATGAATAAGAGAAATTTACCAAAAACAAAACAACTCCAAATTGTCAAAAAAAATATAAATACACCCACCTATATATATATAAAGCAACAACATAACTAAAAAATAAAAAATATATATATAAGACAATAAAAGAAGTGAAATTAATAACCATTTTATATAATAATAATATGATTCTATATATAAAAATACCAATAACCCTTATATATAATAGTGATATATACCAACCAATAAGATATATATATATACTAACTATAAAAAATTGAAGTGCCACACATCTCAGATTTGAGAGATAATTTACATTTTTCTATGTCTTGTTAGATTATGTCTTCTTCTTCAAATTTATTCTTCATACATATCTAAAATATTTTTACATTTGTTCGAGAAAAAATAATTCTATGCATACCAAAAAAACAAAATGGTGCTACATTTGTGTTGGGAGCGTTTCAATTTTTGTTTAGTGTTTTTGCCAAGTTTTATACAACATACTCTTTGCTTGATGTATACCTAGAAAAATAACATTGTTGAAGAGCACTGCCAATGGTTTGAGTGTTTGATTTTATAGATGCACATTATCAATGTTCTTATAATTCTATCTTCTACATGCATTTATAAGCTCTATCTTGGCAATACTGTTAAGAATCACAAACCTATAACCCACACTTGGTGCACCGATTAAAGACCTACTGAATCTAACAGGGAATATCACAACGTATCCAATTGAAAACTACGATGCACCCATTAAAGACCCACTGAATCTTTAGATTACAATCATGCTGTTATCCAATTGCAAACTCTTTGTTGTTGGAGATTTGAATATCGACATGCTACAATTTACAAAAGCACAATCAACACTTGTTAAGTTTTTGTAATACTATAAGCTAACCTCAATCGGGAACAGACCATTGATACAAGATGCCTGGAACATATCTGGGTACAGAGAAGAAGAATCTAGGAGTTGTATGCATAGCTTTCCAATCTGCTCAATCTTGTGCCTATGTCAATTATAATTTTTTAAAATATTTTTTACATCTAAAGACGATGTTAAATTCCAATTTTACAGTGGTGATAAGCATGCCAACAACAATATTAATTCCCGCCATGGAACCATATTGGAGGTTTTTGTCTTTAATGAGTGATTAAAATTTTATTTTCTTATCAATCAACAATTAGTTTCAATAAATGTGAATTTAGAATACAAAGATTTTAAACTATTCAACAATAAAAAATGGAGAAATTTGGTGGCGTATTAGTAGCCTCTATTGAAGGCTATAAATCTTAAAATGACCTCTATTGAAGGTTGCATAATTTTCAAGATGACAGCTTATATTGCGTGCTTTGGCAACTACTAAATTAATTTTTAATTTTAATTTTCAGTGAAGCACAAATAGACAAAAATGTTTGTCCCCAAATAAATCAAATAACACCAAAATTATTTTCCTTATTAATGTCATTGCTTGTTGCTGTTAACCTTTGCAACAACCTTAAACCAATCTTAAGCTGCCATCGACTTTTGAGCTTCCAAATTTAGAATCAAACTCTATCTCAATTCCTTAGATTACAACTATCTTCTTAAGTAACATGAGTTTGTTAAGGTATAAGGGTAGAGTCAAGCCTGTTTTACCTTGTGAATAGAGATCAGTTCAAACTATTCATCATTAATCATAGTATAATGAAATCGATATATTTCAACAAAAGAATTTTAAGTTATATCTTCAATGTAAGCATTTAAAACCTGAATAATAATGTTGCAGTGAAATACTTGTTATTATTGAATAGGAAGAAATAAATTGCAGTCATATTGATCAGATGGTGACCCTATCTATAACCATCACCCTATACTTGCCATAGAATACTTGAACAAGATATTGATGGAAAGGCCTTGTTAATTACTGTGCACAATAGGGGATTCTAGATGTAGGCATGCTAGCTTGGATGAGTTTACTCTAAACATATTTCGGACAAAATTAACACTGTATTTTCCCTTCTTCTACACTTCTTTCTTATTCTTTTATCATAAAAGGGACTCGAGCAGCCATAGGTTTTATTAGTTTTAAAGAACATAGCGAGTTGCTCTCATTCTCCTTAAAATTTACAGGGATACATGCTAAAGCAAACCCATTTTTCAAACATGAAAACTTAACGTCTATAAACTGGAAAATAATGAACATAGAGAAACATTTTTAAAAAATAATTTTATTATTATTATAAAGAACAACTTCAATGTAGTGACACAGTTTATCTGATGCACTTGTGTTAAGAAACAGACGTGTCATTAAGAACAACAATTCCATTGAAAGAACAATCACCCATTTGAGTACAGAAAGTAAAATCTATCTATATCTTACAGTGATGGAGTGGAGGATCTACCAAGTCATTACAAAATCATTTAAACTACTAATAGATAGACAAATAGAACATATTGGTTGAATTGTTTCCAGCCATTTTAAGGGCAGACAATTTAAACATCATACGCTAAGGTTTGATACCCAGACTAAAAGTGTTAAATAGTCAAAATTAACTTATTTCTCCAATCTTAATTTCTTTCTTAGTGTATGATGTTTAAAAGTGTCCCCTTAGAAAAAGTTGCAATTGATTGATACATGATATTCTGCTAGTTATTCGATATATAATATAAGTCAAGAACACAACATTTGAAAAAGAGTACAAGATCGTTTGTGACAACAGTAAGAACACAACATTTGAGAAAGAGTACAAGATCGTTTATGATAACAATAGGAAAAAATGAGAACGTCAAACCATGCGAATTTGAAGGATCTTTTTATTTATTCACTCCAATAAGAGCTTACACAGACAGATACTTAGCTGTCATGAAAGATGAGCATTACTAGGTAGCCCACCAAACTGAAGATCCTACAACTATTGCAAACATATTTATAATACTCAATCACTATCACACCCAAATCTTTAAACACTCTTAACCATACAACTAAAAGCATAGATTGGGTAAACCCTAGATACTGATTGACGTGTCCTCAGCATTTGGGACTAATTATTATTATAACACAAACACCCACAAATAATACTTAATCCAGCACTTCATACACTTTTACCCTTAAGAAATATTCTGTCCCCCCATTCCACCTGCAAAGATAGTTATAACATAATAGTCATCTGTATAATCAAGAATGGGATTCGCTATCCTCCCTTGATTATAAAGAAGTCCCACCACCTGCTTGTACATATTAAACACAGTGTCTAGATACTTATAATACCTAGCTGAATACAACGTTCCCGCATGGCTAAAAAACTGGGATTCCTCTGGCGGGCCAAATGCAAAATAAGCATTCCATATCTTTCCGTACTGATAATCTCTATTGACGCTCAACAACTGACCCCAATTCTTTTCAATGTCATCTTCCCTGTTCTGCAGGTCTGTAAGACCGACAGAATCCAGCAAGATATGGAGATGGACTCTGAGGAACATTTTGCCTTCGGGGTGCCCATCATAAAGTTGATAGTACCAATCTTGATTGAACAAATACCGTCCTGACAACAATCTCCAATTCTCGTGTGCACTTGTGCCCCTCATATACGTGCCGTCCCCCGCCATGAATACGTACCAATCTTCTCTTTTCAGCTTGTCGTACAAATTTTCAATGGACTGGCAGTAACTCTTGACTAATCCATACCTTTGTCTCACGTCAGACTCCTCCACAAACTTGACTAGGGCTTCCTTTGCCTGCCCAAACTGCAGCTCTCCATTCTCTGCTATTTGCTCATTCAAAAGCTCCACTCCCTTGTCTAGGAGCATCTTTCCTATGATTTCTAGGGCCATTCTTACTACTCTTTCTTCTTCTAGGCACCTCACAAATGCTTTTAATGTTCTCCCAAAAGTGTGAGGACAATGTTTGCACCTCACACAATTTATAGTCTCTCAAAACCCTAAGGACAATATTTGCACCCCACTTTGTTAATGCTCCACTATATCGTTATGACCCATTTGTTGCTAATGCAAATCCCAAAATGACCCATTTGTTGTTAATGGGGAACCCATTATCTTACTCTAAGTGGGGAAGGAGTTAGTGGCTTACGTAACAAGCAGATTCTCTTACTCATGAGTGGAGACTAAAATTTTAACTTAATTAGTAGTAGCAGTAAAGGATCAGTTTGAAAGCTGTATAGACATCTCTTTCTACTCAATAACCATGAGACAATGCCCTCCATCAACTCCCTTACCTTTCTTTCCACTCAATAGTGAGGCAATAATAAAGTGGCACATGGGTAATTGGTGTACATTTCAATCCCTTTCAAAGTATCTGCTTGTCTAATCTTTAGATAAGATTAGAAGCCTTCTTTCTTTTATAAGTTTTAAAGAATTATCAAAGTTGTTATAGGTATGACATTCAATCAAGTTCTAATTTCATTCTTCTTTTCTAATTGTGAAAGTTGTTGTAGATATGACATTCAACCAAGTTTCAATTTCATTTTATGTTTTTCTAAAGCTAAATTTAAAGAATTGTCAAAGTTGTTATAGATATGATATTCAACCAAGCTTCAATTTCATTCTTCTTTTCTAAATCTAGAGCTTTGAAGCATATAAAAGATGGCTTTAGGACTTGTTATAGAAAAAAGTCAATAATTAATGATAAGAAATTTCCAAAATTGATTATAATTACAGGTAAGAAATTTTAGATTTGATTGTGTTTAGTTTTTCTATATTAACTTTTAGAATGGCACTCTATAATTCTAGAATTGACTATAATTTTAGAGAATTGTTCTAAATTATTATAGTGACATTCAACCAAGCTTAAACTTCATTCTTCTTCTCTAAATCTAGAGCTAGAAAGAGATCAAAGATGACTTTGGG
Source organism: Cupressus sempervirens (assembly GCA_028749045.1). Classification (NCBI taxonomy): domain Eukaryota; kingdom Viridiplantae; phylum Streptophyta; class Pinopsida; order Cupressales; family Cupressaceae; genus Cupressus; species Cupressus sempervirens. Next base: position 709,000,250 of record CM053786.1, on the reverse strand, counting down.
GCTTATTACAGTTGTTGAGGCCATTGTTAGAAATATATGATAATCAATGAAAAGAGATTTCTGCAATTGATATTAATTATTTGTACAAATTTTTGGATTTGATTGGGTTTAGTTTTTTTGGAATCAAGATTTGAAATTGCATCTAATGATGGATCCAAAGGTTGATGTTAAACAAACTAAACATAATCAAATACATAAATTCTTGTAGGTAATATAGTTTTTTAAAAAAATATTATTATTTTTGAAATAATATTTTTAAATATTTTTAACAATTAATTATATTATCATTTTAATTTTAATTTATTTTTTATTATATATGAATTTCTGATTTGGATTGTGTCTATATGCTTTAACCATCAAAATTTTGAATCATATTTACCATCAAATGTAAGAGTTTGCAAGATTTTACCATTTGCATATCCTACATGCTCTTGCTCTTACATCTAATGATGGATTGTAAAGTGTGATTCCAAAAACTAATGCATAAAACACACACAATCAAAATAATAATAATAAATTTATGTAAAATTTCCAAATAGTTCATGAAATTATAGTTAATTTGAGTTAGTTTTAAGTTTCTTTTGTTAATACAAAATGACATAATAAAATAGAAAATTGCATGTGACATCAACATACATCTCTAATGAAATGAAATTATTCTTGATTCTTCTTTATTTATATGACTTCCATCAACATAGAACTCCATTTTGATTATATTTGATCTGAAGAAAAAAAATATTTTTCTCTTCATTATCTCTTACCTTCTAATTTAATAGTTTCATCCTTATTATTATGCATTTTGTAAAGATATCTGGCCAAAAAGATACTTTCTTAATAGGGCTAGTTTTATTTAAGGTTTGTTAAGCATTATTTATTTAGGTTTTCTTTAGAGATTGGTGTGATTTTATTGTTAGCTATTATCATGTTGTAAAACATTTTGACAATTTTTTAATGTAAGAAGTAATTATCATGAAAACTTATAAATATGTGTTCTATTTTTTCTTTCAATAATATTTTTCTTCAGTACGACTCTCTGTTTGAACTTTCTTATTTTTTCCCACCTATCAAACCACATTTACTACAAGAGTTTTTAGGCTAGTTTATAATAGCCCCAACTAGACCTAATTGTTGATATTGGTGTACACATTACTGCTTCAAAAAGCCATGGCACCTCCTTTGAACAAACATCCTTGCAAAAAAAATTTTGAAGGTTTTTCACGAGGTAATCTTGATATTATCCTTCCTTTGCAAGAATTTGATGCTGCTTTTGATTGGTTAGAGCAACATACCTTGATAGGGTATTTTGTGGGTAGGACTTCTCCTGAAGCTATGCTCCAAGAATGGGTTAATAGGAGCTGGACCGCTCATGGAGTCCACCTTGATGTTGTGCAAAACTTTAACATAGGTTTTTTTAATTTCATATTCCCAACCCATCTCAAGCAGACATAGTGTTTAACAATGACTTTTGGTTTGTGCACTCCTCTTGGCTTGTTTTCAAAGATAGTTGAGAGACTTTATTGTCTCTAATGACAAAAAATATTAGGGTCCATCTGTGGGTTGAGTTACTAGGTTTACTCTTGTCGTGTTGGTCTTTTATCAAGACTATTGCCAATACTCTTGGCAAAGTTATTACTAAGGAACATGAAATTTTTTTCAATGCTCATCCTTAGAAATGTGTATGCATTGAGGTTGATCTCTCCAAGGACCTTAAGGATTTTGTGGAAATATAGATTGGTTCCCAAACCTTCTCTCAAAAGGTGCTTTATTTGAACTTGCCCAATAGGTGTCAGTAAATGAAACACAAGATCACAGATTTCCCTTTGCTTGTGCTTAGGGTTAAATCCGCACCTAAGGAGGCCCTGAGTAAACCTCTCAAAGGGCAGTAGAAAGATGAATGGACTATAGTTGGGCATAAGGGTAAAACTCCCTTGGCTCCAAAATAGTCATATGCAATTGTTGTTCTAGTTGCTCCTATTACCACATGAGCGCAAACTCAAGTTGTTGGAGGGCTAAAGGTAATTTTTTTGGATTCAAACCTTTGTGTGTCCTAGGTTTCAAACCTTGGAAGTTCACAAGGGATCAAGGCGGCCATAAGGGCTAACAATTCTATAGTGATTCAAATGCCTCTTATAGCCTCTTCCATTATGACCTAGAATGTCTAGCATTCTCGTAGTCCTCCCAAATGTGCTAAGACACTAGAGAAAATATGGGTCATCAGTCCAGAGGATTTTCCTACTAGACTCAACCATGCTTCCACTTTTCTACAAAATAGCTACTCCTCTCTTGAGGACAAAGAAGATATGGAATAATTTTCATGAATTTTTTATCATGGAATGTAAGAGGTCTTACAGACCTCTCCAGAAAGTACCATGTCAAAGATACCTGTCATAGACTTGGTAATTAAGATTTTCTCTACATGCAAGAGGTTGAAATTTTTGGTTTCTTGCTTTCTTCTACATGTCACATCATTTGGTTGGATGGCATTATGTTTTCTACCAAGCACAAAATTGGTAAAGGTGGTGTAGTTACTCTGTTATTGCCTCATCTTCATTCTACTATTATTTCGCATGGTTCTAACCCCACACACAGAATAATTTGGCTTTTGTTTTCTTTCAACAATCATTCCTTTGGAGTAGTTGATCTTTATGCTTCCAATGATGCTGGGGAAAGATCTCAATTGTGAGGTTGGATGATAGAAAACTTGCATCCAGCTACTTGGGTTATGTGTGGTGACTTCAATATGGTTGAGGTGGTCTTTGACAAAGATGACATTTTTCCTTTTCATTGGATAGTTGGGGAAAGGGGAGCTTGGTACTACATGCATAATAAATTGGGCCTTGATGATCCTAAATCTAACCACCACCAGCATAGTGGGGTCTGGCACACTTGGTCCAACTTTTGAGTTGGCCCTAAGCATATTCTAAAATGTCTTGATTGTGCTATTATTACTGCACAATTTTTCTTCTCCTTTTCTGAGGCTCGAGATCTACCTATCATTCCCTTGCCAAATGTGACATTATCAGACCACTATTCCGTTTATTTTTCCATCTCTTAGTTGTCCAGTGTGTTGTCAAGACTTAGTTTTTTCTCAATACATCAGTGCTAACACATGCCTCCACTATTGCTCATATCCTATGTGTTTGGAATTCAGAGCCATGCCCACATTCTTAGACCAGTTGGATCCAATGGTGGAATGATGCCATCACCAGAACTGCTCAATTTTTTTGCATCTATGGGCAACAATTGGTGGTTTTTAGATGTTGGTCTTATGAATCCACCACCTCGGCTCTCAAAAAAGCTTTTGAAGCTCTCACCCTCAACCCTTTTAATGTTGACTTACAAATCCAGCTTACTAAGATTTGTCATGACAAGCAGGTTGTAGATAATTATGCTACTGGTGAGGCCCAAATCAAAGCTCGTCTCCATTGGTTAGAGGTTGGTGATAAGCCTTCTAAAGAATTTTTTTAGGCTCTTAGAGCTCATCACACCAGTTTTGGGATTAAAAAGATTAAACAAGGCAATTTTGTTCTTTCCAATCTCCCTGACATTTTGCAAGCTTTTGTGCACCACTATGAAAATGCTTTTGCTTCATAGGGAAATTCAGTTGCTTGGGAGGAAGCTTTTAGAAAGTGTATCACTATTTACTCCAAACCACCTAGTGGTCAAGTAACAAGCCTTTTGTGAGAAGCTTCTCACCATCCAAGACCTCAAGGAGGTTTTTTTTTTCTTTGGTTGATGAAAAATCCCCTGGGTGTGATGGGTTCCCCTGTGAATTCTACAAACATCTTTGGGAAGCTATTGTTCCAGACCTGCACAAAGTTTATCTTTAAGCATATTATTCCAAGAGTCTAAGAGTTATTAACAAAGGAAACATCAAATTTTCATATCTAAAGTTAGAGATCTCAAAGACATCTGTAATTGGAAGCTCATTACCTTGCTTAATGTGTCTTATAAGATTATTGCCAAGGCAATTTCTCTCAAAATCTGCCATCTCCTACACTTAATTGTGCGTCTAGAGAAAACTAGCTTTATTAAGTCCAAGTATATTCTTGACAACATCATTTTTGTCTCAGAGGGCATGAAGTGGGCTCACAAGTCCAATCAACCATCTATGTTTTTGAAAATTGACTTTGCTAAAGTTTATTGCAAGATCAAATAACCTTTCATTTTGGCTATGCTTCAAGCTCTTGGTTTCGGCCCCAATTTTCTTCAAGTTGTTGAAATTCTTTTTGGAGATGCTAATGCTTGTATTACTATCAATAGCTCTTAATCTAAAACCTTTAGGCTCTTTTGTTCCGTCTAATAGGGTTACCCTCCAACTTCGGCCCTATATGTTCTCATGGCTGAAGGTTTTGGATACTTACTAGTGCACTCTGTTTCTTCTGGTCTGGTGTGTGGAATTTCCTTACTAGATTCTTGGTCTCAGTTGGTCAATGGCCACTTTCCTAATGATTCCTTTCTCACTCTTTTAGAGGATGAGGAAAACATCACTAATGCCTTGCAATGTCTAAATATGTTTTGTCAAGCTTCTAGTTTAGTTATTCAATGGCACAAAATGTTCTGCCATTGGTAATCTTTTCTTCTAGCACTGCCATGGCTTGACCAATTCCAATGGAAATGGGTCACTCATGGGGAGATATTTCAATTTCTAGGCATTCCTTTTTCCTTTCAAGCCTCACAAGTTGATTTGTGGAATGCTATGCTTATCATGATTGAAAACAAGCTTAACTACTAGCTTACTAAACCCCTTTCTCTTTCGAGGAAATTCTAGATTTGCTCAAGGTTCTAGTAGCTATGCATGTTTATTATTCCTCTTGTTAGGCCCCCTCCAAAGCCTCTTATCTGAAATTAGAGAGATTAATTCATGACTTTCTTTGGGCTTATGGCACTGACCATCATAGCTTCCAAAAAGTGGCTTGGGACTATTTTTTCCTTCCCAAAGAGTCTAGAGGCCTTGGCCTTCTTTCCACTTGAAAGCAAGAGCTTGTTCTTAGTGCCAAATGGATCATTCATGCTATTATGGGAGATGAAGCCTAGAAATTTTTGGTTTAGCATTGCATTTCTTCTGGCATTCTTGCCAACAAACCTACATGGAAGGGGATTGGCTTTCAAACCCTTGTTATCATGTGGGAACCTATTCACATATAGGGCTCTTTTGTTATCAAGAGCATTTGGAAAGCTTTGGAAGCTATCAAACCTTGGATTTGTTAATCTAGTGATGGGTTCTAGGATGTACTCTCTTTCAATCAATAGAACATATTGTGGTCTCCTTTGTTTTCCACCTAGGGTATCCCTTTGGCCAAGACTCAAGGTACTTGTGCTCTTTTTTTTTAAAAGATGGCATCAAGACCCCTAAGGACCTCTTTTCTAGGGTCGCTATGAGCCTCAAATCATGGGAAGATATGCAAGTTTAGTTTTGTCTTGCCCGTTCAGATCAGTAGACTTTTGATATGTTGGTTGCTGCAATTCTAGACCATTTACTTCATAAGGTGGGTGTTTAGTTTGTTCGTCCTCGTTAGACTGACTAGAAATGGTATCTGGCTACTCCCTTCACCAGCTATAAGCCTAGCCTAGGATATCATTGGATTTCTCCCCATCTGCCAATGGTGGATACTCTCAATGAGCACTAGCATTTATAGTCTTCTCTCTTTGTGGAGAAAGTATTTTAACACTATTTGGAATGTCATTATGGAACCCAAGATTGCCCACTTTGCTTGGTGTTTGGTTTTTCAAGGTCTTCCCCTTGGCCTTGGCTCAAACATATTGGGGTTCTAGACCCTCACTGCCCTTTTGTGGGCAACTAGAGATGTTTTCGCATCTCTTTTAGTTCTGTAGATGTGCTCAACAGTATTGGCATTAGATTCATGATTTTTTTCAGCCCTTGCAGCCAGAACCCTTTTCTTGACATATGGTTATTTTAGGTGATTCCCCTAGGTTTCCTAAGAAGTTTACCCAAATCTAGCATACCTTCGGGATGGAGATTTTGTTTACTTTATGGAAAGATAAAAATGTTGTTAAATTCACTCACAGTTTTCTCAACATTAATGTCGCTATGTACACTAAAGCATGCATTTTTAATAATATAATGATGCAGATTTAGGTACAAGCTAGCAAGGTGGCTTGGAGGTGGCCCACTTTCGAGAGCTACTTAACCACTAGGGTAATTCTCCCTATATGATTGCTAGAGTTCTACTTGATGTCTCTATTGATGCTACTCCACCCAAGGGCTGCCACCATAGACACAACTCCTTAGGCCACCACTCACACATGCCTCACTCGAAGGCTTCCTATCACTGCTCTTCCAGCAGTGATGGTGGTGGTTGGGGTTGCTACTTGGTTTCTCTACCTTGAGGTGGCACAGGGTGGTCTCTGGGCCTAGTGGCTCCCCTGACTAGTGCTCAACATATTGTACCTCGTAAATGTCCCATTCACTTGGATCTTTCCATCTCACCCTCATAGGTTAATAACAAGGATGAAGCTCAAGACCCTAATGATGTTGCTAATGGTTGGACTATTCCCAGTCCACCTACCAATCTTGGGGATGACTGGGGATTCCACGATTGAGATGAGCCACCTCCCTCGGTTGGCACTACTTTGGTTGCCTAAGGATGTTTCTTATAAGTTCTTTTGATGAATAGTTATTGATTCTAGTTGAGGCCATGTGAACTATCATGGGGTGATCTTGTATCCCCCAGCCCTTTTTGTGAATTGTAATTTAGTATATTATTTTTTAATAGAAAAGAACTATTCATCAATATATATATATATATATATATATATATATACACACAAATAATATACTTATAATTTGCAAATCTAAATTTATTTATGTAAATATGTTCAGTCCAAAGTCAATATTATATAAAAAATTATGTTAACTATTAATAACAACATTATTTTGAAATTTTGTCGAGCCATTTAAATTTTTATATATAATAAAATCTCTTCCTTAATGTCTCCATATAACCCATCCATTGCCCTTAGATTTGCACCATAAAAACCCTATGTCATAGCCATCATCAAACTCATCCTTAATTGAACACTTCATGCCATAGTTATAAAAGAATTTGGAGACAAAAATCTGATTTTTGTCAAAATTTGTGTAATAAATATTGACTTTATATTATGATTTTTTAATCTTTGATACCATATTAATTTCTCATATCCCAACTACATATTGATTGGAATTTTTTTATAAATATTGGATCTTCTATATAAAGAAATATTGTCCTTTTAAAAATAAAAATAAAAGCTATTACTAAATATCCAACTTGAGTTAGAAAAATTATAAGTTAGAATTAGAAAAAAAAAACTAATCACAACTTAAAGTGTATGTGACAATAAGACATAGGCAATGTGAGTGTTATAGCTTTGGTCATATTAGTAATCGATTAATATAAAATTACTCATGAATTCTATATGAATTATACTGATTATATTTAAAATGGCTATGTATGTATGTATGTATGTATGTATATGTATGTATGTATGTATGTATGTATGTATATGTATATGTATGTATTTATATATGTATGTATGTATGTATGTATGCATGTATGGACATCATTTGTATGAAATGTCATAAAGTATGATTTTTAAGTGGTTGTATCTATATAGATTATTATGAGGGCTAACTTAAAATATATATAACAGGCAACAATGCCATCAAAATAATAATTTATTATTATTAATAAATTATCATTAGATAAATTAAATTTATATATTACTTTTGATTGCCATTTTCAACCATTTTCAACAAGTAGACTTGATTTTTGATCAAATAAAGACCAAAATTCTCCAATTAGCAAGGGATAAGTCTAATGCTCACTGCTTTATTACTATTTATGTTTTTGTTTTTCAAATTATTTTAGATTAAATTTTATGTTCATATTAGATCTTCAATTTTAGTCAATGATTTGGTGCTATGATTTAATGTTGATTATTTGTATTATATTGTAATTTTAATTATATTATGATTGTTAATTGCATATGAAATGTGAAGATGTTATGAGTATTTATGTTTTGTGCATGGTTTATATGTATGTTTTATATTTTTTGAGTTGCCATTTTTCGCAATGCTTAATGATAGGAATCCTTTCTAACTCCTCCCTTGAAAAGTTAATCTAGGATCAACTCCAAGGTTCCTAGTGATCTTGTGACCTACTGAAATCCACTCAGTTGAAGATAAATATGTTTGTTCATGAGGAGGCATTTTTTTGGTTCAAACCTATTTTGGACAAGATGTTTGATTTGCTTGATATTTCAAAAAAAGTAACCACAAAAGAGATATATTTTTGGTATTTTAAGTTTTATGATTAATATGATTTATGAATGTAGTTGTATGAATTTGTAATTTAACCAAGTGTTAAAAAACAAATAAAAAATATATGGGAATGATAAATTAAAGAAAATAACTTGAAAGGAAAATTCCTAATAGATGTAAACCACAGTAACAATATGTCTGTGAGTTAAATTGTCAAAAAGATTGGGTAGGTAACTAATGAAAATAGGAGCATCACTTCCTCAATCCCAATGATGCAATTTTCAATTGGAACTTATTCATAACCAAAAGATATTTCACTTCTCATCAAATCATAACACCATGGAGAGTGCGCTCATGCAAGACAAGAAGCTATGTAGGAACAATAGGTGATCTCTTCTCCAACTTGGTGCATTTGCATTGTTAGTAAACAGTTTTTCTCAAAAGATTTGGTATTCAAAGTAGAGAAAAATGCATACCATCAAATTGAATTCCTATAGAATGTTAAGAAATTCTTTGCTTAAAAGTTTTCTTTAGTAAAATAGGTGCAACTACCTTTATTGAAAAGAATGATTTTTTGATCTTTTACCCCAAGGAAAGATCTTTTCAAAAACACAACTTGCTAAAAATTCTAAATAAACTTATTCTATTTCATCAATATAAAGTAGATTTGAATGCTAAAGAACCACTTGATCTTAACTATCAATATTATCCACATAATTGAAAGTCAAGCAAACAAGCAAGTAGATCGAATGGAATTCACCTCTCATAGCTCTTCAAATTTTTGAATAGGCAATCTCAGAATGAACAAAAAACACATCAAAAGCTTTTTATATAAATAGTATTTTTAGAAACACGGATTTGAAGAAGCAGACAGTAATATCTACCTCCAAAAGCCTTTAGCAAAATCAAACTATAGAGTTCTATTTATGTTTGCTGATAATCTGAAATGCTATCTTCAAAAAATTAAGATCAAACCTAAAACAAAAGTAGTTTTTTTTTTTCAGTGTACTCGATATTAACCCTATTCCATACTAATTACTACATTTATATAAGGCATGGGGCTGGACAGATGCCAAAATTACCACACCATGACTAAAATAGTATTTTAGTTAACACAATTGTGTTAACCAAAATGCAAGAAAGTAAAAACCAAAAAGAAAAACTAAGCAACTATATATAACTATGCATCCCTATCAAGTAGCATGATCCATGCTAGCCATATTCCTCGCTACTTTCCATGCTTCATAGGTGGTTGAAAATGCAAAGATAATAGATTGATGAGGCAAGCCAATGTAAGCGAGTTGCTATTTCTAGATTTCTTCCTCCTTTTTTAGTTTTGTCATCTTTTCCTCATGCATTTCGAAGTGCTTCAAGGGTAAGTGCACCAAGTTGTGGTGCCAAAAGGGGGGTATAAGTGGACACCTTTTTCTTGAAATCTGCAAATTTTGAACTTCAACAAGAATTTGAAGATAGTTACGCTCAAAATTTTAAGATATGACAAAAACAAAAGTCGTAGTCCTTTGAATCTAGTTTCTAAACTACTAATTTTTTTTCAAAATGGTTTAGTTTTAGGTCCTCAAAAAAGGGGGCCACAAAAAGTGGTACTATTTATTCCAAGAAAACATAACACATACTCCAAGTGTGGCCCCCCTAAATTTTTAACTTTTTTTAAAAAATTCTTTAATCACTCTGGTCAAAAGTTACTTAACATTATGTAGTTTATCCCAGATTTTTTGGGTAATTTTATAATGTATATTTTTTTTAATGAATTTTTTAACTAGACACATCCCAAAAACATGAAATATCTATGTGCTCCCCCTAGAAATAATTGATAACTAATCTAAAATCAAAACTAATTTTTTTTCAAAGTGTGTAGAATGGAGTCTAGTTTCCAAAAAACTAAGTTGTTGCAAAATTTGATGAACGAGCTAAAATCTATAGCCTAATTAGTACATGGTGGTTTTTGACAAAAAAAATGAACATACATTCAAAAGAAATTATAGATGAAAGGCTTGAAATAGTTCAAATTAAAAATAAATTATATGGTTATATAGCTAACATAGAGACCTATAATGCTATGTAACTTGATCTTATCAATACCCAACCATGAGGAATCTTGAAGGGGAGCACACAAGAAAAATCAATCATTTTTGGTATGTTTTTTGGAAAACACATCTCAAAACTGTTTATAAACTCCAAACCTTTGGGTTGGATCTCCAAGGCAAAACCAAGCCTTAGGCTTGGTTTTAATACAAAGCTTTCAATAGCACATGTGCCCTATAGTGCGCATGCACTATTAGAAGCATTTAAATTCTCAATAGTGTGTGCATGCTATAGTGCACACGCACTATTGAGACCTAAATTGCAACCCAAGAGCAAGAGAGAGCTAGGTGGGGGGGTGGGGGCAAGGGAATGGCTATGTGTGTGTGTGAAAGAGAAAAAGAGATAGAGAGAAAGTAGGGGATGGGAGAGGAGAGAGAGTACAGGATGGGAGAGAGGAAGTGAGAAAGTAGGGGATGGGAGAGGGGAGAGAGTACAAGATGGGACAGAGGAAGTGAGATAGAGTAGGGGTGGCAGGGAGAGTACAGGATGGGAGAGTAGGGGTGGTAGAGAGAGTACAAGATGTGAGAGAGAGAGTAGGGGTGGAAAAGAGAGAGTACAAGATGGGAGAGAGAGAGAGATTGAAAGTAGGGGATGGGAGAGAGAGATTGAGAGTAGGGGATGGAGGAGAGAGAGAGTAGGTGGTGGGAGACAGAGTGGGAGAGGAAGAGCAAGAGAGAGGAGGATGGGAGTGCATGTGTGTGAAAGATCTGAGAGAGTAGGGAATGGGAGAGGGGGAAGACAAAGTAGCTCGAGAGAGAGTAGGTGATGGGAGAGGGAGAGAGAGGAGGGATGGAAATGTGTATAAGAGAGAAAGAGAGAGAGAGAGTAGGGGATAGGAGAGAGTGTGAAAATGTGAGAGAGAGTAGGGGGTAGCAGAGAGAGAGTAGGGGGTAGCAGAGAGAGAGTAGAGAGGGAGAGAGTGAGAATGAGAGAGAGTGTGAGAGTGAGAGTGAGAGTGAGAGAGAGAGAGAGAGAGTGAGAGAGATAAAGTAGGGGATGGGAGATGAGAGAGGGGGGATGTGTGTGTGTGTGAAAGAGAGAGAGTAGGGAATGAGAGAGGGGAGAGAGAGATAGAGAGAGTAGGGGATGGGAGAGAAAGAGAGTAGGCAATGCCATAGAGAGTGGGAGAGGGAGAGAGGAGAGGGATGGGAGTGTGTGTAAGAGAGAAATTAAGGGATAGGAGAGAGTGTGAGAGTGTGAGAGAGAGTAGGGGTGGCAAAGAGAGAGTGAGAGGAGAGAGAGAGAGAGAGAGAGAGAGAGAGTAGGCAGTGGGAGAGGGAGTGGGAGGGAGAGAGAGAGGGGGAATGGAAGTTTCTAAGAGAGATAGAGTAGGGGATGGGAGAGAGTAGGCAGTGGGAAAGGGAGTGCGAGAGAGAGGGAGGAATGGGAATGTGTATAAGAGAGATAGAGTAGGGGATGGGAGAGAGTGTGAGAATTTGGGAGAGAGTAGGGGGTGGTAGAGAGAGCTTGTATAGGATGGGGGCATGAGAGAGAGAGAGAGAGAGAGAGAGAGAGAGAGAGAGAGAGAGAGAGAAGGGGATGGGAGATAGTGTGAGAGAGTAGGGGATGGAAGAAAGAGTGAGAGTAGGGGATGGGAGAGAGAAAATAGAGAGGGAGAGAGAGTACTTGAGAGAGAAAGAGATAGTAGGCAGTGCAAGAGGGAGTGGGGGAGGGAGAGAGAGGGGGGATGGGAGTGTGTGTGACAAATCTAGAGAGTAGGGGATGGGAGAGGAGAGAGAGAATGGGGGATGGGAGTGTGTGTGTCTATGAAAGAGAGAGAGAGAGAGAGTAGGGGATGTGAGAGGGGAGAGAGAGAGTAGGCGGTGGGCAAGGGAGTGGGGGAGGGAGAGAGAGGGGGGAATGAGAATGTGTGTAAGAGAGATAGAGTAGGGGATGGGAGAGAGTATTAGAGTGTGAGAGAGAGTATGTGGTGGCATAGAGAGCTCGTATGGGATGGGAGAGAGAGAGTGAGATTAGGGGATGGAGAGAGTGTGGGAGGGAGTAGGGGATGGGAGAGAGAGAGTGAGAGTAAGGGATGGGAGAGAGAGAGAAAGATTAGAGAGGGAGAGAGAGAGAGATAGTAGGCGGTAGGAGAGGAAGTGGGAGAGGGAGAGGGAGAGAGATAGGGGGGATGAGAGTGTGTGTGACAGATCTAGAGAATAGGGGATGGGAGAGAAGAGAGTGGGGGGATAAGAGTGTGTGTGTCTATGGAAGAGAGAGAGTAGGGGATGGGAGAGGGGAGAGAGAGAGTAGGGGATGGAGGATAGAGAGTAGGCAGTGGGAGAAGGAGAGAGTGAGAGTAAAGGATGGGAGAGTGCATGAGAGAGAGTAGGGGATGAAAGAGAGTGTGAGAGAGAGAATATGGAGAGGGAGATAGAGAGAGGGGGATGGGAGGGTGTGTGACAAATCTAGAGAGTAGGGAATGGGAGAGAAGAGAGAGAGTGGGGGATGGGAGTTTGTGTGTGTCTGTGAAAGAGAGAGAGAGTGATAATGTGAGAGAGAGAGAGAGTAGGGGGTGGTAGAGAGAGAGTACAAAATGGGAGAGATAGAGTGAAAGGATGGGAGAGAGTGAGTAGGGGTAGTAGAGAGAGAGAGTATGAAATGGGAGAGACAAAGTGAAAGGATGGGAGAGAGAGTGTGAGAGAGAGTAGGGAATGGGAGAAAGTGTGAGAGAGAGTTGGGAATGTGAGAGAGAGAGTAAGAGTAGGAGATGGGAGAGAGAGAGAGAGAGAGAGAGAGAGAGAGAGAGAGAGAGAGAGTAGAGAGGGAGAGAGAGAACTTGAGAGAGATGGATAGTAGGTGATGGGAGAGGGAGTGGGAGAGGAGGAGAGAGAGGGATGGGAGTGTGTGTGAGAGATTTAGAGAGTAAGGAATGGGAGAGGGGGGGATGGGAGTGTGTATCTAAAAAAGAGAGAGTTTAGGGGATGGGAGAGGGGAGAGAGAGAGTAGCCCAAGAGAGAGAGAGAGAGAGAGAGAGTAGTAGATGGGAGAGAGAGACTAGGTGGTGGGAGAGGGAGAGAAGGGTAGATGGGAGTGTGTGTAAGAGAGAGTAGGGGATGGGAGACAATGTGAGAGAGAGTAGGAGGTGGCTGAGAGAGAGAGAACGGGATGGGGCAGAGAGAGTGAGAGTAGGGGATGGGAGAGAGTGTGAGAGAGAGTAGGAAGAGGGAGATAGAGAGAGGAGGATGGGAGTGTGTGTGACAAATCTAGAGAGTAGGGGATGGGAGAGAAGAGAGAGGGCAGATGGGAGAGAGAGAGAGAGAGAGAGTGTGTGTGTGTGTGTGTGTGTGTGTGTGTGTGTGAAAGAGAGAGTAGGGGATGGGAGAGAGTGTGAGAGTGTGAGAGAGAGTATGGGGTGGCAGAGAGAGAGTATGGGATGGGAGAGATAGAGTAAATGGATGCGAAAGAGTTTTAGAGAGAGTAGGAGGTGGCAGAGAGAGAGAGAGTATGGGATGAGAGAGACAGAGTGAAAGGATGAGAGAGAGTTGGAGATTGGAGAGAGAGAGAGTAAGAGTAGGAGATGAGGGAGAGAGAAAGAGTAGAGAGGGAGAGAGAGAACTTGTGAGGGAGATAGTAGGTGGTGGGAGAGGGATTTGGAGAGGGGGAGAGAGGGGGGATGGGAGTGTGTATTTGTAAAAGAGAGAGTTTAGGGGATGGGAGAGGGGGGGGGGAGAGAGAGAGAGAGAGAGAGAGAGAGAGAGAGAGAGAGAGAGAGAGAGTAGCAGATGTGAGAGAGTGTGAGAGATAGTAGGGGGATGGGGGAGAGAGAGAGATAGTAGGAAGTGGGAGAGGGAGGATGGGAGTTGATAGGCCAACATTGGGGCAAATAATTAGGAAATAATTAACAATTTATGATGGAATTCAGCTTGGTCTATTTGTGTCAATCCGAGAGCATAAGCTTGCGAAAGGTGTTCAAGCAATATGCCATCAAGGGATGTTGCCTATGATATGAGGGATTATGAGTGCATTTAGAACACACAAGAATAAATTTGTAGCAAACTAAAGTACTTCTGGCGACAGGAACTATCGCCTCCTGTCGATAGGAACTATAATTTTTTAGCAATAATAGTTTAAATAGATCTAATAATTTAAAAACAAAACTCTCAAATTCAAACCAAACTGATCTACAAACCATAAATGTGCATAAGATATGGATGGTTAATCTGATAACATAATTTCTTAATGCACAATTATTTCTCTTCTAATTCTATGATTAAAATTCTACAGAAACTACAATACAGGAATGCGATAGGAACTATAGTACAAAAATTAAGACAAATTATAATAGAAATCAAATCTGAAAGTCATATCAACTAGATCTACAACATTGAAATAAAAATAGATTATTAACACTCATTGAATATAGAAATATAATATTAACTAACAAAAATTATCAAACTATCAAATATAACAATATAAAACATAATAAACAAATGCCAAACACACTAGAATAAATTATTTATAGTCTATCAGTTGCTGGAGAGTGGGCGCCCTTCCTCCCAACAAACTGATTGAAGAAAATGCACAAAGAACTCTTAAATCAGCTTAGCACAATAATATATTTCTAATATTATGATTCATACATTCTTCTGCTCCTCTCTTGAATATGTGATGGCTTATATAGCCTTTTACATATAAAACAAACAATTCCATTTTTATCATGGAAGTTCAGTCTTTATGGCTGATACTTATTCTTTTATTTTTAATAAAGAGTGTTAAATATATGACCACTCTTTCTATAACACAATAAACTAATTTCTTAACAATATACTAATTATTTGCAAACTAATTTTCTAATAATATAACAAATAAACAATATGAAAATCTGGCCAAAATGGTAAATCTGAAATATTGGCCTTTAGAAAACCACTCATAACTCTTTTTTCGTTCACTTTCTAAAGATTTTTCCGTTTGAGAATCGAATTGGCTCTATTTTGGACAAAACCCATATCTCGGATTTTTCAAATTCATCTTCATTTTCTTAGAAACTGCCACGAAATATTGACTATAAAAAATGTTTGAATTGTGATTTCTTGCAAAATTCTAATAATATCATTATATTTTCTTCAACATATTCCTTAGTCAATATTGTTGGAATAGAAAATACTCCAAATAAATACCAATAAGAGTCCTCCATAGAAGGTGTAGAAGGCGATAGGAAGTTGTAGTCCCAACTGACAAGCGACAAGAGGTTGTTAAATAATAGAAAGATCTACAACAACGAATCAACATGCTACAGAAGTAAAGATTAGTAAAACATAATCAATAATGAATTTTTCATATTTTAATCCCAAAAAAATATTAAATACTACTTAATTATATTAAACTATATGCAACATTATAATGGTAAAATGGAATGAAACGGGATACAAGTGGAATAGAGAAGTATGTAGGAAAGTGCATAAGATAGATTAAAATAGAACATTAAATAGGTTATAATTGGCTCTCATTAGGTGTGTGTGAGAGATATCTAAAGAGTAGGGGATGGGAGAGGAGAGAGGGGGAGAGAGGTAGAGAGAGTAGGCAGTGGGAGAGGAAGAGCGAGAGAGAGAGAGTAGGGGATGGGAGAGGGGGGAGAGAGAGTGTAGGGGATGGAAGAGAGATTAGGGGATAGGAGAGAGAGAGAGAGAGAGAGAGAGAGAGAGAGAGAGAGTAGGGAGGATAGAGAGTAGGGAGGATGGGGAGTGATGTGTTTTCACATAGTGCATATGCACTATAGTGCATACGCACTTTCTAGTGCATACACAATTTAGTGCATACACACTATATGAAATCACCTAAAAATGGTCAAAAAGAAACTTTGGGGCCCATTTCATCCATTCTTTTCTTTTGGTCTATTGTGTACTCTGTTATTCCAACAAAAATTGCAGGTTTCAACATAGCAAACACTATTTCAACACTTTTTCAACCTACCAAACACCAAATTCAATCATTGGATATGCAATTTAAAGACTTTTGAATATTCTTTGTATAGAAAAGGTTAGTGCAATCCATTTTAAATATTGTTTGCCGATATATAGATACAAATTTGATTATAATTTGATATGTTTTTTAATATATAGTGAATTAATTGAAAATTGTATGTTTGAATGAAATGTTATTTCAAAATGGTTAGAAATTTGACAAGTCATCTGATATATATTGTGTATTCATTCAAATAATTATAATTTTTATATGTATTTGAATAATTTGTAATTTACACATTTTAAGTAATTTAGATGTTTGAATAATTTGACATGTAAAAATCATCATCACGGTAAGGAAGAAACTAAAAAATCAAACAAATGAAGATAGGGAGAGAGATTTGGCAATTAAAAGAGATAAAATTAAATTACTATGTGAACAAAGAAAATTGCAAAGCAATAATGAAGAATTGACTTTCAAAGAGGATCAAGAACCACCAGTACAAAAAAAGAGAGAGGAAGAATTAGAAAGGCAAGGTAAATGAATGAGACCGTTATGCTCAAGAAGACAATTGAATTGTGAAGCTACACCATCTTCCAATGTTGGAGTCATATTGTCTGCTACACCATCTTCCAATGTTGAATTCATATCGTCCTCTCATGTTGAAGAGACACTGATTTGTAGATCCAACGATATACACACTCCATCATGTCATGTTGAAAGTACAACATCAACACATCAAGTAGGTGATATTACATCTTTTACATCTTATTGCCAAGGTACATCATCTTCGGTTCAAGGTACGCAATACACTCAACCTTATATTGATGTTGAAAATGTTGAGAGAATTGAAGAGATTAGAACACCTTCTAGAATTAATTTAAAAGACCAAAATATTTGATTGGTATTGATACTAACATTTTGAAATCAATACCTAACAAGATTAGCAAGCGTACTTGTCAAATAAAAGTTAATCATATGTGGAGATTATTTTTTAAAGAATTAAATATTACAGGTCAATGCCAATTATTTGTTGAAATGATGAGAAATTTGAAATTTAGGCCTATCATGAAGATTCTTGGGCTAAGAACGATGGACGATTCAAATGAAAAAAGCATTGTAAAGAATCTAACGAGTGCTTATGACAAAGTGGGTTCTAAATCATGCACCAAAGATAGTAATATCACAAGACGAGTACTTACATCAACGATAGTAAGTAGCCAAATAAAGAAAGATCGACTCATCAGAAAGACACAAAATATTAAAAATTGGTAGAGGTACTCTAAGGAGAACCATGCTAAGGCGTGAGAGATTGGAAGATCCAACAAAAAATGAGTTATGGACATTTAGTGGTAGACGACCGCAAAAGGATAAAGAAATTAGTGAAGCCTTGAAATCATTGATCAAATATTTTTGGAAAACTAACACACGTGTTTTCCCTAATCAAAGAGATGTTGTAAGAAGGAAGATTGGTAACCAAAATCGTGACCCACATGCGAAACATTTTTTGGACTCAACTCAGACACAATTTTTTGCAAAATTTATTGGTATGTATCCTCAAATTCAAATAAGTCAAAGATTTTTTAAGATGGGTAAACCTTTTTATGTGAAGATAAATCACACATGCACAACTTGTTGTTGTAGGATACATATTGAATTTTCTAACCATTTTGATGTTTTTAGGCATATATGCATAGTTTTGTATTCTCAGTTTGTTTTCTAAGATTGTGACATGAATGAGCCACCAAAATCTTCAAGAGAATTCATATCCAACATTTTATGTGAAATAGGGGATGGCCAACAATTTTACAAGACATCATGCTTGGATGGTACATGCTTATTGTGTGGTTCTTTGCAACTTTTATCAACTTGTCAACATATGGATAGTACACATGCAATTGGAAATGAAATACTAGATTACAAAAAATTTAAGACAGTGACATATGCTCTAAAAGATGAGAAACATGGTAAAAGATGTGATTGAGTAATTGAAAAGATTTTAGTGTATGAGTTCATGAAGATTTTTTGTGAAAAGATTATTTACGAGTATGCAAGGCATACCCATAGAGCTCGATGGTTGGATTTGCAATTCAAGTTGTGCAAGGATACGTTTTCAATGGATACCATTATTTTGGTTGTAGATTTCATAGAGAACTACACACTACAACTACAAAATGAGGTGCGAGAAAAGTATTATACTTCACAAACATGTTTCCATGTTTGTTCACATAACATTCATGCATTCACCTACAAGTACAGAGGATGACAAGAAGATTTTTAGGGAGTATCATTCTTACATCAGTGATGATCGATCACATTCTATGGAGTTCATACATGGTTGTTTTCAACTATTTTATGGAGATTTGGCTAACAGGGGCATAACATATTGTCAGCACATTATTTGGTCAAACAATTGTGCATCTCAATTCAAGAATGCACAGATGTTCTATTGGTTGAGCAAGATGCATAGATTGTGTAGAATTCAATATATGTGGAATTTCACAAAGGTTGCTCATGGTAAAGGAGAGCACGATGGTGCAGACGCATGCATTAAAAGAGCCTTGGCTTGAGAAGAACTAAATTACAAAGATGGAGCAATATTGATAGATGCAAAATCCATCACCCAATGGTGTAATACTACAATGGGTCCAGGTAAGGAAGGTGATTTTATGGTTCGTAGATTTTTTTGGTTGATAGATAATACTAACATTGCACCATATCAGGATTGTTGCAAACTAATAGGATCTAGTGAGTTACACTCTTTTAGAAGCTCTGATGTAGGTTCATGGAGTATCCACACACGAAAAATGGCATGCTATTGTCCATCATGTGCAGAAGAAAATTGGGATGACTATGAGTCAACTAAACAGGTGGACAAATGGGATATACAATTTTTGGACCCAATTGACACCTATTGTCCTGCACAAGCACTGGAAATGGTAGAGATGGATTCATCTATTGACTTTGACCGCTTGTTAGATCTAGTGCAACCTGGTAATATATATATTTATATATCTTTGTAATTTCAATATGTAACTTTATAACTTTTACCGAAGTATTTTTTGAATTAATGACCACATTTTGTACATTTGTCACTGCAGGCCAATTTTTATTTTTTTCTGTTATTGCACTTGAAGTCAATGAAGAAGGGACAGATTATTATTTGTGTCATTGTGTTGAAGCCAAATAAAAATTGGATCACCTAGTTATAGATGGTGAAGGTTTAGAGTACCATGTTGGTGCAATGGTTGTAACCAACACATGGCTTAGACAATATTCTATGAGGAACCTTAACTTGTGGTTATTCGAGGATTTACAAACAAAGAGGAAGATTCTTCAATATTCAAACATTGTTGTCGCATCAAATGTCCACTTGATAAAATATGGTGGAAAACCACATAATAAGATTCTTCGAAAAGTTCATGAGTCAGACCATGAGGCAATACTTGAGACATTAAAATGTCGAGTAGATCCAGTTGGCTCATTAGATTGAATAGGGAGAGAGGGAGAGAGAGAAAGAGTGATCAACTGGATCCAAATACAATGTTGCAACTTCTTCCCCAAGATTGTCCACATGACTAAAGTGGACCATATTGTTATGATGTGTAAGTGATGAGATTTAGTTTAAATCATAGATTTTATGTTTTGATTTGTTTAGAATCTAGATACATTATTTGAATTTATATTAGATTCTTTAATAGGACTCATTTTTAGATTAGTTGTTCGAATAAGTGAAAGTTTAGAATTTGTTGTTTAGATCAAAATGTAATGAAAGAACATGAAAATTGTTAGAATGTGAATGCTTTGTGATGTAAAGTCATGATTGTGTACAAGTAACCAAAAACTTCAAATAGGCAAAAGCAAGGATACAATGGGATAAGCTTTCAATACTCATCAAGCAAGGGTTACCATATAACTCAGAAAGCAAGGATTTCTACAAATGGATAATCTTAATGACAAGCAAAATTAATTTTTTTTAATTCTCTAATTTTAGTGGATTAATCTTATCTTAGATTTTTTACTGTGCTAATTATTCTTTTGCAGGTCACCAAAGAAGAGGGCTAATAAAGTCAAAGCACCAGTGATAAAAGGTGAGATGCCAAAATCATCTATGAAATGGTATTATCAATTCACATCCTCAATATTTATTAGTGTTCTTTGTTCAAGTACCATTGTGTGTTAATCATCTTATGCCTAGAATTGCAAAGGATCACAATCATCAAAAAGTAAGAAGGAAAATAGGTCTCAATCTGATGATAATGGGGTAGTTACAAATATAGTTCTCTCTAAGGATAATGTTGATCAGCCGATGTATAGGTTGAGAGAACCAAAAGACTATTCAGGTCTACTGAAAAGAAATTGAACTTTTGATATTTCAGGATACAAAATGTATATTGCTGGATTTGACAAGAATTAAAAGTATATAAACAATCAATTTAGTCTTCCATAAACTGGTTCTTATATTAACAAATTTTACTGTATTTATTGATTTTTTTCCAACATTTAATGCGATTTAAGTGATGTAGGTATATATTGGGTAGGTTTAGCATATGCTTTGAATGATTTATCCATGATCATCACGAGATAACCATCTCAAAAGTGTTTACTGAGCTCATTTTCCTTGCTACAAGACTAATACTCTTAATTTTCTTCCAAACCATAGTTGCTTGTAATAGATACCGAAGAGTACTTGCAATTATTGCATTCCAATTTATTGGACTTTGATTCATTATTATCATAAAGTAGGAATGTTGGAAAGGGTTAATACTTGATTATGTATATTCATCCCATGTGTGTTCCATGAGGTTTTTACTATTGTAACATTTTAAGATTTAATTTTGTGGATTTTTCCCTCATTTTGTACATGATAAGGTTTTTTCAATTGACATATGATGAGGTTTTCTATACAACATAACGATTGAGTTGAAGTGATTTATGAAGTAAAGGGCTATTTAATGTAGCTATTTAAATCATGCATATTTGATGGCCATTTCCCTCTATTTTGTAGTCATTTTTCACAACACTATTTCTAACATGGTGTTAGTTGTTCAAGTTCATGAATGATCACAATATACATGACTATACAACAAGTGTGTGTGTTTGATGCAAAGTCCTCCTATATTCCCTTAGGAACCACAACTCAACTCTGGGATTCTCTTGTATTCTTGGAATATACCCAAGGAATTAGACTCTACTAGGGTTCAATAGGAGGTATTTGACTTGGTAACATCTTCCTACAACCATTTCTAAGAGGTTATAACCCAAATCTTTAGTTTGTCTTCTAAATACTCACATTGTTCATCATGCACCTAGTGTACCTTGGTGCCTTGAACATACCAAAACTCGTCCTTGGCTTCATTTCATGACCCCAACAACTTGCATCATCTCAAAACATTCCATCTAACATGTTCCAACTCCTTGCACACTCTCAACAACTCATCTCTTACACTTTTTCAATTTTGCCTCTTCTAGGTTTGTTTCAACTAGCCCTTACCAGTCACTAATTTGTTATTTTCTCCAAACTTTCCAATATAACTCCCTAAAATATTGGGTGATTAAAATACTCTTTTCCTCACTCTAAAATATACTCCAAAACCAAATACACTTTTTTTGTAAAATATCACTCAAAACTAGCTATTTCAGTCTACCAACTAGGCCTAGTTTGAGGCCATTTACAAAGTAACTCACAATCCCTTGACTCTTGGAACTCCCATGACCCAAAATAGTCTTAATAAATGACTCAAATGCAAGGATTCTTCTATTTTTTTAGTCTCATGATCAACTTTACAATGGTTTTTACAAAACCCTCCTTTCTAGCCCTTTTACCCTAGGGCTTTCTAGAAATCTTACTTTGCAACATCTCTAGAACCCCAAAATGGTTCAAAAACCTTAACTTTGGTGATATTAGATGACTTCCAACATAAAATGCAACTCTTGTTTGGAGAAAACACTAAATCCACCTTTGGAGTAGTCACATACCCCTTTTTTATGCACTCTTTCTCACTCAAACCCATACCCTTGGGCATCAAAAAATCAACTCCAAGTTCTTCCCTACACATGAATGATTAAAGAACATATTTTAAAATATTCTTGACCCATTCCACAAGCCCCGGTAACCATATAAAGTAGAATGGGTCAAATTCACAAAATGACTCTCAAACCCCTCTTAAATTGTCACCTACAACAGATTTTAGGATAGTCAATATGAAAAATAAAAAATGATTGACTAAACCTTCATACCAATGCTAAATGAAAGTTAAAACATTTCCCTATCACCTCCAAAAATAATCAGATCAAAAGGTACTATGAAAATGAAATTACAGCAGTTACAAGTTTAGATTTTTTATCAAAATTTTAGGGAAAACTATGCATTCATTGCTCAAACTTCAAAACTCTTACATTACCAATCAATTTTGACCATCAAAACTTTTCTCAGACACATGGGAATGAGTTTTTAAACTCATTTAGACTCTCAAAACCAAATGAAACCTCCCTAACTACCCCTCTAACGACCTTTGTGCATTAATCACTTTATTTTGTTGTCAATTGACAAGTTTTTGATATTCCTTGCTACATGACTATCCCATTACATTAATATGGTCATTTGAGACCTTATTAAACAAAAAAAAAACAAAAAAATCATATCTACCCTTTGGACCCCTTACATGACTTGATTAAGCCCATTTTGGCTTATATTGCCAATGTCGGCAATTTTACAAAATATTGCACTTTTAGTGCCTTTTACATCTTTTAGAGGCTTTGATAGCCTTATTACATTATTCAAGACCTTTATAGGTCTTTTCTATCCACCCCTAACCTAGGATCAATCCAAATCCATTCCTAGTGACCCCTAGGTACCTTGTAGGCTCAATAATGCCATTAAGGCTTACATTAAAGCTTTGATTACAATATGATCAATCTATGATCAAAACAAGATCACATGTCCATGATTAAACTCATTACAAGTTTTAATGATCTTAGAAGGCCATTTTTCTTCCAATCCACCTAAGGATTGCTCATCTTGCCTCCTACTTGTGACCTTGGTGCTCCTGCACCAGTGTTGGCCAACAATTGGAAAATTTGTTTTATCGATTGAGCTACTAGATCTTGACATTTTTCATTTTTTTCCTTGAGAAAATTCTTACACTTGGAATAGCTACTATCTTTCAAAAGTTCTTCCTTATCCTTATAAATATTGGATTTGAGTGTAGTTTCAATATTTGATAGCTTATTACCAAGAGTATTCATCTCATAGAAAAAAAGTCTTCCAGCCTAAGCTTCTCTTGAAACTTGTTTTATAGTTCTTAATTTCAAAATAGATATGACTTTTTCATTGTAACATGTAGGCATAGATCTCATAATTTTACTCATGTTCATCATCATTGCTTAATGGTGTCAGGGCACCAAAGTCATTCTATGAAGATACCAAGCACTAAGGATCCAATGGACTTCTAATATAGGGAGACTCTACCCTGCAAGTGGACTCCACTTCACAAGCCCAACCCTCAAACTTAGGGTACTCAAACAACTTGGATCAACACCTAGGAACTCCCTGCCACCAATAGGCCTACAAAGGAAAATACTTCTTAAATGGTTTCAACACTCGACTTTTCAGATGGAAATGGTTATTATAGATTCAAACCAACAAGAAAAATCCCAAACTTGAGGTTTCTCAACACTCAACAATCAAATTTTAAAATTGTTACCAACACTTCCTACTAGGACAATTTATAGTTTTAATAGTGAAAATCCCAAACCATAAAAAGGATCCCTCACTATTTTTGCATTTTTAAACACTCTTCAACATCCCCTAAGATATTCCAAAAGATTAACAACCAAGTCGGCTCCAGCATCAAGTTATACCCACTTTGTGTCACAGTCCTAAATGGCCAGTTTAGGATGGGTTACAAGGAAAACATAGACAAATGGGTTCAAAAACTTGTTTCAACCCCTTGGATATCTACTATACATCAAAATTTTCTTTATACACCCTTCACCTAGGTTAGATTAATTAGTTTGGGAGCCTGATCCTTCCTTCTCCTTCAAATCTAGACTAGACATAAGATTATATTCAGTCTAGGGCTTGCTAGTAAAAATATATGCCATGCTCCTACAGACCTAAATATATGCCATATCAAATAACCCTCTCCTAACTTGTATTCCATAAAGCGGCATTGAAATCCCATGGTGGGTTTGCAAGTTAGGATTCCATCTTGCTGAAACTCTCAAATTTGGAGTAAATCTGACCTATCTACACTAAAACTGATATAACTTTTGTTGTATACAAGATAAAGACCTCAAACCAATTGAAATGGAATCCTGACTCAACCCTCTATCCAAAAATATAAGACTTGTACCACCAAAAATCCGTACAAGCCATACAAAATTGAAAAAATAGTTTCAAAGGCATAAAATTTTAGTTTTTTATTCACCAATGTTGTCCACCATCCATACAATGACCTTTCCCACGTGTGGAGATCTTAATTACATGCCTTTGAATAGTTATAACTTCCATTTAGATGGTTGGAACACCATACAACCTCATTTTCATTTTGACAACCATTATTTGCAAAAATTGTTCTTTAGCAACTTTTTGCATTTTGGAATTTTTTGCACTTTTTTGCAATTTTTTGCACTTTTTTAGGTTGTTTAAGTGGTTTTGAGTCCTATAATAATCATTTAGAATTATTAGGATTCATTTTGGTTTTGGTTAGTTGAAATTCCAAAAAGTGCAAAAATTGCAGAGTTGCATTAGAAACTTTTGCAACAATTTAGCAACTTTTAGGAAATAACCATAAAACTATCTTTGGATGGTTGAAACTATTTGTAAATGAATTTATAGGCCCTTTTCACTTGAATGAGAGGCATAGAAGGAGTTTGATATGTTTTTCTTCCAAGAATCTAATAAAAAACCCACTGTTCCAGCATTTTATGACTATTTTTGGCCGTATTGTACCAATTTTTCAGATTGAAAGGGTGATGTTTTGCATTGATCAGTTAGTGTATCTAATTTGAAGAATTTTGGAGATGGTTTGAAGGAGAAATCAGTTTCTATTTGCAAGTTATACATTTTTCCTTCCTCACTGCCTGTGAAACCCTTGAACCTAGGGTTTGGCCAAAGAAATAGCCCTAGTTTGAGTTCCCACATTTGGAATTTCTTCAAAACTTGCATGGGGTAGGCTAGGGCTATGTATTTTCATATTTTGATGGTTTTGGAACAAGGGGTTTAATTCAGAATAAATGGGAGCAAGCCCTAGGTCTAATAAGACCCATGTATTAGACCTAGGTTTGATGTTTTTGTTAACTAATGAAAAGAATAGGAGTTAAGGACTTGTCAAATCAGGAAAACACCCTCATATAACCTAGAAGAATGCTCTAGAGTTGAAGAATGAAGTCCATGAACCCATTTCTTTGTCTTTTCTTTATAAACCATGCCTAAACTTGCTTATTAGGCCTGTGTGCAAGGTAGGGTTAGTGTATGCTGGAGTGGAGTGGAGTTTTGAAACTATGGTGTCTGTGGTGTCAATTTTCATTAGATGCTACATACTAAGGTTCCAATAATTGATACACCTTGTTTTGGTCATTTTAAAGTTGCTTTAAACCATCTTTAAGTGTGTGGGGAATCTTGAAGTTCCAAAGTCTCATTCTTGTCACTTTGTGTGAAGAACAATGCCAATTGTTGCATTACTAGTCTGTGAATAATAACAACAAATCTGAAAAATATTTTATAGTTTGGATTGTGTTGGATGGTTTTAGGTCTCTATTGATGTAGGAGAGGTTGCAGTTTCTGATGTCACATTGTGTTAAGGTTGAGTGAATGATATTTTGGTTGGTACAAGGGGGAAGTAGTCGATATTCAATCTTGAATGAAAATATCTATACCAAACAAAGTACCCCATATTTGTAGTCAGATCTTACTCAGTACATGTGTATCACTTGGAATATGAAAATATATCAAACTTCCAAATGTATTGAAGTGACTAACATCTAGCTTCTTTCCTATGAAAGCTTCCTCTAGTGTCCTTCCCTAGCATCTTGTGTGGAGATTTGTTGTATGTGTATACTATTGTACTACATGTCTCTTCCCATAGGTAACAAGGCATGTCCTGGTCATGTAGCATATAACACTTTCTACCTTATATATATATATATATATATATATATATATATATATATATATATTATAAGGAATATTTCAATCTCTTTTGATTCCTTCCCTAGTATTCCCTTTGTACTAGATCAAGAACAACCTCAAATCTAGTGTCACTCATTAGAAAAGATGCTTTTTCACTTCTTAGAGATTCCAAAAGATCAAACTCAAACTCAGTTCCAACACAAAGTTGTCAACTACCAAATCTCTCTCACCTTTCATTGTGGGATCAAAATGTCTACTCTGTTAGCTCTAGGTGGCCAGGTAAACCCTATCTCCAACCTCATCCTATCCCCTACAGTGCTTGAACATTCTCGGGCACACTGAACTAGAACATCCCTAAGGATCACTAAATGCCATAGGGTTGCAATCTTTGATGGGGCATATCTCAAAGTTCATGCAAGGTATGGATGTGATTCTAATTCCTACAAGACCATTTTGCAGAGGCCTACAATAACCTCTCTCAATTTTTGGAGATCACACTCTATTTTTATTTTACAACACCATCTCAGGTGATGTTGAAACTTGCAGTGTTGGCCAGTACAAAGTTGCCAACTGCCAAATCTCTCTCACCTTTCGTTGTGGGATCTAACTATCTACTCTATTAGCTCTAGCTAGCTGTGTAAACCCTATCCCCAACCTCGTCGTATCCCCTTCAGTGCTCAAAAATTTTCAAGCAGACCAAGCTGGAACATCCCTAAGGGTCACTAAATGCCATAGGGTTGCGATCTTTGATGGGGCATATCTTAGAGTTTGTGCAAGGTATGGATGTGATTCCAATTCCTACAAGACCATGTTATAGAGACCTACAATAACATCTCTCACTTTTTGGAGATCACACTTTATTTTTATTTTACGACGCCATCTCGAGTGATGTTGAAACTTGCAGTGTTGACTAGTACAAATTTTCCAACTGCCAAATCTCTCTCACCTTCCATCGTGGGATCGAACTGTCTACTCTATTAGCTCTAGGTGGCTGGGTATACCCTATCCCCAACCTCTTCCTATCCCCTTCAGCAATCAAACGTTCTAGAGCATGCTGAATCGAAATGTCCCTAAGGGTCACTAAATGCCATAGGGCTGCAATCTTTGACACGGCATATCTCAGAGCTCATGTGACGTATGGATGTGATTCTAGTTCCTACAGGACCATGTTGTAGAGGCCTACAATAACCTCTCTCATGTTTTGGATATCACACTCTTTTTTCATTTTATGATGCCATCTCGGGTGATGTTGAAACTTGTAGTGTTGGCCAGTACAAAGTTGCCAATTGCCAAATCTCTCTTACCTTTCATTATGGGATCGAACTGTCTACTCTATTAGCTCCAAGTGGCTAGGTAAACCCTATCCCTAACCTCATCCTATCCCCTTCAGTGCTCAAACATTCTTGAGCATGCCGAACCAGAACGTCCCTAAGGGTAACTAAGTGCTATAGGGATGTGATCTTTGACGAGGCATATCTTGGAGCTCATGTAAGGTATGGATGCAATTCTAGTTCCTACAAGACTATGTTGTAGAGGCCTACAATAACCTCTCTCACTTTTTGGAGATCACACTCCATTTTACAATGCCATCTCGGGTGATGCTAAAAATTGCAGTGTTGGCCAATACAAAGTTGCCAACTACCAAATCTCTCTCACCCTTCATCATGGGATCGAACTGTCTACTCTATTAGCTCTGAGTGGCTAGGTAAACCCTATCCCCAACCTCATTCTATCCCCTTCAACACTCAAACATTCTTGGGCATGCTGAACCGAAACATCCCTAAGGGTCACTAAATGCTATAGGGTTGTGATCTTTGACAGGGCATATCTCAGAGCTCATGTGAGGTATGGATGTGATTCTAGTTCCTACAGGACCATGTTGCGGAGGCCTACAATAACATCTCTCTCTTTTTGGAGATCACACTCCATTTTCATTTTACGATGCCATCTCGGGTGATGCTAAAACTTACAGTGTTGGCCAGTACAAAGTTGCCAATTGCCAAATCTCTCTCATCTTTCATCGTGGGATCAAACTGTCTACTCTGTTGGCTCTGAGTGGCCAGGTAAACCCTATCCCCAACCTCATCCTATCCCCTTTAGTGCTTAAACATTCTTGGGCACACCAAACTAGAATGTTCCTAAGGGTCACTTAATGCCATAGAGCTGCGATCTTTGACGGGGCATATCTCAAAGCTCATCTAAGGTATGGATGCAATTCCAATTCCTACAAGATCGTGTTGTGGATGCCTACAATAACCTCTCTCACTTTTTTGAGATCACACTCTATTTTCATTTTACGATGCCATCTCAGGTGATGCTAAAATTGCAGTGTTGGCCAGTAAAAAGTTGCCAACTTCCAAATCTCTCCCACCTTTCATCATGGCATCGAATTGCCTGCTCTGTTAGCTCCAAGTGGCCAGGTAAATTCCAATAGGGTGTTTGAATCTACCCATAGAATAGTTATATTTCAACCTAAGAGGAATTTAAGTCCAGAAAATCATAGTAGGAGACCTACAAGGAATTCTATGATAGTCAACATTTTGTACTGTATGACAATTGGAGGGTTAAACCAAGAGTTGATTCTCAATCAGTTCAACATAAGGAAGGTGTCCCAATAGAAACTTTGGGTTGGTGAAGCCATTGGTGAAGAGTTATAATTATTGGCTTGGAATAGTGCTAGTGTCCCTAAAACAAAATGGTGCAAGATCTTGATTGGAGTACTCACCTTGGAGGAGTTCACAAATGACCTTATCACTTTGGATAGGCCACAAAAATGATATCCTAAAGGATTAAAATATTAGGAAGGCCACAAGTTTAGTTTGGTAGATTAGGAAGAAGAAAGTGCTTAAACCTCACTTCTTGCTCAACATCTCTACATTAGTGAGGGGAAGATAAAGAGGGTAGATGGCTACATAGTTATGGAAAAAAAATAGATATGGAAAAATAGAAATATAAAGAGGGGGGGAATAAGAGAGAGTGAGATACAAGGATAAAATGAGCCAAAACTACCAAATTGTGGTGCTTGAATCCTTCATTATAAAATTGACACCAAAATTTGAATATGAGTCTACAAAACAACATGTTCCTTCCACTTGTCATACTCTTTTATTTCATTTTAAAGATGCTTTATGATTTTCCAAAACACGCATTGTAAATTCATTAACAAGTATAGCTCCCTCTTACAAGTATCTTATGTGTCATCTTAGATTCGTCCCCCTCTCATGTGAGATATCTCTCTTTCCTATACATCACAACTATTTATTAAACTTTTATTTTTATCTTAATCTAGTTACTATAGAATAATAAAAACACATTCCAATCAACTGGTGATTATGTTACAATCATTAATGTATGAAAACACATAAAACTATCAGTGATTATGTTACATTTATGATTTTTAAAATGACATTTTTAAATTGATAATAAACAATTGTGGTTATGTATTGAAGCTCAACAAGCTAATTGTGTTTATTCTTCTTGTCTATATTCTTTTTGTAACAATGATTTTTTCTTCTACACAAACTTTGTGACCACTTTTGATCAAATTTTTATCTTATTTTTAACATAAATGTTTAGAGAACTTTTGATCTAATTTTGTTGGATAGAGTAATTTAAAACAAAGATAATTTTCAATAGGCCATTGATCTATTGATGAAGTTGAAATCTCTTTAAGCGTCCAAAAAATATCAATTTTACTGAATGTAAGACAAAATTTTAAATGAAAAATTTTCCATCAAAAAATTATTTTCATAAAAGACTAAACCTCTATTATAACTAAATTATTTATTATTTATAAAGATTATAAAAATAAGTACTAGAGAAGAGCCACAAGTGACCATGAAGATTCATATTGTTAAAATGGTATAACTATGCCTATAATGAAGAAATATTTAGAGCAAAGTTGTATCCATTAAAATCTTTAATAATAAATTAAATCAAAATCAATACAATTTATTACTTAAATATATTCATAGTTCCATCTAACCACCTCCCAAATCAAAACATCATGGAGCCAAGATTGCAATCAAGGGATAAAAATAGACTTATTCAAAATAGCATTTTTATATGGATTGTCATATAGCATAAGACTGCAA
This sequence comes from Cupressus sempervirens, assembly GCA_028749045.1. Classification (NCBI taxonomy): domain Eukaryota; kingdom Viridiplantae; phylum Streptophyta; class Pinopsida; order Cupressales; family Cupressaceae; genus Cupressus; species Cupressus sempervirens. The sequence goes on along the minus strand of CM053786.1, from coordinate 708,969,751 downwards.
TGAGCTCTACCTTGGAAAACCTCCATGCAAATGTGTTGATCATTAGGATCATCATAATAAAATGCCCACTTATCAACGATTGAGTCATCCTCAGCTTCCAACTTATAGTACACCCTTATTTTCACTTTCTCATCTCTCTTTGCAACATAAGAATGTTTCTTAACACTATCCCTATAACTCCAACACTTGCTAAACATGGAGAAGATGCATAGAGATAGAGGGAAACAAAAGAAGGTGTAGGTAGACATGAAGATTAAAGGAAATAAAAACATAGTGATAACTGAATAGAGATATAAGAAGAGGATGAACGTGAGATAAAATAGAGAGAGTTAGGGAGACGTAGAGAGACATCTAGATGGTGATATAGATTCATAGAGATCATCATATTAATACTTAGTTTCTCTAATTCAAAAAATATTGAAGATGTCATGCTAGAACTCTCTTATTGATTTTGTATCGACTTCATACTTATTTTTTCTTCTTTAGGTCATCCTTTTTAGGTTTAAGTGTATTTGCATACATTAATGATTATTAGCAATTGTAAAACTTGATCTTCTTCTTATGTAACAATATTTCTATGCTTAGATGAATACACTATTTATTTGATCATATATATATATATATATATATAATTGGTCTGTACAATGAAGGCTAGCCATCTACAATCCAAGGTTTTAATTTAGCTAACAAATGGAGAGCTTTTGAAGCTACTAATTTCTTTCACGGAGTTCCTAATAAATCTCAAGGTTCTCATTTAGGTGACCAATTGCCAGGAGGTCCACAAATATTGCCTGATAAAGTTTATTGCCAAGAGGTCCTAATCAATCTTGACTAATAAAGTTTATTGCCAATCAATATTGTATCAAAAATTCAAACTAATTAGGTATTGAATTGAACTTGATAAACAAATGATAGAGAAGGAAAACTTTAAACATGAACAAGATAATAAATAATATGATGATGACATATTGCAAATGATTAACTTATGCTTAAACAGTTATAAATTTTATTGTTAATCAATATTCTATCAAAGTTTCGAACAAATTAGGTATTGAATTTAATGTCATACATAAACATATCTAATTTAATGTCATACATGCACATATATACTTTAATGGCATACATGAACATAACTAATTTAATGGCATACATGAACAAAGATATAATATAAAATGATAACCAATAATGTCATGTACATTAACAAACACATAATATATTATGATAACAATAATGTCGTATATGAACAAACATATCATATATTGACCAATAATGTCATAAGTTGAATAATGTCATACATCAAATATAAAATGTCATATACATCAAATGTGTATCGAATATGTCCACTGATGCCTATATATATATATATACATGTCTAGATCAACTATATATTTTCCTTCCCACGAGGGGAAGGAAACAAATCTCTTGATGTCTTCTGTCATCGTGTGGAGGGAGACGGTGGAGATGACAGGGTCCTCTTGACATGCTCGATCGTCCTGTTGTTGAGGCTCTTCTCTAACTCAAGCTGATACAAACAAAGTAGATATGAATCAATATTTATTATACGTTGAAATCAAATATATGTACACACAAAATCAATTATTTTCTTACCACCATCAAATAGTCACTCTGTAAGTCCACCTCGAAGGCTCATGGACGATCAAGCATGACAAGACCCTACAAAAATTCAATAAATATAATCACTTATAAATAAAATTAGAAATTTTGAGACTAACTATTATAAAAAACAACTAAAATGAAGAAAATTCTTTAATACCTCAGTCAATAGCTATGAGCTAGCCATAGCTGTGGCCACTCCACGATCAACAGACTGTCGAAGATGAGGAGGGGTGTCCGACGTCATGAGCTGCATGTCATACAATACATGTTACATGTAACATGAAACATGAAACAAATATAATCAAATGAATTAAATTAACATGAAACAACTATACCTATATGAAACTCATATGATGTCTATGCTCTGAGTTCATAGTAAAGGTTGAGGGTCCTGTAGAGAACTGATGCACATGCATAAAATTTTTTGTCAATCCTATATATGATTACTTAACAAATATATGTATTAATTAAAATTATTAAATCGATACATACCTATGGACTCGTGGAGGGGACAAAAAATGGGCCCGAAGGATCACTGCTAGGCTCGACAACACTCTGACCTTGAATTTTGAACAATGTCAATAGATGCTAATTAATTAATCATTCACTATAAATATGAAATGTGATCAAATTAGTAAATTATAATTGTAATTTACCTATGTGTCATTTAGGAATTGATCAGTGACAAGTCCATCATCCGCACCATCCCCAACATGAGTGCCAAATGTGCATAGGGATCCGCATGAAGTGCACATGTGACCACGACGCATAGAAGGCTCCCCCTCAACTAATGGGCTCGTGGAATGGATGAGCATTTGCATCAAAGAATTAATGGTCCCTAGAGTGTTGGCCTCTACATGTTCCTTCACAAGTGAAGGAATAGTCATATGCTCACACTGTGGCTTGACCATAGGTGCCCTAACTACATTAGGGTCACGACATGATCCTGGCCTTTCAAATGATGACCCCCTACCTATACCCTAGGAGTCTAATATATCAAAATAATTGGCAATCCCCCCAAGGACAAAATCACAATATAATTTCTTCAAAAAATACATGGGGACCTCGTGATTGTTGTAAGGAGGGGCATAAAAAACAATCCACCATCTATCCCAAAAATTATTTCTAATAGCATCGTGTATGCACCAATGGATGGGGAACTGTTTAGTACCCTCTCTAACAGTATTTTGCTCACCGAGTTTTCTAAATAATGCACATATTCTACCTTTTGGTATTTCTTTTTTTTAACATCTTCATATGAAAATTTATTTGCATAAAATCTATTTTGTTCATCCCTCTTAACCCGCCAAATATCTAACTGACCACTAATTGAGGCTATCTGGGTCTTAATGGATTTGAGGGATGATGCCAATTGAGCCCTCATTTGATTGGTTTGTCTAGATTCTTTCAACTGAGCAATGAGTCCTTCTAATTCAGTTTTGCCTCTCTCTATTTCATTTATTATATTTTCTTGTGTACCTGGCAGAGGTCTTAATGGATTCGAGGGATGATGCCAATTGAGCCCTCATTTGATTGGTTTGTCTAGATTCTTTCAACTGAGCAATGAGTCCTTCTAATTCAGTTTTGCCTCTCTCTATTTCATTTATTATATTTTCTTGTGTACCTGGCAGAGGTCTTGCAATTGGTTCAGGTTGTGGAATTTATTGTTCTTCTTGGGGAGGGTTTTGGTTTAGAGAGTTTTGAGGTTCTTGTGGATTTTCTAACTAATTATGGACATTTCCTGATAAAAAATTAATTGAAATCCAAATAAATAAATAAATTTAAATAAAAATTGTAAAAACCCTAAAAAACTATATAAAAAACTACAAAACAATATGAAAAACATATCAAACAATGCAAAATGAAGTTAAGATCACATACAAAATCAGTGTGGGCGTGCTTGTGATCTTAGATTTTTTTGGTGAGGAGGCATATTGGCAACTGGGATGGTGAAAAACTTTGTTTCTTGAACCTGCATACACGTTGCTGGTGTAGGAATGCAAAAAAATGGAGATGAAAATGATGGGCTGGGAGTATGCAGCCCATCTATAAAAATTCACTTTTTAAAAAGTGAATACATGCTATAGTGCATACGCCCTATAGCATGTACACGCTATGGATTGGGTTACCCAAGCCATAACATGTACGTGGTATAGTGCATATGCGCTATACTATTGAAAATAGAAAAAAAAAAAAAAAAAAAAAAGAGTTGTCACCTTTTTGGCACCACAAGTCGGTGCATATACCCTCAAGTTGATTATCAACATGGCTTCAGTGTGGGTTATGTTCAAAAAGTCTTTCTTAGTTGGTATCTTCTTATCTTGGAGCTCCTAGAATTTCTTTTGGACTTCTTTAATCACTTCCTTTACTTGGGTAATGGAATCACCCTCTTTATCTGTGAAGTGTTCACCAAAATATTTGAGGTCTCCCTAAATTATTTCATGTAAAACTTTGAGTTCTTGTAGAGTTTCTTTGATATCACTCATACCTTGTACCAATGCTTTGTTCCTTCATTCAATACAACCATTGATTACATACAAGGATTTCTCATCCAAACTAGCTACAGGACACTTGGCTTGAAATTACTAAAGTCCAAATTCTTTGATATCTTCCAACCATATTACCACCTTTTCCCAATTGCTCCTTTCTTTCTCATACCCTTCATTGCTCAGCTCTACCTTCTTGGTGATGGTGGAGATTTCTTTCAAGGCCTTATCCAAGAGATTTATCTATTTCACAGTGTCATCTAGAATACCCTGAACCCACTCCCTTGTTGTCTTTGTAACTGCTTTGCACTTCTATAGATTATCAAGGGATTGTTGGTTGGTTGCAGAGGTCATATCTACAATTGCTAACATTTCACTGATGGGCTTTGCTTCTAGGTGTAGAATGGCATTGATATACTGTGCCATGTTTTTTATTGTCTCCTTCATCTCTTATTTACCTTGCCCATCCTTCCATATTCTATGTGTAATTTTCTTATCAGAGGCTTCGAAAAACTCCATATCCACTGCGCAGTTTTTTTTTCCTAATTCAACCTTTGTTATTTGATAATCATGAGGGGTTAGAGATTCCTGCGAGCTTCCATTTGGTGGCATGGCTATTTCAACCAACCAGGCCCAGAGTTTTCATCAAATTTGATTCTTGATTCTATTCTAGCTTTCTTCACCTTAGGAGTTTTCCCCAAACATTTACTAACCAAATCATCAATTGGCATTGAAAGAGGCACCATACTCTACTTCCTTTCAACATAAATCTCTAACCACTTGGGTGTAACTGGTTCCTTATCAGCTACAAAGGAGAACCTAGCCAAGGTGAGATTACCCTCTTGACTATCAGTATTTACTGGTGACTTCTAGGGTTCTGGTACACTTTCTGCCATAGGTGATTCTAATGTAGCCTCAAGATCAACTATCACCCTATCCTTGCCTTTGTTTGATGATGTTTTCTTTGTACTTGAATTATTCAACCTTTTAGCCTTAGGAGTCTCTGCTTGAACTTGAAGTTGAAGTGATTGTGGGATTGCTTTAGCTTCAACTTTAACTAAACCTACAATGGGACCATGAACACCTTGATTAGTAGTAGCTTTATGCTTTTGGGATGCCTTTTTACTTTTGGTTTTTGAAGATTTTCTTGATGCATCAGGGGTAACAACATTTTTTTATTTTAGCCAATTTTTAATACTAGTCAACACATCCTTAGTGTGAGAAAACAAATCATCTTCTTCTCTTCTACCCCAATCAATCTCAAGAATAGGCATGCATTCAATTTAATCAATATAAAATGGATCAATTACTTCTTCTGAATCTTCTTCCTTTAACCCACATGTGTCTAGATCAACATTAAACATATTAATTTTTTTGACTGTTAACCTTAACCATAACCTTTTTCTTACTTCAAACTCATCAGGACAATTTTCCCAATAGTCCTCTAAATGTGGAATGTCAATTAAAGAAACTGCATTTTTAAAATTGTTCCTGGTAAATCCTCTGTAATCAAAGTTTTCTCAAGGGGAAAAAGGCTTGAAACACAGATGGGTCAATGCTTTTTTTGTCAACATCACTTGCTTTAGATTAGGACATCTGTAGTGGTCAATTTCAATGGGAAAGAAAATAGAAGAAGACCTCTTGGAAATTTCAAAAGACTCCACCACAGAGACAAATTGTCTACACATTTCAAATAAAACAATAGGGTCAAGGAAATAACAAGGCAACTTTAATGGTTCACCTGAATAACCACCTACTTTGAGGAATGTGAACTTGGGGAATTGAATATAGAAACAGCCATAGACTTGTATAGCATGTATTGCTTCCTTAGGTAATCTATTATTTTCATGACCCTAAAGCTCAAAAACTAGCTTTCCCAGGAAGACATTATTTACCCTTCTGAACTATTTACACAAAGGAGCCTCTTGGAGATCACTATAGTTTTGGTAAATGGGCATTTCATCTATCCATGGTGAATATGGAAGGCTTTCCCATTCTTTAGATGCTACCAAGACATAGACTAAAAAGGAGGATAGGAAGAATGAACCAAAATTATTAATAGTCACTAAACCCTTGTGTAGATTTTTAGCAATTAGATCAGCCCAATCGATGAACTTATCCCCTTCAACAATCTTTTGAATGAAGAAATACATCCATGTTTCCCAATGAAATGCATGCTCATTTCCTTTTACCTTGTTCAACAAAAGCACAATATCTACAATTTCTTTGATGAAACATTCAATGGTTAAAGGTTTTTGGCACCCTTGGACCACCTTATGCTGGTTTTAGGAGCCAAGACTACAGTATTTTATTGTCATAATTGCTTTTCCTCTCAGCATATAGGCGTTCCACCTCCTCATATGTCCATGGTTCATAGGGCTCTCTATGAGGGATCCTAAGGGCTGACTAAACACTAGTCCTGTTGATTTTGACTACCCACTTCCCCAAAAAATTTCTTGACACATCTCATGCTAGGATCATAGTGGTTTGTGCATTCAATCACTAACTCTAGGCATGTAATAGCTACAAGGAATGCGGTGGCTTCAAGCAACCTCCTATTAACCAATTTTTGATATATAGGACTTGATTGGGCATTTCTAGCTCTTTCAATAACATTGGTCAAGCTTTTGTTAACCAAGAATGTGTCACAAATCTCAAGTAAAGAGCTAAGGAGACATGGTTTTTCCAATTTGGGAATTTTTGGGTGAAAAAATGTCATGGCTTGCTATGGGGTGATAGGGTCTTAAAGATGTAAATGAAAACCTTTCAAAGCAAAAGCAAGCACAAGTAAAATTACAGAGGGAAATGGCAGTGCACTTATAGTTTAACAAAGCTTATCCTACAACACATTCTCCCTACCAATGATGCTGAGATTTCACTTTTGCAAATGGAAAAATAAGCAATGAAATGGCTGAGCAATGCATTTAAGGGATAACTTATGAGGAAAATCTGAGTATAGATTTGGCAAGTAAATATAGTAATTACTATTCATGTGTTGCGCACCCAAAAAGACCCTCTAACTGATCTGTTATTAATGCCCATCAAATCTGCATGCCTATTAATGCTCCATGTCATCATTAAATGACAAATTTTCCTTTTTCCAAAATCTTGTCATATCAAGACACGTGCCTCTTTAACATCCTTATTCATTATTTTGCATGCCTTGGAAAATGTCATCATTGGGGCCCATTTTCACCTTTTTTTATTTCAAGGATTGAATGCTTGCATGAAAACATAAAGTTAGTACATAAAAATGATATTGAAGTTGAAGTTGAAGTTTGAGATGTTCTGACTTCAACTTTGACTTAAACTTCAATAGGACTAACTCAGGGCAGTGAATGTGGATTTTGACACAAGAAAGACAATGGTAGGATGCAAACTTGAACTTGAAGTTAATGAAGCTTCTAGTTTGACTTCATGACCAAGAAATGACTTATGCATGAGACTTTTAACAAGAAAAATATGAGTGTGGTAATAATCGGCTCCAATTGGGGAATGAGATTGGAAGGATCATAGATGAACCCAGGATCTTTGGCTTTGTAGACCAATACAAAAAGGAAAAAAATAGAAGGACAAAACAAGGGAAAGAACAAAACCCAAAAGGGATGGTATTTGAAATGAGATGAAGAGAAAACTTAGAATTTTTAGATTTTGAGATCCTGTTTTTTATAAGATAGGGGAAGATCATCTCCATTAAGATACTACAATTTAAATGTGTTAGAGCCTAATTCTTCAGATATTACAAATGGGCCTTTTCATAAGCTCTCAAATTTGGTGTGGGCTCCTTTAGGTTCATTTCTCTTGTCCCATAGCAGTACTTGACCCCCTTTCATGAATCTTCATGGCCTTTCTTTTCAATCAAAAATTATTTTGACCCTTGCTTGATGTTTGGTGATGTGATCTACCGGCTCCCTTCTTTATTCTTCTATTTTCTAAAGGTACAATATTCTCTTTTCAATGGGAGAACGGAACATTCCATCTTCAATTGATTTTTGTAAACTTAAAGTAGCCAATTCCAAAGGCAAGGACAATTGTGCTTCAACTCCATAGACCAGTTCAAAAGGAGTCATTCCAATGGCTCTTTTTGGAGAACTTCTATTAGCCCAGGCTGCTTCATATAACCTATTATGCCAATCCTTTCCCATTTCATCTAATAACTTTTTCATGATATTGACCAAATTTTTATTCATGGATTCTACTTGTCCATTGCCTTGAGGAAAATAATTTGAGGCATGAGATGGCTAGATACCATGATCATAGCAATATAATTGAATCTCTTGAGAAGAAAAATTTTGTGCATTGTCAGTAATTATTTTGTTTGGTATACCAAAATGGGTCAAAATGTTTTCCATCAAGAATTTACACAGTACTTGCAATTTTGTTGCTTTAATAGGAATCGCTTCAACCCACTTAGTAAAATAATCTATAGTAGTGAGGATATGTGTGTGACCTGCACTTGAGTTTAGATTGATAGGCCCTATAAAATCCAATCCCCACTATTGAAAAGGTTCTTCTATAATCACAGGTTTTAAAGGAAGAACAACTAATTGTGGTTTTCCAATAAATGATTTACATTTCTCACAATTTCTCACCCATTTGTAGGTAGCGTTAAACATACCTAGCCAATAGTATCCACTTCTTAGAATTTTGAAGGTTGTTACTGTTGATGAAAAATATCCTCCATAGGCTCCATCGTGAAAGGTCTTCAATAGTTTTTCCTGTTGGTCAGCATCAACATACCTTAAAAAAATGCCATCTAAGCCTTTCTTGTATAAGATATCATTAATAATTACAAATTTGGCTGCTCTAAGTTGAAGACTCCTTCAGTCTTTTCCCTTTAAATGGTTTGGGCACCTCCCATATGTCAAAAAATATGCTATGTTAGAATACCACTCATCTTTCAAACCAACAAACAAGCAATTGGGATATATTTCTTCTTTTTCCCTTTCTACCATAAGTTTCCATAGTCCTTGCCCTCAGACCAACTTGGTTGGTCAAATATCCAAGTCAAACTCTTGTACTTTTGGTACCCAAGTTGCTTGGTTATTCACTACTATGTCTTGTTGTGTGAGGATACTCTTGACTGCAATGGATGGTACATAAATTAAAGAATGTGAATGTAAAATATAGTACTAAAAATATTTCACTACTTTCACAACAACAAAATTTTGTTTTCAGCTAGCGATTCATTCAGCTCATGTTTCTTCAATGGTACACTCATAAAGGAGATATGCATTTCTTCTCCTTTGTCATTCTTTTGAAGCAATATTCCTAACATGGTATGATCTGATGCGTAGAAGTACATTATAAAATCTTTTTGGAAATTAGGATGAAAAAGTGTTGGAGCTTTAGCAATAGCCTCTTTAGCCTCTTTGAATACCTTAGATGCTGGTTTGTCCCATTTGAAATTTGATTTCTCACTTAGCAACTTGGCCATTGGTTTGATAGTCTCCACAAAATTAGGTACAAATTTCCTAAGGAAATTGAGCTGTCCAAAGAAGGAATTGACAGTTTTATGATTGACAAGAAAGCATAGCTACTAAATAGCTTTTACTTTCTCTGGATCAATTTTGATTCCCTCTTTTGAAACTATATGCCTGAGCAACATTACCTCAGTTATAGAAAAAATTGATTTCTTAGGGTTCAACAAAATTTTGTGTTCCCTGCATTTTTCAAGGACTTTCCTCAAATCTTTCAAATGTTTCTTCCACCTTCTAGAAAATACAGTCATGTCATCAAGATACATAATAATACATTTTTCCAGCAAATGAGCAAAGGTTGAATTCATGTCTCGCTAAAAGGTGGCACCTACATTTATTAAGCCGAAATGCATCCTTTTATAGGTGAAAGTACCCCAAGGTGTTGTAAATTTTGTTTTGTGTTGATCTTCTTCGGTAAATTCTATCTGATTATAACCTAAGAAATCATCTAAGAATGACATCATCCTCAAGTCAAAAATTGTCTGAAGAATTTGATCCATTATAGGTAAGGCAAAATTATCTTTCAAGCTTGCTTGATTAAAGTTTCTAAATTCAACACAAATCCTTATCTCTCCATTCTTTTTTCTGACTAGCACTATATTTGCCACCCATGTAGAATGATGAATTGGAAAGAGGATGTGAGCTTTAAGAATCTTATCTATTTCTTATAATATTGCATCAGAAACCTTTGGACTATATATTCTCAATTTTTGCCTAAAAGGAGAAGTACCTGGTTTTAGAGTGATGTGGTGTTTGAATTGTCCACTGCAAAAAGTCATTAAATATTCATAAGACCAAGAAAAGATATCAATGTACTCTATAAGTAGTTTGATGAATCTTGATTTTTCATCTTCTTCACAATATGTTCCAAAGTTGATAATTTTGGGATTATGTTTATCTCCCAAACTGACCTTTTCATAATCACCATTTGTATCATCTTTAGGCGATAAATTATGGGCCAAGAAAGCATCTCACTTGTGAAAGAGTCTTTCAAGCTCAACTAGGCCTTTAGGTATCACATTTCCTTTCAACTATATTACATCACTAGATTTTCCATCAGTGAGATCAGGACAAAACTCTCTACATTCAGAATATGAACCTTCAAAATAATTAGTAGAAAATTTTAAATACTTTGTAAAAAAACATTAATGTGAGCATCGTCCTTGAATACTTGCCATGAATTATTATTATCTAGGATGATTGGCTTGTCAATGATCTCAATTTAATATTTTTCATTTATGAAGTCAAGATGAGGAATCAACAAAGAGGTTGATACTACTAGAGAGTCTTCTTTGTCATTTAGTTCTCTGGGAATCGCTTCAATTACAAAGGCTTCAAAATCTTCAATCTCATCCCATACATGATTCCTATAGTGTTTTAGTCTTTGATTCTTTACTAAGAACATGTTTTTTTTTCCTTTTCATGTTGGTTGGCAAAGCCAAAGATCTTGAGTTCATCTATAATCCTTCCAGTCTCATTCCCTAGAAAAATCACCAAAAACTATTAGTAAACAGTTTTTCTCAAATGATTTGGTATTAAAAGTAGAGAAAATTGTATACCAACAAATTGACTTCCTATAGAATGTTAAGGAACTCTCCTCTTAAAAGTTTTCTTTAGTAAAACAGGCACAACTACCTTTATTGAAAAAGAATGATTTTTTGATCTTTTACCCCAAATGAAAGATCTTTTCAAAAATACAACTTGCTGAAAATGTTGAATAAGCTTATTCTATTTCATCAATATAAAGTATATTTGAATGATAAAGAACCACTTGATCTTAACTATCAATATTATCCACATAATTGAAAGTCAAGCAAACAAGCAAGCAAATTAAATGGAATTCACCTCTCACAGCTCTTCAAATTTTTGAATAGGCAATCTCAAAATGAATGACAAACATAGCAAAAGATTTTTATATAAATAGTATTTTTAGAAACATAGATTCAAAGAAGTAGACAATAGTATCTATCTCCAAAAGCCTTTAGCAAAATCAAACTATAGAGTTCTATTTATGTTTGCTAATAATCTAAAATGCTATCTTCAAAAACTTAAGATAAAACCTAAGACAAAAATAGTGTTTTTTTTCACTCTATTTGAGCTTAACCCTATGCCATACTAATTATTACATTTATGTAAGGCATGGGGTTGGATAGTTTCCAAAATTACCCCGCCAGGAGTAAAATAGTCTTTTAGTTAACACAACTATGTTAACCAAAATGTAAGAAAGTAAAAACTAGAAAGAACAACTAAGAAACTATCTATAACTATGCATCTCAATCAAGTAGCACCATCTAAACTAGCTACATTCCTCATTTCTTTCCATGCTCCATATGTGGTGAGGAATGTAGTTGGCATGGATGGTGCTACTTGATCAAGATGCATAGTTATAGATAGTTGCTTAGTTGTTCTTTCTAATTTTTACTTTCTTGCATTTTGGTTAACATAGTTGTGTTAACTAAAAGATTATTTTACTCCTAGTGGGGTGATTTTGGTAATTTTCCAGCCCCATGCCTTATATAAATGTAAAAATTAGTATGACTTAGGGTTAATCTTGAGCAGACTGAAAAATAAAACTATTTTTGTTTTAGGTTTGATCTTAAGTTTTCAAAGATAGCATTTTAGATTATCAGTAAACATAAATAGAACTCTACAATTTGATTTTGCTAAAGGCTTTTAGATGTAGTTATTATTGTCTACTTCTTTGAATATATGTTTCTAAAAATAGTATTTATATAAAAAGCTTTTGTTGTGTTTGTCATTCATTCTGAGATTGCCTATTCAAAAATTTGAAGAGCTATGAGAGGTGAATTCCATTTGATCTGCCTACTTCTTTTCTTGACTTTCAATTATGTGGATAATATCGATAGTTAAGATCAAGTGGTTCTTTAGCATCCAAATCTACTTTATATTGATGAAATAGAATAAAGTTATTCAGCATTTTCAGCAAGTTGTGTTTTTGAAAAGATCTTTCCTTTGGGGTAAAAGATTGAAAAATCATGCTTTTTCAATAAAGGTAGCTCCACCTATTTTACTAAAGAAAAATTTTAAGCAAAGAATTCCTTAACATTCTATAGGAATTCAATTTTTTGGTATGCATTTTTCTCTACTTTGAATACCAAATCATTTGAGAAAAACTTTTTGCTAACAGTTTTTGGCAACTCTGCTGGGGAATGAGACTGGAAGGATCATAGATGAACTCATAATCTTTGGCTCTGTAGACCAACACTAAAAGGGGGGGGGGGGGGGGGGAATGGGTCAAGTTTATGAGAAAAGGGGACTTTAGGGCTAACTTTGTGTAGTTGGAGTATCTCTTCCTGGTTATCAGATGCTTGGGTTTCAAGTTTCTTTGCCTAAGAAGTTTCACTTGTTTGCATGATAGACATCTCATTGCTCTTTGAGACCTTGACTTCATTAATTTTTTCAGTTGCTATGTTAGGGGAAGACTGATGAACATATTCCATTAGTTTATTAAGCTCTCCAGGGTTCATTCTTAAATATTCAACAAGGGAAATCTATATTTTGGATGCTTTATAGAACTCAACAATGTCAAATGTGGAATCGGGATCAGAATTCTTCAAGATTTGAGGGGTGGCCATTTGTATTGGTGATGACTTGTTTTCACTTTCCCCTTTTGTCTTTAATTCCTTTTCCTGAGTAGGGATTGCATCATTTTTAGAATGAACATTAGCTTTAGTGGCTCTATTTCCTCGAGTTAACACTGAACATGAAGCTTCTTCTAAAGTTAAAAGGATATCATTACCTCTATCAGAATCAAATTCAAATTTGAGGTAATAGCTTACAGAGTCAGCGGGTTCTTCAGAAGATTCTTCCTCAATTATTACATTAGCTTTGGCTACCTTCTCTACTTCAAGTTGTTGGTATCTTAAATTCTCAGGACAAGTACTTCCTTTCTGATCATTGGTAAGATGGAAAACACACATCTTATTTTTATTAGGTGGAGCTTCAATTTGCAATCTTTTTTTGATTCATTGGTAAAGTAACTTGTTTTCCTTGAAAGCTGCTTTGACTTGGATATTTTCTTGGAATATTCTAGTAATGAGTATTCAACTTAGGAATTTTCTTTTAAATAGTCATCACATCATTCATGAGCTTCTAAACTAATGGGTCTAATTTTTTAGAGGTAGATGGTTGTGACTTAGAAGTCTACATTTCTCGTTTCCACTTCCCTATGACTTAAAGATCATCTTCTAATTGAACTGCTAGCCTTTGAGCAACATTAAAATCTTCTACTTTGTCTCTCCTTAAGTGAAAATTGATATCTGGAAGCATTGCATTAATGAAGAAACCCTTATGATCTTTTGCATTAGGTCTCTTGGCAGTAGGAATTTATGAATTATTTTATTAAACTTTGCTACAAAATCTCTCATGGGCTCATGTACTTTTTTCAACTGGGTTAATTGGAGCAGTAAGGTATGTTCACCATCAGTAGATTTAAATCTATTTTCAAAAGCATTTTTCATATCACCCTAGTTAGCAATGGACCCTTGTGGGACATGATGAAACCAATCAACAACATCCTCAATTAAGGTTTACACAAATAGCCTCACATCTATGTCCTCATGAGCAACAACAAGAACTACACATGCAGTGTTGAAAGCATTGAGATGTTCATCAGTGGATTTCTTCTCATCTCCATTAAATTTGGGTAATACTTCTTTGGCACCTTTACGGAGAGGTTTTAGGTTGGCTTCAAGGGCTAAGGGACCCACTTGTGCACCCCATAGGTTAGCATCCATTCATGGTGGGATGAAACTCAAAGGTTGATGTTAGAATGAGAAGGTATTAATGTCCCTGGTAAGATTAGGGCCTGGAGGCTTACGGTTACAAGGGTTGGTTTTTTAGGAGATGTTGGTCTACTTTTTCTCTTAACAAACTTTTTGCATTTGTTAGAGAGATCAAGAGCAAAATTAAGACTCTTCACAAATTTATAGGATTGATTAATGAACCCCTTTCTTTATTCACTTCGAGTATACTTTTTACTAGCAAGTTTATCATAGTTGAAATAAACATTCAATACTCATAATGATCTTGGAACTAGTCTATCAACCATTACTTCTTCATTAGCAACAAGTACTTCTCTAGTGAATTTGGCCCTTTCTTCTTCTCTCTCAAGTACCTGATTAACTTGTGTAAACTGTTCTAAATTTGTTTAAGGGCTAAGGGACCCACTTGTGCACCCCACAGGTTAGAAGCCATTCATGGTGGGATGAAACTAAAATTTTGAGCATTAAAATGAGAAGGTATTAATGTCCTTGATAATATTAGGGCTTGGAGGCTTATAGTTATAGGGGCTGGTTCTTTAGGAGATGTTGGTCTACTTTTTCTCTTAACAGACTTTTTGCATTTGTTAGAGAGATTAGGAGAAAAATTAAGACTCTTCACAAATTCATAGGATTGATCAATAAAACCCTTCCTTTCTTCACTTTGAGTATACTTTTTACTAGCCAATTTATCACAATTGAAATAGACATTCAATACTTAGAATGGTCTTGGAACTAGTCTGTTAACAATTGCTTCTTCATTAGCAATAAGTACTCCTCTAATGAGCTCGACCCTTTCTTCTTCTCTCTTGAGTACTTGATTAACTTCTCTAAACTATTCTAAACTTGTTTTGAGTTTCTAGGCTTGTGCACTTAAATCTAAAATAATGTCCTCTTGAGTATAATTATAATGCCCCGCCCGGAGATCCTTGGAAAAAAGGATGAAAACAAGCCAGAATAATTTTTTTTTTTTTTTTTTTTTTTAAAACAAGTGTAAGTGCACATGACAACAACATACATGGATCATACAGATCACAATGGAATACTTAATGACCATCCTAACACCCAACGGATCTCAAAACGTCACCACTAACCAAAACACAAACAAGAAAACATAAGAGATCGACCGAGCTAAAAGACCAAAATAGACTCCTGAAAATTGGCTAAGTCTGAAATCTGAAGCCGTGAAATTTCCTAGAATCTTAATCTTAACCCGTGGAGGTGTGAAAACCATCTCAAATGAATCATCACATATATTAACATATATCTTAAGTAACTTATACTTAAACGATATATTTTAAACCCCGAAGGACAAAAATAGAAACTCAAAAATTGGGTTTCAAGAAAAACCATTAGAAATCAAAATGCAACAACATAGGGTCAAAGAATGCCCAAAAGGGTATCTGGATCAACTCTTAAAAAGTTTGGATCACGACAAAAAGTGCCCGTTGTCTACCTGTGCAAGTTTTTACAAAAATTGTGTGATACTTTAATGTAGCATAGAAAAGTGTCGCACGACATTTCTCAAGAAGGAGTGCGACACTTTCAGGGATTGGGAGATACTTTTCCTTAAGGCGTGCGACACTTTAACAATGTCACATGACACAACTCTAAGAGGCATGTGATACTGGAAAGTGTCGTGCGACACTTCTCAAAGAAGCGTGCGACACTTTACAGAATCGTACGATACATTTTGTATGGGCATGCGAAACTTTTTAAATGTCCCACATTGCTAAACAAATCTCGCCCATACAAAACAAAAACACTTCCAAAACACAAAAATAGGGAAAAACTAACAAAAGAACCTCCACACTGAGGAGTACCAAATCCACATTTCAAGGCTAGAACACTTGAACCAGAACTGAGTAACTGAAATACAGAAAATGGAATCTAACATCTAACAAACAAAAAATGGATAGTACAGAAAGGAAACATCACCACAATTGAAATAACAATGCAAAGAACAAAACAACGACAAGTATGTAGTTTCTCTCGACCATCAATGGCATCATAAGACCATCGTGGGCCCTAGCCATCCCCCGCACGTAACATCCCAAGCCACTGATCAAATCATCAGTGCTGTCGTGATAGGGACATCACTACTAAACATGCTACAATATAAGTAAATGAAATCTAACATGCTAGTAGAAAGCATAAGATAACCCTGTAATTAGATAACATCATCTACTATATGCTAAACATCATAATAAGGAATGCGTAAAACCAACATCATGTAAACATGGAAAACAACATCCCAATGAAGGCATAAATTACTAGAAAGCATACTCTACAAATTGAAGTACCAAGTGATACATCCAGCAACGATCACGCTAGAACAATAGACCATCTCTGTACACCGGTCCCTAGCAGTGGTGAAGGTAGCTATGCCTCCCAACCACGTGGTACCCATAGGTCCACATCTGCCATGTTGATGGAGATAATGATCCAACCACAAACACACACAAAACAATATCCATGGCTAACACACACGCCAAGCAGTATGATGACTGTGTCCAAGACATAGACAATGCATAACTACAGGTCCTGGTCAGACATCTAAATGGACTACTATGTAGGGGCTAACATCATGGAGAGTCACTTGGCATCAAAAAGCCCAAGCTTGGATTGTGTGTCCTCAAACTGATACGGGTGCTCACACATTGTGTCCTTGAACTTAATTGGGTGCTCACACATTTTATTATCTTAAGTCTTATTACCACCCAATATTTTATTTAGTTATCACTTATATAAAGCTTCTTCTGCCAACCCATGATGCCATGATCATCGGGTTGCAAGATAGAAGCCCCCTCCATATGCTACCCTACCCTACCCATGCTCATCCAATGGTGAGTGCCCGTAGGCATGCAAATTCCCAACCCAACCCCAATGATCATAACTTTTGAAAGTACCATGGAAGCTCAAGACTTGCAAGTCATTCGACAATGTATACACACGTACTCATGTGTGGCACACCACCATCATGAAGATCACAACAAAAAGGACTGGAAGAGAATGCAAGGCAACAACTCCCTCAACTGAAAACAAAATTGAGAGGATGGATGCAATACACATCCCAATGCATCAAAAGATGCAAAAGTGGTCTAACTGGTATCCAAACAGATCACCCAGGCCCACAAACCACAATGTGCCAAGAAAACTTGATGATATAGGGAAGCACACAAAACGAGGTAAAAAACTCCAAATTTTGAAAAAATCTCAAAATTAAAACCCATTTGGCCTTTGGGTTCAAAAACCCCAAAAATCCAAAAATAATTGAAAATGGACACCATATGCAAAAATGACCAGCATAACGGCCCAAACCCCCATTTCAAAAATAGGTAAAATATTAATACCCGACCAACCAGGCAGAACTAGCACATAGAAAAAGAGGGGAACACTACTTCACAGCCTCCTAACATAATGCTACAAGAAACAGAAGAAGAAACAGAGCAAAAACATTAAAATGGGAAGGTTGTACCTAACAGCAAAAAGGGCCAAAACTAAAACCCGTAGAATAAAATAAATATTTTGCCAAAACTGCTGAAACTGATGACAAAGCGAGAACTCCTTGAGCTGAATTTAACAAGACCAATCTCACAAAGATCCCATGCTCACAGCTCCCACAACGAGAAAAAAAATAATCCTTCAGAAGAGGATTTCCAAATTTTCTCTCCAAATTCAATTTTCCAAAATGTGAGAAGTGAATAATGAATTCACTTTTCTAATATTTATTCATTTTTGAGTGAATAGTTCATTATGGAAAAAGCTAGTTGGAGTAGTTAAACTCCAAATCAACCCAAACAAAAATAGGTTATTATCTATAATGGAAATTCACCTAAGGCAAAGCTACCAAAAATTAAATCCAAAAAGATTTAAAACTTGAAAACCCAAAATTACAGAAAATCACTTAACACTTTCATGACAAATGTGAACTTCTAAATGCACAGACATGCTCACTGGTCTAATCACATAATGCAATGAGTTCAGATTTACTAATCATTGAAAGATTTTAATATAAAACAACTGAATAAGGATACGTCAACCATATAGGAGCGACATTGGCAAAATATGAATAGCTAGATCACTAACTCCATAGGCCACCGCCATGGATATAATTCCTGCACACTAAAACACACAATCAAGTGCAATTGCATATAACATAATAGCCAAAGCAATTAAAGCATTAAATAACTCATTAATCCATTTACACCACTCACGTTCCCATTAATCATAAAAGATGAGAATGAAGTAAATAACCAAAGCATAAGGTCCATCACATCATAAAAACCACAGATGTGACCAATACATCATATAACTAGATAATCGAATATCATAGATCTACTGTCATCTCAAAATAGCATCAACATGCAAATATGATAAACTGAATAGCATAGCAACAAGGCATCTATGGTACAAAAATCAAAATATAATATTTGACCCTCGGGTCGTCTCAAGGTACAATTATCAAAAGAGTATCAAGTATCTCTCGAATAAAAAATAGACAAGGTACAGACTGCAAACACGAGAGGCACTACAATAATAAAATCCTAAGCCTAATTGAAGTACTAGGAAAATATCATGATGAGATAAAACCATTTCTGGTCTTCCCCAAAAGAGTCACCAAAAACTATTAGTAAATAGTTTTTCTCAAATGATTTGGTATTCAAAGTAGAGAAAAATGCATACCAAAAAATTGAATTTCTACGAAATTTTAAGGAATTCTCTACTTGAAAGTTTTCTTCAGTAAAATAGGCGTAGCTACCTTTATTGAAAAAGAATGATTTTTTGATCTTTTACCCCAAAGGAAAGATCTTTTCAAAAACACAACTTGCTGAAAATGTTGAATAAGCTTATTCTATTTCATCAATATAAAGTAGATTTGAATGCTAAAGAACCACTTGATCTTAACTATCAATATTATCCACATAATTGAAAATCAAGCAAACAAGTAGGCAGATTGAATGGAATTCACCTCTCAAAGCTCTTCAAATTTTTGAATAGGCAATCTTAGAATGAACGAAAAATGCAACAATATCTTTTTGTATAAATAGTATTTTTAGAAACATAGATTCAAAGTAGACAATAATATCTACCTCCAAAAGCCTTTAGCAAAATCAAACTATAGAGTTCTATTTATGTTTGCTGATAATCTAAAAAACTATCTTCAAAAACTTAAGGTCAAACCTAAAAAAAAAAAGTTTTGTTTTTCAGTCTGCTTGAGATTAATCATATGCCATGCTAATTATTACATTTATATAAGGCATAGGGTTGGACAATTGCAAAAATTACCTCACTAGGAGTAAAATAGTCTTTTAGTTAACACAATTGTGTTAACTGAAATGCAAGATAGTAAAAACCAAAAAGAACAACTAAGCAAATATCTATAACTATGCATCCTAATCAAGTAGCACCATCCATGCCAACTGCATTCCTCACCGCTGAAAATGTAGAGATAACAGATTGATGAGGTAGGCCAATGTAAGCGACTCACTATTTCTAGATTTCTTTCTCCTTTTTCATTTCCACCATCTTTTCCTCATGCATTTCCAAGTGTTTCAAGTTTATTATCGACATGGCTTCAGTGTAGGCTATGTTCAAAAAGTCTTTCTTAGTTGGTATCTTCTTATCTTGGAGCTCCTAGAATTTCTTCTAGACTTCTTTAATCACTTCCTCTGCTTGGGCAATGGAGTCATCCTCTTTATCTATGAAGTGTTTTCCAAACCATTTGAGGTCTCCCTGAATTATTTCACGTACAACTTTGAGTTCTTGCAGAGTTTCTTTGATATTAGTCATACCTTGTACCAATGCTTCGTTTCTCCATTCAATACAATCCTTGATTACATACAAGGTTTTCTCATCCAAACTAGCTACAGGGCACTCGGCTTGAAATTTATGAAGTCCAAATTCTTGGATATCTTCCAAACATATTACCATCTTTTCCCAATTGATCCTTTCTTTCTCATACCCTTCATTGCTTAGCTTTACCTTTTTGGTGATGGAAAAGATTCCTTTTGAGGCCTTATCCAAGAGATATATCTATTTTACAATGTCATCTAGGACACCTTGAACCCACTCCCTTGTTGTCTTTGCAACTGCTTTGCACTACTACAGATTATTAAGGGATTGTTGGTTGGTTGTAGAGGTCACATCTACAAGACATTTCATTGATGGGCTTTGCTTTTGGGTGTAGGATGGCATTGATATACTGTGCCATGTTCCTTATTGTCTCTTTCATCTCTTATTTATCTTGCCCATCCTTCCATACTCTATTTTTAATTTTCTTATTAGAGGCTTCAAAAAACTCCATATCCACTATGTGGTTTGCTTTTCGCAAGTCAACCTTTGCTATTTTATAATCCTGAGGGGTTAGAGATTCCTGCGAGCTTCCATCTGGTGGCATGGCTCTTTCATCTGACCAGTGCCCAAAGTTTTTATCAAATCTGATTCTTGATTCTATTCTAGCTTTCTTCACCTTACAAGTTTTCCCCAAACATTTACTAACCAAATCATCAATTGGCATTGAAAGAGGCACCATACTCTGCTTCCTTTCAATAGAAATCTCTAACCACTTGGGTGTAACTGGTTCCTTATTAGCTGAAGGGGAGAACCTAGCCAAGGTAAGGTTACCCTCTTGACTATCAATATTTACTGGTGATTTCTAGGGTTTTGGTACACTGTCTACCATAGGTGATTCTTCTGTAGCCTCAAGATCAACTGTCACCCTATCCTTGCCTTTGTTTGATGATGTTTTCTTTGTACTTGAATGAGTCACCCTTTTAGCCTTAGGAGTCTCTACTTGAACTTGAAGTTGAAGTGATTGTGGGATTGCTTCAACTTCAACTTTAACTAAACCTGCAATGAGACCATGAAAACCTTGATTAGTGGTAGCTTTGTGCTTTTGGGAGGCCTTTTTACTTTTGGTTTTTGAAGATTTTCCTAACGCATTAGGAGTAAAAACATTTTTTGATTT
The DNA here is from genome assembly GCA_028749045.1 of Cupressus sempervirens. Taxonomy (NCBI): domain Eukaryota; kingdom Viridiplantae; phylum Streptophyta; class Pinopsida; order Cupressales; family Cupressaceae; genus Cupressus; species Cupressus sempervirens. Next base: position 708,948,417 of record CM053786.1, on the reverse strand, counting down.
TAGCCAAATTTTAGTCCTGGTCAACACATCCTTAGTGCGAGAAAATAAATCATCTTCTTCTCTTCTTCCCCAATCAATCTCAGGAATAGGCATGCATTCAATTTGATTAATATAAAATGGATCAATTACTTCTTCTAAATCTTCTTCCTTTAACCGCGTGTGTCTAGATCAACATTAAACATATTGATTCTTTTGACTGTTAACCTTGACCATAACCTTTTTCTTACTTCAAACTCATCAGGACAATTTGCCCAGCAATCCTCTAAATGTGGAATGTGAATAAAAGAAACTGCATTTTAAAAATTGGTCCTAATAAATCTTGTGTAATCAAATTTTTCTTGAGGGGAAAAAGGCTTGAAACATAAATGGGTCAATGCTTCTTTTTTCAACATGGATTGCTTTAGATTGGGACATCTGTAGTGGCCAATTTCAATGGGAAAGAAAATAGAAGAAGACCTCTTGGAAATTACAAAAGACTCGACCATAGAGACAAATTATCTACACATTTCAGATAAAACAATAGGGTCAAGACAATAAAGAGGCTGGTTTAATGGTTCAACTAAATAACCACCTACTCTGAGGTATGTGGACTTGGGGAATTGAATATAGAAACAGCCATAGATTTGTATAGCATGTATTGCTTCCTCAGATAATCTATTATTTTCATGACCCTGAAGCTCAAAAACTAGCTTTCCCAGGAAGACATCGTTTACCCTTCTAAACTCTTTACACAAAGGAGCCTCTTGGAGATCACTATAATATTGGTAAATGGGCATTTCATCTATCCATGGTGAATGTGGAAGGCTTTCCCATTCTTTAGATGCTGCAAACACATAGAATTAAAAGGAGAATAGGAAGAATGAACCAAAATTGTTAACAGTCACTAAACCCTTGTGTACATTTTCAGCAATTAGGTCAGCCCAATCGATGAACTTATCCCCTTCAACAATCTTTTGAATGAAGAAATATGTCCATGTTTCCCAATGAAATGCATGCTAATTTCCTTTGACCCTTTTCAACAAAAGCACAATATTTGCAATTTCTTTGATGAAATGTTCAATCCTTAAAGGTTCGGGCAACCTTAAACCACCTTCTGCTAGTTTTAGGGGCCAAGATTGGGCTACTTTATTGTCATAACTATTTTTCCTCCTAGCATATAGGTGTTCCACCTCCTCAAATGGCCATAGGTCATAGGGCTCTCTACGAGGGATCCTAAGGGCTGAGTAAATAATGGTCCTATTGATTTTGATTACCACTTCCCCTAAAATTTTCTTGATGCATCTCATGCTATGATCATAGTGGTTTGCGCATTCAATGACTAACTTTGGGCATGTAATAGCTATAGGGAATGCAGTGGCTTGAAGCAACCCACTATTAACCAATTTTTGATATATAGGACCTGACTGGGCATTTCTAGCTCTTTCAATAACATTGGTCAAGCTTTTGTTAACCGGGAATGTGTCACAAATCTTAGGTAAAGAGCTAAGGAGACATGGTTTTTCCAATTTGGGAATTTTGGGGTGAAATAATATCATGGCTTGCTATGGGGTGATAGGGTCTTAAAGACATAAATTAAAACCTTTCAAATCAAAAGCAAGAACAAGTGAAATTACAGAGGGAAATGGCAATGTACTTATAGTTTAACAAAACTTATCCTACAACACATTCTCCCTACCAAATGACGTCGAGATTTCCCTTTTGCAAATTGAAAGATAAGAAATGAACTGGCTAAGCAATGCATTTAAGGGATAACTTATGAGGAAAATCTTAGTACAAATTTGGAAAGTAAATATAATAATTCCTATTTGTGTGCCACACACTTGAAAAGATCCTCTGAGTGATTTTTATTATTGTGCATCAAATTTGCACGCCTATTAATGCTCCATGTCATCATGAAATGAAAAATTCACCTTTTACCCAAATTTTTTCGTATCAAGACACATGCCTCTTTAACATCCTTATTTATTATTTCACATGCCTTGGAAAATGTTGTCATTGGGACCCATTTTTGCCTTTTTCTATTTCAAGGATTGAATGCTTGCATCAAAACATTACGTTAGTACATAAAAATGATATCAAAGTTGAAGTTGAAGTTTGAGATGTTTTGACTTCAACTTTGACTTCAACTTCAACAGGACTAACTCAGGGTAGTGAATGTGGACTTTGATACACAAAAGACAATGAGAGGATGCAAACTTGAACTTGAAGTTAATGAAGCTTCAAGTTCGACTTCATGACCAAGGAATGACTTATGCATGAGACTTTTAACAAGAAAAATATGAGTGTGGTAACAAGCAGAATTCATTAACATAAGGATAATACTAGAACTAAAAGATCACACAATCACAATAACACAATAAAACCATTGGCTCCATTATAATTCAAGAATATGCATTCACTAAAATAACACATTTCAACAAGATTAACTACACTCAGAAATCAAAGCACCAATAGCATGCATTATTTCCTCAAAAATAATGGCCTAGAGTACATATCATATCCTTGTATTTATAAGAAATCATATCCTCCTTTTGTGTTGGGAGTGAGACATCTTATCATGTAGACATATGCTAAAAACTAATAAAATAAATCTAATTATATATAAACTGACTCTCTAAATGGTGCTAAGTAGGTCCCTGCCCTTGTTTATATTAATTAATGGGTGCATGAGCCTTTACATGACTCAAAACAATAAAATAAAAAGGAGATAAGAAGAAGGAAGTTGCAAGAGGATCTGACAGTCAATATATGCTCTAAAAATGGAAGTTTGACATTTTTTGGTCATTTCTAGGAGTTGAATTGTCATCAAAATGTGTTTCTAGTGCATGGAATGCTCTAATTAGGAACTGGCAGTTAACTGTCAGTGCACTGTTACTTCTTCAAAATTATCATTGCACCTCTATGAAAAGCACACCTATGCACCGATGCACCTTAATGATAGGTTTCAAAAATCTAAAAAATTTCAAAGTGTCAAAAACATATTTCTAGCTTTTGGGTTTTATACCCATTTATACTAGAGTGATGATTGGATGTTTTCTCTTGAGTTTCTCTATTATTTTTGTCACTTGGGTTACTTCTTGCAAATCCAAAGCTCCATACCTATCCTTCACTACCAGCCAATAATTACTAACTTCTATACTTGTTGTCACAAAATCCTCAAGTTTTGTGTCCAACTCCAACAATACCTCTTCAGTCTCAAATACTTGTTTGATATCTTCATTTGATGAAGCATCTTCAAAGGTTTTTCAGAACTATTGAACTATTTTTTGCACTAAATTAAGCTTGGTTTTTAACTCATCTTACAAAAATTTAAGGTAGGTTGCATTGTAATACCTCTCTACTTCCAAAGTCTTCTCTTGAGTTTGGTCTTTCAACTTTTGTATCTCCGCATGTAATATCTGCATTACTTTATTCCCAATAGCTATCTTCTCAATCCAATCATCTAGCTTATCAAGATATTCCATTATATATACATCCATGAGTGTATGATATCTTTGACCTTTTATTGATGTCAAAACCTATAAGTATTTTTCTCAAGAATGTACCTCATCCATCAACCCAAAATCCTGGTTCAATATAGATATGGTGCAATAGGTTCAAATTCCCATGTATTATCTGTACACCTTTATCCTCAAAACTGTTATGTCATTTTTGACATGCTCTCAAAAATGAATTCATCTATATGCTACCCTCTTACTTCCTCTCTAGTGTCACAACAAGAGTGATCTCTAGATGATCCAGGTCTATAAGGTCCACTATTCCATATAAGTAGCCTCTTAAAAGCTCAATTTATTTCCTCAGTAGTATCAACTTGGACTCATCTTGGTTCATATGTCTGAACACCTCCATTATGCCCATAGTCACTAACACTTTAGTAGTATATACCATGGGCCTTCCTAATAAGACTTCCTTGATTTGGTAGTCTTTAGGAGTCAAATCCTTAGTGTTAGCATGCAGAGGGGGGGTGGCGATGTGTGCAAGAAAGTTGCAATCTTGGTTCTTCATAATGAAGGCCAATGGTTGCACACCACCCATAGGTGGCTTGGTCTTCTTCATGCCTTTGAATAGCTCATCCATTCCCTCATTTGGACTCAAATCTAGTTGCCTCTTTTTTTGAACCATAACCTCCCTCTTTGGCTAGGTAGGTGTAGTTCCCATGGGAGACATGTACTTAGTTGAAGAGGGGGTTCGTACTACAGGACCCTTCCCCTTATCACTCCTTTCTAGTGTCTTCTCCTTTTGGGAAAGATCTAAATTTAGAGTCTTTGAATCTGTTGTGGCCAAGGTCCTAAACTTTGTATCATGAGGAGTTTTTTGGGGTTCTTATAGTATTTGACCCTCCTCTGATACTTCATAGGTTGGAAATTGTTTAGTCTCTTCTTCCTTCACTGCTTGTTCTTCTGAATCTATGATGGGAGGAAGAGGTTTTGTTGAGCCTTTGTCCAGGAGAGACAATTCCTAAGATGGGGGTGGTGCTATACTCAGAGGTGTTGGAAATATATATGATAGGCTAAGTTACTGAGAGGGGAGGGGTGAATATGTAAATTATCAAATTTAAGATTCCTTTATTACCAATTAATCCTTCATGTGTATTCAAACATAATTGCATGCATGAAAAATTGAAAGTGTTAAAACATTCATAGCACTTTGAACACACAATTTTGGTGACCCAGAAACCTTCCAAATAGAAAGTAAAACTAGGGTGGGGATGATACCCACAACCTTTAGTACTACAGTATAAAGTTGGCATGTTAAGGCTTACAATGATCGCTTCCGATGATCTACCCTATTAGGAGCAATAAGGACCGCTAGGTCCACCTTGCAAAAGGATTTACAAACATAAAATGAAATATGTACTTGGTATAGAGATTTACAAAAGACTACTGTTAGGATGAAACAATGGCTAATCTCTAATTTGCAACTTGGTTTGTTGAATGAGATTTCTTTGAGTGTAAAGATCACCTCATTGTGATAGATAAATCTTAGCTACTCCTTATACTATTGTATCCCTTTTGATTCACACTTTTTTCTCTTTAAATTTGCATTATACTTCTTGTCATATATCCATTTCATCATGCTCATTCCTTTTGGACATATACACTAATCCAAATTATAATTCAAAAAATTTGACTACAATACAAGCTTACACAAGATACAAAAGGTCAGCCCAATTGTAGGAACTCAGGTTTTGAAGATTAGCTCAGTGAGGTTTTGATTCTCAGCATCCATTGTCAATGCCTGACATCGTCATGCATTCAATAGACATAAAAGCTCAGTTTATACTTATCACTTCCAAGTGGTCAAAAATCAATCTGCACTAGTGACTCGGTGAATATTACAAAGCTTGACATATAAATTGAATCACTTGATTCACACTACATAGCTCGATCAATGATATCACTATGAACTCGTTATAAATTGAATCATTTAGTTAACACTGAGTGGCTTAGTCAACACTAGATTCACATCATTGTAACTACAAACTTGTTAAGCACTGCACAACTCAGTTTGTATAGATAAACTTGGCATACACTAAGATGCTTGGTTTACACTATTGATTACCAACTTGGTAGAAACTACTCAATGCAAACTGAATATTATACCTTGAACTCAGTACCAACTGTAGAACTCAATAGAGTTTAAAATGCTTGGTTAACACTATTAATTGTATAATACACTCAATAGATACTAATTATCTGAGTAAGTGTGTGTCACTAATAACAAACTTGATTATAATGTCAAAAATTTCCCCCTTTGGGATTAGTGACAAAAATACTTAATCAATCAAAATTGAATTCTCAAAAATTCCAAAAAAATTCAAACACTTTTTTTACTCTCCATCTTGTGTCTCCAACATGGTAGAGTCTTTTGTTTTTGAGATTTTTCAAATTTTCTTTCGTAAGAGTGTTTCTTTGAATATCTATACATGTATATAATGTGATGCTACTCACCTATACATATATACACAATATATTTTACACATCTTCTCATCATATGATATATACATTTTCTCCACCTTTATGTATACTACATCTTATATTATATCTTCTCACCTTTACAATATTCATCCCCACCCCCCTTTTGACATTAATGCCAAAAGGTGTATGCTATATGCTATACAATCATGCTAAAATGTGACAAGAAATTTTAATGTACCTTTAAAATTAGTGCCATGGTCTTGTCCCAATTCTCTTGCAACACCTTTCTTGTGTGCAATGCAATCTAACTTCTACTAAAAGTTCTATCATGTGGTCTATAGTGGAGAACTTTTTATCATGGATGAGCATTTTATCATGTGCAATATATTTTTTCAATTCATACATGTTTGGGAGAATTATGCCATGTATGTTTACCAGTATAGCTCTTATCCTGGCTTCTTCTTTGGGTAATTTTGCTTGCATTATAGTTGAAAATCTTATCTTTTTATAGTGGACAGAGCTGTAACTCAAGTCAAGTTGCAACTGTTGTCACTTGCCTTTAGATCTTCATCAATTTTAGATAGTTTATCTTTAGGTCTTTTTGTGAAATTTGAAGTGTCAGATATTTTACAGAATAATGAAGTCACATTGTTACAAGAGGTCTCCAATGAGCTTAGAGTAGTAGACAAGTCTACTTGATAAATTTCAATCTTCAGTGCTACAACCTCCAAAATTTTATTCTCTAATTTCTTCTCAACTCTTTCCAATAGTTGTTCTTGTCCATCAAAATCTTTATTAAATTTCTAGACTACCTCTACTAACTAAGCCAAAATTAGTTGAGAAATTTCAACCTTTATGTCAAGTGCCTCTGCTAGGATATTCTTTGCATCTTCAAGCACTTAAAATTCTATTTTCTTTTAACCGATCAAAAAAATATATCTATTCCTTTCTTCTCTAAACCTTTGTTGCTTAGCTTTCCTTTAAAGAAGTTCTCCAATGATATAAATGTGATTAGGATTAATATTGGAAATGTCCTAATTTGGGATAACTATCTCCTCATCAAAATCAATTACTTCTTCATTCTCTTTACCCTTACTCAGAAATGTTGTACTTGGTTGAGGCTTTGTTTCAACTATCCTTGTACTTATTAACTGCATGATTGGAATGGAAATAATTGTAGAAATAGTAGGACTAGTAGAAAAAGTAGTTACTGCACTTATTGAATAATTACCTTGGATAACTAAAACTGATGGAGAGGAAGTGCTATCTTCTCAGTAGATGAAGTTCTTGTCACTTCTATCAATGAAATTTTGAGCTGAACACATGTACAGAAATTGATTGAGTGCCTATGCTTGCAATGTTTGACACAACTAATTCTGCAATGGCTTTCTCTAAGCTTGATGTCTTTAATGCTTTTTTTGGAGAATGAGGGAGTAAGGCTATGACCATTGCTACAATCTTCTCAAGGTCAATCTCCTCAACATTCTAAATCTTAGGTAGATTCCCCTCATTGTCTTCTCATTCCTGTTCTTCATTATCTATATTGTCATAATGAGTTTCTTCTCCATCATTTCCTTCTTCTTCCTTGTTATCTTCATCATCATCATTCTTATCACTAACATGAACCACAAAATCACTTTGGTTGTAAAGATTTGAAATGTTTTTCCATGTGGTGTTTGCATTCCTTACAACATGTTCATTGTCATTTATCAATATCAAGTAAGTGTTAACTTTTAGGGTAAATTTCTCTTCATTTTACTTGATGAACTCTTTTACCTCTTTGTCATTCGAGCTCGGCATGAGCTGCCTCATGGTCTACTCATATATGTATTTTTTTGTTTTCATAGCATTTTTCCATCTTGGCTTTATTTTTCCCATTAAATCATTTAGAATCTATTGAGCAAGCTGGTTTGGAGAATATTTCCATTTTCCCATTTTAGAAATAACCATGTTCTGCTCCTCTATAGTTCTTGTCTCATACTTTAGTGATTTAAAGATTGCATACCAACTCCAAATTTAATTTCCTTCAACTTTTCTTGGAATGATGGAAGTGCTCATTTGATGATTACATCTCCTCCTTGTTTCTTCCTAGATGCCCTTCTTGTGAACACTGTAGTAGATGGCTTGACAGGTTTGGTTATAATAACCTTACCTTTCTTCTTTATAGGCTCTTCCTCTTCTGACTTCTCTCCATCTTTTGCATCATCTTCCTCAATGTCATCTCCTTTTCCTTTTGTGAATAGAAGAGTAATGCTAGATTGTTTCAAATTTTTTTATTCTTCTTTCCTTTGTTGACTACCTGATGGATTTTTATCTTAAGTTCTATTCTTTCTTTTGCTTCCTCATAAGTGCCAAAGTATGCATCTTTTTTATCAATAGGCTCATTTAGTAATTATTCAATGATATCCTTGGTTTCATCTATATTAACCTCATAACCTAGAGGCTTAACCCATACAATTCTTGATCTTACTACTTGTATGCACACTTTATCATAGTCAACCATGAAACAAATATAGTCTTTGTAGTCTTCAACAAGTTTCTTAGGAATTTTGAATCTATTAGTCATCTTGTCTTTAAATGCATCAAAATAATTGTCCATTATACTAGCATAGTTTTCCCCCATTTCTGCTATAGACTCATTATTTTGATGTAGAATAGGTACATCTTTTCTACATACAACTGTACCTTTTGATGGGAAGAACTTTTGCACAAGGAAAAATAGACAAGTTAAGAGTAAACCAAACTTACATGGATTTTTCTTTGAAGTTATTATGCTCTCCATGTTTTTGTTGAACTGATTCAACATCAGCTCAACAAGGTCAAAGGACATGTTGTTCTTGACCACTTTGAATGTGAGATCTACTGCTTCACATGAAACATTATTTAGATGACTCAAGTTGTATATCTTATGTGTAATCACATGTATACTAAACTTCAACTCCATAGCAATAACACAACTGATTATCATTCCCCTTCCATCCCACTTGGCAAGGGCTTTCTTTTCTAGTTTGAACCGACTTAGGGTTTTAGTCATTTTTGCTTTTGTCAACATAGGAAGACAAATGATCCTATGGATCATCTTTTTGGTCATTACAATAGGCTGCTCCAGCTACAACTATCCATTATGCAGATAACTGAGGATAAATCTTATCCATTTTCTTTGAAATTCTTTGGGTATGTGAGGAATATGTATCAAACCTTTAACTTCAAGGTGTTGGTGTTCTAGTTTTAATTACCCATTCACACACAATTTATCCAATGACTCATCCATTTTCAAAGTTCAAATATCTTGAATAGCACATCAAAAATGTGAATGAATGTCATTAATTAACAGTGCCTTGGATGGAATCTGAGATTGTGCTCCACTTGGATCTAGGGTTTCTGTGACTGCTAGACTTAGCTTGAAGTCTAGTTCTTTCCATTCCACACATCGAACTAACATCTCTAACCCTTTCTTACTTTTGTTACTAGAGGATGTCATCGCTTGGTAGGGTTTTTGAAAACACAAAAATCTTCAACAGTAATTTGCATAGATCATTTGGATGTATTGAATTTTCTCTACATAAATAGCTCTTGAAATTTCATAGTGACAAATGAATTTGATTTTGTCCCATTTTTTCAAATTTTGCCTCTTGATCAAAATAAATGCTTGGTACAATTGCTTTGTATGATAGACTATCTTCCACTCAGCTTACATTAAATTCTCGGCAAGGTCTTCCATGACTTGGTATCCACACAAAAACTTTAGTAATTCTTGACCTTGCTTGTAACGCCCCATCAAGGGATCCAAAAAAATTAACCTAAAGTTTTACTAAGTTTGCCAAAAAAAATAATTTGAACAAGAAAGATAAATCATACACATCAAACACATAGTAGTAGAAGTGATAACATATAATCAAATATAAGCATACATATAAGGTTACATTCCTTAAGGATCCCAAGATGTTGAGTCGCATTTAAATTAATTAATACTAAGTCTAATAATAACTACATCTACATGAAAGAATAATTAAAAGTCCAATGTCCACTTAAAATAATATACATTTGTTCTGAATGCCACTTGGCAATAAAATTCAGAATGCTCAATCATCCACTATATATGTCACAGGGTATGAAAGGCTAAAAGAATATACATATATAAAAATAGAAATATATCATCCTCCTCAGATTCATGATACAAAATACAATAAAATAAATGAAACCATCCATCATACATGATATAAACATCCATCATGAAATAAAACCATCCATCATAATGATACATAGATAGAATGAAAAGAAATGCAGATAAGGAAACTCCAACCACCGTATCAATGGATGGATCTCAAAGGTAAGAGTAAAAGGCACTATCACCTGACTGCATGGAACCTAAATGGCCCACTCCCACCGTGCTGAGGAGATAGTCTCAAGTCCCAAATAGGATATCAAACCAAATATCAATAGTACTCTCTTAGTCTGGGAAACCCTAAAAGTAATCTAACTTAAAGGTTCCAAAATAGATCAACATCTATACCCAAAGGCACACAAGACACATAGGAAACCTACTATGTAAGTGAGCAAGTGTCATTGCATGAATCACACTAGAGTTACCCTGACACTCTCTCAAGACCCTAGCCCCCTAGTGATCCCTATGCGTCCATTAGTATCCTCTTGTACTGACAAGGCATACTACAAATGCAAGGTCACAACCAAATGTTCTCTCTACTCCCATCCTAGTTTGTACTAGCACTCAAGGAATGGGCGAGAACATACAAAGACTCTTATTAGATTCATTTTATTCCCATTTAGTGTAGTGTTTTCACTTATTAAACAACTTACAATGGGTTACCTTGGGAACCACTTAGGGCCCCAACCCCCATTACAAATAAACCATGAGATCCTACCTAGATCTAATGCTAAAACAACAATCACACGAAGCACGCAAAAATAATCCCCTTTCTTTGAAAACTTCCTTCTTTGAAATTCCTCCTCCAAAACCTGTGTAATTGCATAATGAGCTTTAGATCTCTAATAAAGAGTTCTCCCTTAATTTGGGGTTCTGAGTGTGCAATCACGCAATCTTTCTTAAAGAGTTCTCCCTTAATTTGGGGCTTTAATTGTGTAATCATGCGAGGGAACTTGTTGATCAATTATAGTTTATTACTTGTTATCTTTTACCTTTTCATGCACAAACTTTTAGATATTTAATTAAAATATTTTTATTAAATTAATTAGCTTTCTCTCTTTAATTTAGTTTATTATATTTTAATTTCATGCATAAGATTTATGCAATTTAATTAAAATAAACTTTATTAAATAATTGCTTACTCTCTATTTAATTAATTTATTATATTTTAATTTCATGCATAAGCTTTATGCAATTTAATTTAAAAAACTTTATTAAATTTATGTTTTCTCCCTCTAGTTAATTATGAGATGTTTTAATAATATATTTATTAATTCAACTAATAATATTATTTAGAGTTTATTATTTAAAATAAAACTCTTAAATAATCATTATTAATTTAAATAAATATAAAACACCAAAATTAGAATTATAACTTTATCTTTTTCATGCACGTTTATTGAATTATAAAATAACTTTATTTAATTTTCACTTGACTTCTCTTTTAATTAATTTAGTAAATTTAATCTCATGCACACACTTTATGCAATTAAAATATCTTTACTAAATATGCTTGTTTTATCTTTTTAATTAATTTCTTATATTTTTATCTCATGCATACATCATGCAATCTAACAACTTTTAATAAATTAATATCTTTTTTTACTTTTAAATTTATTTTCGAAACATTAATTGATAAAATATTTATTAACTTAAATAATAACAATATTTAACATTTATTTAAAAATGAACTCTAAATATATTATTATTAAATTAAATAAACATTATCATGTTCTAAAATTATTCTTATAACTTTTATCTTTATATTTAATTAATTTCCTAATTAATTAAATATTAAAATATCATTACAATTTTCCATCAAATTAAATCATTAATTTAATCTTTTAATTATACTTAATTTATAGAAAATTCACCAAAGACTCATAAAACAAAATACAAAAACCCACCATAGCAAAACATATACAAAATCAAACTAAAGGGTTATAATCACGAATTAATGTCATTCGATGCATTCATAGGATACTCAACTGAGATACTTGTACTATTTATCTAGAACAAATGGCTTAAAGGTTTGGGATTTGGACTTAAGAATTTATCTCCCTTGTCTTACCATTGAGACAATGCGATAGGGTACACTCATCCTAGCAATTTAGGGAAGTCAATACCTGGTACTTGCAATCTACATAAAATCCATGCATGTACAAACGTAATATTCTAAACTAAATAGGCAATGGTAGGAAGTGGTGTATCGTGTAGATCTCGACTAGCAAGTGACTACAACTCCCTTCCTTAACCACATTAGAAATGTCATACACATGCAGTATGGGGTAAGTATCCATAAGAAAATACGTTTAATAAACCATCTAACTAATCATCATCAATAACTAAAAACACTATAATAATCATCATACATACATGAAGTAAGGAGCATCAAGTAATCTCATCATATACCAACTGAATCTAAAACAATATCTAATAATCCCAAAACAATGCTACTAATCATCAAACATAAAATTGGCCTAAAAGAGTTTGGCAATAGTAACAAAATGCAAACTAGGGGTAGGCACTACATCCACTCCCCCTAGACTTAGGCTTACTCTTGGAAGCCTACAAGAATGATAACACTAATGGACTCACGATGTGGATCCCATTGGACCCTTTCCCCCTGTAAGAGGATATGACTCCACGAAGAACACTACAACAATAATATCTAAGATAACAAGGTTCTATAATAACCACAAAACATACTACTTTTGGTCACTTAGAGCAATATGATTCTAGTTTAATAGTAAATTGAAAACCATATTGATCCAACATTCATTCTTTTAACAAATACTGAAATAGATCCCCTAAACACTCTAAACAAGAACACATAATGCTTGCAAAGACAATCAAAGGCATGCCACCTTAAAGAATAGGTAAAAGATACATGTTTTGAAAATATAATAAGTTTGAATTTTAGTTTTTCCTAAATTTAGGTTTAAGTATAATTTCAGTTTTGAAGTCTAAGTGTTCAAGTATGAAAATATACAACTAAAATTTTAAGTTCTATTTCAGTTCAACTAGTTTAGGTTTCAGTTTGAAAAGGATATACATAATAGTTTAAAGTTTTCATTTTTGTTCAACTAGATAAAAACTAGTGGTGTTCCAATATACCCTGAGCTCCCAGTGTAGAAACTCAGGCTTTAATATTGCTTGACAAGGTCTTGCAACCTGAGCTCACTTGGTAAAGACTTGTCATGCCCAAAACTACGTGGGCAAAAACACACAATTTTTTTTTTTTTTAAATAATAATTAAAATGCTCAAGTTTGATAAGTTTGCAATCACACTTTAAGTAAGGTTCTCTACAACTCACCTTAAGTTACATATCTTGAGAAGGAATAAATCGTTAAACTAAAGCTCTCGCTATGAAAATAATATCGATGTTTATTTTGTTTCATATTAATCTTAAAACAATAGATTTAAATTTCCTCTATAACAAAATAATTAAAGATAGATTTAACAATTAGTACATAGTATCTTTCATCTCATACAAGGTTAACATTATAAAAAAATAATTTTTATAATCTCTTTGCTATATATAAAAAAAAACACAACATCTATCAATGATAATTTAGCATTTTAAGAAAACTTTATGATTACAATAAAGAAATAATAATTAAATTTTATCTAAATTGAGAATCTAACTTAATTAAGATATTTCCATTAAAGACAACGATTATCAAAATCAAACCAAATAATAATTAATTAATTCTAACCACTAAACAAAATTAACTAACTAATTCATAAAACTATCTAACTACCCTTTAGATTTAAGCTAAATAATATTAAAAGCAAACCAAAATAACATAATATAAAAACTAACTACACTTATTATTACAAAACTATATTAAAATAACAACTACCTAAATCATAACAAAACAACAAATCAATAACTAACTTAAAACTTAAATAAATTTTAAATAACTCACTAACATTATTAACCCAACTTAATTACATTTTTAAAAAATTAGCTAATTAAAATAATTAATTAATTACAAAGAGTAACTACCAACATAATATAATATATACTAAACTAACTAAAACAATTAAAAACTTAATAATAAACTAACCTGTATACTAACCTAATCTAACTAACCCCTTTCCCCCCTACACCCCCTACACCCCCTATTCCAAGGCAGCGCTGGCCAAGTCCTGCACTTGGGACAGCGCTCTGCCCAAGGTCAGACCTTGGCAGACCGCCCCATGAAACAAGCAACCCATGGGAAACGTGGGCAGTTTGTTTAAAAGAACACATAACAATTTATAAGCCCTTCCAAAAATGCATTCCTAAATGCATAAGATGTGTGTGCCAACCAAGATGGTGGGGGGGATGGGATGTGGAGTCAGGTGATGTCACCCTTCCATCAAGGCGATTGACCTTGCTAAACAAAACTTTTTCAAAACCTTTTTAAAAGCATCTCCCAAACTGACGTGCAAGGGGAGATGTTTAAGAATTAAAGACATAAAGTTTTCTAGGTAAGAAGGATGTTAAAAAGGTATGATAGATTTTTTTTTTTTTGAAGTTTCTTTTGTTATTTAAACATATATATTTACGTTTTCTTTCTATTTTGTTTTACTTCAAATTTTAAATATAAGAATATTCTTAAGAATATTCTCTGTTGCAAGGAGGCATTTAAATCTTCAAACCCATACAAAAAACAGAGAGTTTTTACTCTCTTGGAACACTTGTTTTTTGAAAAAATTTCTAAGTATAGAATTACAAGGCAAGGTATATATATATTTTTTTGTCTATATTTTTGAATAGAATTAAAACATGGATACAATAATTTGTGTCACATTAACACCATATTTATATGATCTCCTATACAACTTGAATTGAAATATATCAACCATAGCCATTATTTTCTTTCCTTAACATAATTTTCATTTTGAACAAATAAGGAACTGAAATTTTTTCTTAATTAAACCATCATCATTCATCCTATTTCTGACGTGCATCCATCTAATTTAAAATTACGATTGAATCACATGATAAACAATTATACTCAATCACCATTTTTATTGGCAAACCTGATTCAAAGGCTCAGCCGAAAAAGAACCAAGAAGAAAACCCGGCTTCATTGCCATTACAACAAGGTTTTGAAAAAAAAATTACATAGGATTTCAATCCCGAATTACAATAATTTAATTGAATTTTCTTCATGACCCTCATCAAGGGATTCATAACAATTTCTGCAACACATTTCTAGAACCATGGAGGGAACAGAATCTGATCAGGTGACCACAAGCATGACCAAGAAACAAATCAAACATGCATATTCATACAAGACTTTCACAATAGGATTCACAATGAATCAAAACTAGGGAAAGGTGGATTTTTCCAACAGGAGATGTCAGACACAACACCAAACCAAGTGCCCAATCAGGGCTATAAATCAAGAACTTCCATTCTTCCATTTTTACATGCCAAAACTCATACGTGGTTTGTGCTGACAAGTAGGGGCCCATAACACCCTACCCTCTTTCCCTCTTCTCATCCTAAGAAGAGACTCTACACTGTTGGAGTCCAACTAAAAGGACCTTTCCCAAGATTGGCCACTTCTGTCCTCTCCAAGGGTGAGTAATGCCAAAACACCCATGCAAGAAAATCTCAAAATTCCAACATAAACAAGAAAAGAAAACATTCAAAAAATATATGATTTTCAAATCTTCCCAACATACCCACATACATACAAGCATTCAAACAACAACAAGGTAGCATAAGCATGAAACAAACATGAAAATCTGAACAAGAGAGATGAGAATTCCTACCTTCACAAAGAGGTAATGGCAAATGAACAAGTTTGAGTAGAGCTTTTCTCTTCCTTGCTTCAATCTTCCAAGACTCCTCTCTAAATGTAGAGATTGGGTAACAACCTCCACTAGTCCAAGAAGGGCCTCTAAATAAGCCTCAAACTCAATCACCAAAGGGAGCAATAACTTCTCCCACCCACCTACAAATCTAGAAGCTCCTAACTCAACCCACATTATGGTTAATCACTAAGTGGAGGTGAGGTGAGACAACTCATGGTAGCCATAGTCAATTGTCGCACAAAGGCAAAAAGAGACTTTTTGAGTGACCTCAAAACTCAATAAAAGGGGCTTAGGGGTTGGAAAAGACCCCCAACCCATACCCATACCCCTTGGGTATAAATATTTCATGATTTAAAGCCTTAGGAATAGGTTTAGAACCAAACAAAAGCTAGGAATTAAATAGGACCATCTAACAACTCAAAAATGCAGATTAAGCACTAATCCGAATTAAGGGTAACTAAAATTGATTAAGAACCCAATAAGAAAACTGACACTAACTTAATTCAACTTAGGTCCATAGGTTACATAGCTAACCCTAATTAGTACACTGAAGAGCATACACAATTCACGATTGTCAAGCAACACTAAAAGAACATAGTTATGAACATTAGCATTCATTGAACACAGAAAAAAATACATACATCTCACAGTTAAAATACTTGAATTACGAATAACAAAGTTTCCAAAATTAGCACATAGGGATTAGTTCTGTTCCTCCATCATTTTTCTCAACTAAAATATCTGCACACTCATTGCACACATCAATAGTCCCAAAAATCACATGTACATATGTATATATACGTATCAGGAATCACATAAATTAAAACATCCATCTATAACAAAAATTAGGGTTCCTCTCCTCCTATTCAATTCTTAACCATTTAAAATATCTTAAACCAAAATGTTAATCCTACCTTTTACTTAATTCATCAACATACATACACATAAAACATTAAATGACAGACATCAAATATCTGAAAATAACATCACACAACATGAAATAATATGATATGTTCAAGTATCTGATAATGTCTCAACATCTCAAGTCATGAGTATCAAAATGATAATAAGGCATCACTATGCTACGATGGGTCAGGGCAAGGCCTCACAAGACTGGAATTTTGAACACTTAGTGATCCTTTTGCATCTTGAATGCTACTATGGATCTTTCCTTCTAGCTTACTAGAACTAATCTAAGATGTCTTCTTTAGGATCCCAATTCCAGTTCTCCTTGTGAAAGATCAAGTGGAAACATGAGTCACCCAATTCTTGAGTGACAATTGCTTCATTTCTCGAACTTGCATTCTTAGAAGATTTTGGAATCCATTTTTGTCTGATCTTCTTTCTAGTGTTATAAGCCTTGACTTTCTTTTCATCTTCAATTCTTCCAATGTCCATATAGTTCTTGGCAAGATGACCAAGTTCTATATAAATGAAACATCTTTTGGTGGTCTCTCTTGTCCTCATGTGATGTTTTACACAATTCATTCCAATGTGTCCAAATTCTCCATAGTAATGACATCTGCACTAAGTGTTATAGTTCCAAGCAAATATTGCTTTTACAATCTATTTTGCTAGTCTAAATATCTTAGTTTTTCATTTAGAAGATTTTTGCCCATGCTTCTTGCATTTGTGACATTTTCCTTCAAATTTAGTTTTCTCTTTGCATTCATTATCTCTATGACCATGTTGATTACAAGTATAGCATTTTCCATTAAATTTAGCTTTCTCTTGCTCCAACATTTGTTTGATGTATTCTTTTGAGCTCCTTGCTTAGATGATTAACCTTCTTTTGTATATCCAATTCTTGCTTTTCCTTTTTGTCTATATTGGATTTTCTCATTCAATTGATTCATGTCTACTTGAGATTTCATCATCCTTTCATTGGTTTTCCTTTCAGTGTTTAGATCATTCTACAATCTTTCATTCTCTAATCTTAGATTCATGATTTCCTTATTTGCATTGGTAAGTTGATCAATGAAGTCTGCCTGCTAAAGGGATAGGTGCTAAATTTCATTATTCTTTCCTTCTAACTCATCTTTTATTTTGTTTTTCTCTTCCATGACTTCAACAATCTTACTGACTAAATTTTTTGTTCTCTTTTTAGCTTTCTAATTTCTTCTTGAAGTGTACCATTCTTTTCTAATAGTTCTTTGATTGCTTCATTGGCTTCATCTAAATTACTTTCTGAATGGATGTCTTCAATTCTTTCTTTAAGTTAGAGTTGTTCATTCATCTTGATTGCAAGATCTTTTCTTCTTTTCAAGGATTGAGAGAGTTGCTCCTTTCTTTCTTGAGTTTCCCAATAGGAAATTTCAAATCTAGCTTTTCATTATCAATAGCCTTGTCAAGTTGAATACCTCCATAGTTTCTGATCATTTCTCAAGCTATTAGACTTCTTTCCTAAGAACCACAAAGCTCTGATACCAATTGTTGGAAATATATATGATCAACTAAGTTACTGAGAGGGGATGGGTGAATCAATAACGTATCAAATTCAATCTTTTTATTACAAATTAATCCTTCATGTGTATTCAAACCTAATTACATGCATGAAAAACTAAAAGCATTAAAACATTCATAACACTTTGAACACACAATTTTAGTGACCCAAAAACCTTCCAAATAAAAAATAAAATTGGGGTGGGGATGATACCCTTAAGCTTTAGTATTGTAGTATAAAGTTGGCTTGTTAAGGCTTACAATGATCACTTCTGATGATCTGCCCTATTAGGAGCAATAAGGACTAATAGGTCCACCTTGCAAAAGGATTTACAAACATATAATGAAGTATGTACTTGGTAAAGAGATTTACAAAAGATTTTTAAGTCTACCTTGTGAAAGGATTTAATTGATCCACCTATTAGGATGAAACAGTGGCTGACTTTTGATCTTAACTTGGTTTGTTGAATGAGATTTCTTTGAGTGTAAAGGTTACCTTGCTATGATAGATAAATCTTTGCTTCTCCTTATATTGTTGTAGCTCTTTTGATTCACACTTTTTTCTCTTTAAATTTGCATTATAATTCTTGTCATATATCCATTTCATCATGCTCATTCCTTTTGGACATATATACTAATCAAATTATAATTCAACAAATTTGGCTACAATACAAGTTTACACAAGATACACAAAGTTGGCCCAACTATAGGAACTGAAGTTCTAAAGACTAACTCAGTGAGGTTCTGATACTCAACATCCACTGTTAATGATTGACATTGTCATGCATTCAATAAACATAGAAGTTTAGTCCATACTGATCACTTCCAAGTGGTCTAAACTTGGTTTGCACTAGTGACTCAATGAATATTGCAAAACTTGACACATAAACTGAATCACTTAATTCACACTTCATAGCTCGGCCAATGCTATCACTATGAGCCTGGTATAAACTGAATCACTTGGTTAGAACTGAGTGGCTTGGTCAACATTGGATTCACATTAGTGTAACTTCAAACTTTGTAAGCACTACACAACTCAGTTTGCACTAAGAAACTTGCCATACACTAAGATGCTTAGTTTATACTATTGATTACCAATTTGGTAGAAATTGCTTGATGCAAATTGAATACCATTCCTTGAACTCAATAGCAACTATAGAACTTGGTAGAGTCTAAAATGCTTGGTTAATACTATTAACTGTATAATACACTCAATAGATACTAACTGTCTGAGTAAGTGTGTCTCACTAATAACAAACTTGACTATAATCTTAACAAGAGGACATTGTGGTAGAGGTGGTAATTGGTTCCAATCCTCTCCCAAAGGTTTATTTGTGGTACTATCCCATATTTTATGACCCACCATCATAGTTCGCACTGGCATAAAATCAAAATTAGAGAGGTCAAAGACATATGTTTCTTGCCCCTCCATATTTGCAATCCATTATTGATACTCATCCTCTAAAGTAGTAACCTGGATAGGTTCTTTTGGCACTAATGTGGCATCATTGGTGGAGCCTCTTCTTCTTTTCTCTTCCAAAGTGCTAGTTGAAGGAGTCCTTTGACTCAAGGGAATATTTTCAAGTTTTTCCTCCTCTTGTTCTTCTACTTTAGCTTCTGGGATTGTGTCAGGCAACTATGGGGCAGAGGTATTATTTTTCTTCAATCTTCTCTTGTGTGTCATAATAAAATCAACCCTAGCCTTCTAAGGAGTCAAGGTGGAGGCTTCTTCCTCTTTTCCTACTGATGGTGATATTTGTTCTTCTTCTTCCTACTCATGTTCCTCTCTTGGTGGAGGTACTTGCTCAATCTCTTGGACTTGATCTTTTGGGTCAGCTTGGGGCTCTGGAGCTTTAGACTCAACTTTCTTAGATACTCTTTTCCTTTAGTTATTTCCCTTATCTTCTTTGAAGTACTCAACCTCCCTCTCATGTTGATCTACTATTTTTAGCCTCATTGGGGATTGAGTAGGGAAGGTTGGTATCATGACTTTTGTACCTTTACCCCTAGTTGGGTGTGTTGTGGCTTGAAGAGGAATAGTCTAAGGAATTGGATCAAGATTGAAGGGTGTATTGATCCATTCCCTTGTTAGTTGGACTATATCCCTAGCTTTATGATTAATGTTTGCATTCTCATCTCTTGCAATCTCCCCATTCATTATAAACATGTCATTAATTTTATCCCTATTATACAATGGATCTAAGACATCTTTTGTGTCCTTCTCAATAGTCTTTAATGGGATATTCATTTTGAGAAACTTTTCTACTAGATATAGTCATCCTACAATAATCCCTTATTTGGATATTGTAGTCATCTATTGCATTCATCCACTAATCTTCAAGTGCATCTTCATGTACAAACTACTTTTTTACTAGATGTTGCACCATTTTGATATTATCAAAGTATCAGCGAGGGGATTTGTACTCTTCCAAGAGATATTGATCCCATTTTCAATAAAAGGTCATTATATCTTGTTTCTGCTTGACCTCTAATGCACTGATGGTGATTGGCCACACCCATGTCTTTTTGTGTTGTTTCCTCACCATGTCATACATAGATGTGAGCTTCCTAGAAATCTCCAGTAAAGTGAGCCTATCCAATGGATATCTATGGAGTTTCTTTGGGTTCACTTGTGTGCCTACAACCCTGAGGTATGTGAATGTTTTGAATTGGATGTATTAGGCACATATCTCTATAATTATGGCTACTACCTCTACTGAAATCCTTTTGGTATAATCATCCTCTATGAATTGGATGATTTCAAATATGAAACCATCATTCACCACCCTCTACTCTATGGTCTATTTTGAGAGTTTCTTCTTCACCAACTAAGGATATACCACATATGGCCAAGCATTAGCATCTTGCATGCTATCCTTTTTGTAAAGTCCTCAGTAGTTAGTTGTTCTAGCTACTAGTAAGTACACCATGTATGATGTCATATAAAATCTTGGATCAGCTTTTAGGTCTAACAATTTCTCATGTAGATTATCACTGAGGATAGTAGCCCGATCTATTGGTATTTTCTTCATCTTGATGGTCTCTATGAAGTGCACCATCTAAATGTGAAGGTGTCTTGCTACAAGGAGTCCCATGGCGCTATTGAAAAGTATAATTACATAGCCAATATCTTCCTTAATGTATCCTCATGTCATATCTACTTTCCCAACTTTGTAAACTATTGGTGTTCTATCTATTAGGAACAAAGATTGAATTATTTCTTTGGCTTCCTTTTCGTTCTCCCTATACCATCTTTATGCCCAGTCATAGGTTATCATCAGCCTTTGGGAGATGAAATACCTTCTCAATATTCCTCAATCTGAGGTCCAAGACTATCTCTCCTATGATACTCATGATGACCTTTTCTTCAGACATGTAATGTTATGCCAATGTCATGATCAACTTAGAGGATTGTACAAAAGTTGGATGTGATGCTGCATTTACCAGCCCTGACCTGATCATAGCTGACACCATTGTAGATCTTTCTTTAGGCTTGATGCAAATGGTGAGGAATGCATTCTAGTCAATATGTCTAAGCTTAGTGATTGTGATTTCTACATATCCATCCTAAAAGTGGGATTTCATTGGTGCACCTTAGTATTTGAAGACAAAAGGCTTAAGAGAAATCTTTTTTCCATTAAGGATGATGATGATGCCATTTTAGTTATACAAATGAATAGACATTAGTCTAGAAAGCTAAAAATCTAACCTAAAACAAAACCCTAACTATAAAAAAGGATAGTCCAAAACTTCAAAACAGTGAAAAAAATAATTCAATTCCCCCATAGGCACTGGATTGAAAAATAATGCACCTTGACAACTATGCAAGGTGTTCTTAAATGGTTCCTCTACAACCATTTTGGTATAGTTGTGCACCTGCACAACTTGGTGAGGTGTGCATAGTAAGGCAAGTGCAAGGGGGATTCAACCAAGTCCTTTACACTTTGGAGTGCAAAAAGGGTGTACACATGTGCACCTTGATGGGGTTTGTGCATGTGCACACCCTTGTGTTTGCATTAAGGTTTCTTATAAAAGGTGCACATGTGCACACCTTAGAGAGGTGCACACATGTGCAAATTTCCTTAGGCATTTCCTTAGCTTAGTTTTTTAGGTTGCAAAAAGAAAAGGTGTGCACATGTGCACACCTTTCCTAAACTTAATTCCTTAGGGTTTTTAGTTCTTTATTTATTGGGTTTTGTTTGAACAAAGGTGCACACATGTGTACCTTGAGAAGGTGTGCATTTGTGCACCTTTGGTGTCCTAATACTTATGTGTTTTTTGTTGTGTGCAAGTTTGTACACACCTTTGGAGGTGTGGAGGTGTAGTTGAAGTAGGAGCATAGAGAGGAATGAGGTAAGGGGAGGGGTCATGAGCTTGTATAAGCTTGGGCTCAGTGTGCACACCCTTTAGAGGTGTACACATGCATAGGTGTGCATGTGCACATCTCCAAAGGGAAAAGAGTGTGCACTTGCACATTTAGCACACTTGTGCACCTTGGAAAGGTGTGCATGTGTGCTCAGTCCACTAGTGCACTTTTATGAACAAAAAATACTCTTTTCTTCCAAATTTTCCTTGTTCTGACACTAAGGGGCTTCTCAGTTAGAGACAAGGGCTAGACCCAGCCTCTAAGGGGAGTCCCAAAATGACCTAGGCCCCAAACTAGGGGTCTAGGAGACAAAAAAATTACTAGGGGGTCCCCATTTCTAAGAGAAATGGGATGTGTGTTGTGAAACTACAACAATATTTCTATTTGAGGTGTCTATGGTTTACATACAAAGTTGTAGTTAATTGATTGGTAGATTGGCAAAATGTATTGATTCCTACCAATATCTATTTTATGTATTTATGTGTGCACATGCTCAACTTTTCAAGGTAGCTTTGGAGGTGCAAATATCAAATTCTAGAAATTATAAGGGTAAGTGTGCTCTATCCCATTATGTCAATGATAAGAGAGAGAAAATAGCATCCAGGTCTAAATCCTATACTAAGCCACATTTTTTCTTGAAATAGTGGGTGAGTATACAATTTTTTACCTAATTCATCAATGTGATGTTAATTCATGAGCCCTTCCTTTAGGCCTAATTATTGCATTACTTAATGGTCTATTTATTTGTCTATGCATTTTTTAATGTTGATGTCTTATTTTGGTCTTTTTAAAATTTAAATTATTAATTAATTAAATATTATTGTAATGTTTAATAATTAAATTTGTGGTACATTAAAATATTAAATGTAAGGTTAAGTGATTAATGAGAATGAACTATCTATATTTAATAATAATTTAATTATAAATTCAAAATTAATTAATTGAAAATTTTAATAATATTAAATATAAATTAAATTTAAATTTGCAATTTGAGTTAAGTGGGTATCAATTGAGTTGCATATTTTAAATTAATAAGAAATAAATAATGCAACTTAGAAAGAAATTTACTATGTCACAATTTAACCTTTTAAAACCAAGTTGAGTTAAAGTGACTTCATTTGAGGAAAATTATAAAAAGTAATTATTTTTAATGAATTAAGGTTTGATAAAATGACATTGTATAGTTGAGTTTTATTTTTTTGATTTGGAGTTGTGTTTCTTCAACTTTAGTTTCTAGCTTTCTATATTATAGTTTTAGGAAACCATTTGATAGATTATTCAACTAGGGCTTTCCATAATTCTCTCCCCAAAAATGTTTGAGATCAAGAATTTGGTTTTCCAAAGTTGGAGTTATTTCTTATCATGTTGTTCTTTGATTTGAGGTAGGGTTTTTGGAACTATTGTAATGTCTATTTGAAAAGCTTGTCGACTTTGTGCCTATTTCTTTTGTGAGATTGCTAGGTGTCTTCTTTAAGATTTTAATTTTCATAGTTAAGGGGTTGCAAGCTCTTGACCCCTACTACCAATGGTATTTTTACTGGAATTTTTTCCACCTTATTCAATAGTTTTAGGAAACCATTTTATAGATTATTCAATTAGGGATTTTTCAAATTCTCTCCTAGAAAAAATTTGGGATCAAGAATTTGCTTTTCCAAAGTTGGAGTTTTCAATTTAAATTATGCTTCTTATCATGTTTTTCTTCAATTTGAGGTAGGGTTTTTGAAACTATTGCAATGTTTATTTGAAAATCTTGTCTACTTTGTGCCTACTACTTTTGTGAGATTGTTGAGTATTTTCTTCAATATTTTGATTATTATAGTTAAGAGGTGGCAAGCTTTCAATCCCACTACCAATAGTATTTTTAAGTAGCAATTATTTATCAATTCATGAATTGTGGATGTAGGCCACATCATCATCAAATTGGTGAATAATTTTATCTGATGGCATCATTGGTTCACATCATAAATTCAAATTCTTGATTTTTTGTCAATTGTTCCTACCCTTTTATTGGAAATGGTCAAGTCACCTTACAATTTTTCCACCAGCTCATAAATGATTTCTATTACTAGAAGGAGTAATTTTGCCCAGATTTTTTAGACAAATGCAAGAAAGTATGACCTAACATGAATTGTATAAATCACTATCAACACAACATTTTTTTGGTACATTCACAAAGAACATTAAATTTATTATTTTTAGGTCATGACCATAGGTAAAAAATTCCCTCTCACCACTTTTAAATGTTATTGCTATTTCAAAATTGCCTTCAAAATAGCAATAAAACCACCCTAGTCCACCCTATTCATTGAATTTCAATCAACTAATTGAGAAATGACACCTAATTTTCAAAAAAAAATTGATATTATAAATACCTAAGAAGGTGAGGCATTATAGTTCACTAATTTTGTTGTTGCAACTTGTTTGAATCTACCGAGGGATGCTATTATTGTGAAAACTTAAGACCAAGTGAAAATTAATATAAGATTGATGTTAGTGTTTTGGTTTTTTATTTTTATTGTATTTTATAATGTTTCCTTTCACTTATAGAGGCTATGAACACACATTGCTAAATTTTTCTAGATGTCATCTTGGCTGATTCGTCATTATGAAAATCTAATTATAAGTGACAAAGGAAATACACATATAGTTATTTTTTAATCAATTTTCTTTGTTAAAGATTTTACAATTTAGTCCATGTTTATTTTAATTTTAGAGTCTTTCAATAGAAGTTGCTAAGGAAATCTTTAGATGTTGACTCACTAACTAACCCTATCATTTTGAAAAATTTAACGTGACACTAACTATCGACAATAGATTACAACTAATTTTTATTATTTTAAATTTTTGAAATGATGTAAAAAAGAATGCTTAATTAAATTTGAGGTGTATATTTAATATTTGTTTTCCAAGCTTGTGAATTAGTGAGCATTATTTTATGTATGAGTACAAGATTGTAGGTCTAAAATATATAGAGTCATTTATCTAGTGGTCTTGCAAGTGCTTTTAATGTATTAATTCTTGTCACCAACAATTTTGGAAGTGTTTTTACCTTTTAATTATGCAAGTCATTCAAGGTTTTTGTCTTTATAGTTAGTGTTAGCTTGTGTGTTTTTTAATTGTTAATATTCACAAGTCAAGAGCCAATGAGTAGACAGTTAGTAGTCAAAGATTTTTTGTATCTAGCTTACAATCTCAAGACAATTTAGCTTTACCATGATGCAAGATAACAAATGGTTATAGCCTATTCTATGAGGTCTCATGGCCATTTTTGAAATGATGTCAAGTATACCTAATCAAATCCAAGATCACTGATATATTTAATATTTCCCTCTCACATTTGCAAGTTAGTGAGCCTATTTTATATCTGAGCACAAGATCATAGATATAAAAATTATTAATCCATTTGTCTAGTGATCACATAAGTTCTTTTAATGTTTTGATTTTTATGATTGATGACTTCAGAAAAGTGTATTGTCTTTAAAGCTATGCAATTCATCTAAGTTATTAGTATTTGCAATTAGGAGAAGCTCACAAGTTTGTTTATTGTTATTATGCAAGGGTTTCCAACTAGTGAGTAGATGGCTAGAAGTCAAAGATTTTCCTTGGCACTATCTTTGAATCTCAAGATAGTTTAGATCTATCATGATGTGAGCTTGTGAATGGTCACCACATTTTTTGTGAGGCATCATGGTCCTTGGTAGTTTGATGCTACACTACTTGTGATGAAACAAGTTAATATTCAAATAGTTTTGTAAGTATTGAGTTAGGAAATGATTGTCACATCTCAACACATATATTGAGAGAAAATTAAATTTTAATTAAAGAGTTTCATTATTGTTTTATATTTTAGTTGGTAGGATAGAGTCATTGGTATTTGAAAATTTGTATAGCTTTCTTTATTATACCATTTTAATCTATTATTGTTGTTTAATGTCATACATTGTTATAAAAATATATTTATATAACACCTTATCTCTTTTTATATGTTTTTTAATTTGTAGGTATCATTATATTTTGTTACAACTCAACAAACACACAAGCACTCGGTTAACACTAGTAAGATGTTATGACTCGGCAAGCACTGAAATATTAATTCTAACTCAGTAATAACTGAATATTTAGATCTTAAGATGTTTAATGTGATTTACCTTAATTAACTTACTTGCATACACATAAAATAAATAACACAAACACAAATGAAACCAAGATTTAACATGGCAAACCAATTTGGGAAAAAACCCCAATTGCAACTAGTTACAATTTTTCACTCTTTTGAAGTTAGTCCTGTTAAGAGCCAACCTTGTTAAAAGTTACAAAACACATTGTTAGGTATGACCCTGTTAAAGGATTTAATCACCCTATTAAGAGTGGTCTTGTTAGAGGTCTTCAAGACACTTCAAGTAGAAATGTCACCTTGTTAAAATATTTATAAATAGTTGTTAAGAAAACTCTGTTAAGAGATTTAGTTCACTACTAAAATGGTTAGAGAGTAACAATGATATGACCTAATTGTTGAAGAAAACTTATCTTTTTTATTTCAGATCTTGAATCTGGCTTAAATACTTGATCCTTCTTGATCTGATGTATATTTGTAGCTCTACAAGGATATTATGCTTATCCTTACAATTTGCTTCCTCTAAGCATCTTCTTATCTTCACACACTTGTTCAAATATAATCAAGTCAACTTGAATACAACTAAGAATAATTTATATTCATATCCTCAATTGGCTAAAACCATCAAACAAATTCATTTAACTCAATATGCCAAGACAAGAAAATCCTTTGTTAGCCAACCCTGTTTGGTAGACACTAACCAAAATATATTTTCCTTCATTAACCAAGTGAACTTGATTAATACTAGTTTTTATGCCAACTTTTCTTTGTCTCCTAAGTGAATTTGATAGTCACTATCTTTTGTGAATTCTCTTGGTAACTGAGTGAGCTCAGTTAACACTCAATACCTTCCAACTTTCCTTTGTCTCTTGAGTGAACTCAGTAGACACTATCATCTAAATTTCAAAAACACTAGAATGCTTGGTAGACATAGAGAACTATCTTCATTACCTGAGTGAGCTTGGCATACACTGACTAGTGAATATATGACATTTTGTGTAACATCAAAGAAAATATACAATTGATCAATTATTTTCAACAGTATCCCTCTTTGGCATTTATGAAAACACAATATATCAATATAAAATAAAATTTTAAAGAAAAATATAAGTAAGGATAATATCCTTGATTCTCATCCATGAGAACTCCCTCTATTAGTTTCTCCCTTTGTCAGAAAACACATATGTCTTCAAAATCTTCTTCTAATAGAAAACTCTCCCTCTTTGATATCAGACTAAGTTCTTCTTCTTAGTATATCAATCTTTGATAAACTCTTCATCAAACTCTCCCTTCTTGACATCTTTTTTGATATAGAAAAAAATTGTGATATGAAACAACAAACTCTCCCTCTTTGACATCTTTTATGCCAAAGACAATAAATAATGTAGTTTCTATTGTACCTTAAGTTCTAATTCATATGCAATCTAGCCTTTCATTACTACATCAACTTGACTGATCTTCAACATGCTCTAGTTGATGTATTACTAAACTTCATTTTTTTGAGCTTCAAATAGGGGAATGGCCCCTAGCTTACCTCTTAGATACAAAAATACATCCTCGGGTAATGATTTGGTGAATATTTTTGCAATCTATTCTTTAGATTCCAACCTTACTTCCTTATCTTATACCAATTCTCTTAGAAAGTGATATTTTATTGCAATGTGTTTGGTCTTGGTATGCATCATAGGATTTTTGGATATGTTAATTACACTAGTGTTATCATAGAAGATAACCATTGGATCCTTGATTTCTACCTTCATAAATGCCAATAGTTGCTTGAACCAATATTGGAACAATTGATTGCTATTCCAGCAAATTCATCCTCCACTATAGAATGAGAGATGCACTTTTACTTTTTGTTTGTCCAAGACAATAGTCTTTTACCAAAAAAGAATGCCCCACCACTGGTGCTTTTCCTATCATCAGTGCTTCCAACCCAATCAACACCAGTGAAGGCTTTAAAATCTAATTTGCCTCCTTTCTTGTACCATAAGCCATAATATTTTGTACCCTTTAGATAGCTCATGATTCTATTGAATTCTATCTTATGATTTTCTTTAGTATTGTCTTAAAATCTTGCCACCATACTAGTTGCAAGAGCAATGTCATGCCTAGTATGTACAACATACTACAGTTTTCCAATCATAGATCTATATGTGGTATGATCTACCTCCTTGGAATAATCATTTTTGGAAAGTTTATGTCCAATAGAAATAGGTATTCCAATTGGTCTTGAATCCTCCATTCCCATTTTCTTTAGTATCTTCTATTGAATTTGCAAGCCAACAAAGAATTTGATCTCTCCAAACATTGACATCTCAAATTACTTTCTCATTTCTTTAGAAAAATATTTGCATAATTCATCATAACCAATAAATAATATATCATCCATAAAGATTTTTTCCAACAATATCTCCTTCTCTAGTCCTTCTTTGACGTAGAGATTGATGTTATCATTTTTCCTTTGAAAACTAATCTTCATCAAATAACTATGAAGTCTTTCATACAAAACTTTGGGATTTTGTTTGAGACCATATAATTCTTTGTGCAATTTATAAATCATATCCCTTTTGCTAGGATCTACAAAAACTTCAGGTTGCTCTATGTAGACTTCCTCTTCTAGAATTCTATTCAAGAATGTTGATTTACATCCATTTGATACACTTTAAAACCTTTATGTGTAGTATAAGAAATTAAAGTCCTAACACCTTTTAATCTTGACATAGGAGAAAAAGTTTCACCATAGTCAATACCTTCCTCTTGAGAATAACCTTTACAAACTAAGCTTTCTTTGTTTCTTGAAACCTTTCCATCTTCATTTATTTTGTTTCTAAATACTCGCTTTGTGTCAATTACATTCTTATCCTTGGGTCTAGGAACAAGAATCCAAGTTTTATTCCTTTCGATCTATTCAATCTCTTCATTCATTACTTCAATCCAATTTTTATTATCCAAAGCACCTTTACCAATTCTATGTTCAAATTTAGGAAGCAAACATGTACCTTTCAATTTATTTCTTGTCATTGTACCTTTTTATTTATCTCAAATGATCTACTCAAGTGCATGGTGTATTTTAACATATCTTGTTAGTATAGGTACTTTGTATTTTGAGCTTGTTTCACTTGCCTCATCATTATCTTCTACATTATGCTTAGGTCCCACTTTCAATGACTTGGGTCCTTTAGATTCTAACTTGGGTTGCACTAGCTACAACTCAATAGCCTCTGAATGAGACTCAATCCTTCATACTATAACTTGGGTTGCACTGGCTACAACTCAGGTACTTTTGAATATTTTGGAGACTAAGGAGGTGAAGTCTGCTAAATTTCTATTGGATTAGGTAATGTATCAAGTTCAAAGTAAACAAATTTTTTTTAATCTTTAGGTTCTTTGCTACTCTCTTCTTCACTCTTTTCTACAAACTCATCAATCTTCTCATGTGCACTTTCTATGATATTATGATTAGTCAAATTCAAACACTCATATGCTTTACTTCTATAGGAGCACCCTAGGAATATATCTTCATCACTTTTGACATCAAATTTACCTTTCCTAGATTCCTTCAAAATATAACATTTAGTACCAAATACTTTCAAGTAATTTACGTTGGGTTTATAGCCATACCATAGTTCATAAGGTGTCTGATTTGAGTGTTTCTTCAGTTGTACTCTATTTAAGGTATGAAATATTGTACTAATTTATTTCCTCCAATATTTGATTGCAACATTATTTTCTATCATCAAGGTTCTTGCACAATCATGATAGATATGTTCCTTCTTTCTACTATACCATTCTATTGAGGTGTACCAGGGGCTAATACTTGTCTTTTGATTCATTTCTCAATGCAGAATTCATTGAATTCAATTGAGATGAATTCACCTCCTCTATCTAACCTTAGACACTTTAGTTTCTTTTGTGTCTCTTTCTTGACTCTAGCCAAATACCAATTGAACTTTTTAAAAGCTTTAGACTCATTTTTCAAATACATTATAGTCATCATTATAGAATAATCATCAACAAATAAAATGAAATACTTATCTCTACCATAGCTCTCTATTCCAATACGTCCAAAAAGATTTGTATGAACCAGCTCCAAGACTTCTTCTGAATGATAATTCTTTCTTTTGAAACTAGTCCTTCCCATCTTTCCAATTTGACAATTTTTGCATAGACCCATATCAATTTTTCTCAGACTATGAATACCTCTTACCCTTTTGTTTTTACTTATCTTGACTATTTTATCAAAGTTCACATGTGACAACCTTTGTTGATATAAGTAGCTTTCTTCTACTTGAGTAGTAAAACATGAACTTTCCCTGAGATCTAGGTAGAATAAGTTACCTTTTGTTTGATTACCAAACCCAACTAGATTTCCTTTCCCATCTAGCATCTAGGCCTTCCCATTCATTAATTCTATCATGAATCCAATATTATTCAACTATGCCACACTCTGTAGATTATGCTTCAGTCCTTCAACCTAGTAAGCATTATCATATCTGAGTTCATTGGTTAGTGAAATACAACCTTTTCCTATTATGTAATAAGGTTCATTATTTCCAAATCTGACACTCCCACAATCATAGTGTTCCATATGTTCAAACTTTGATTTATCACTAGTCATATGGTGAGAACAACCACCATCAATAATCCATGTATCGTTCTTTCTAACATGAGAATAAGTGCCTTATTATCATCTTCATCATTAGATTCATCTTTTACAGCAATATAAACCATTTCATCATTGTCACTACAATTAGAATCCTTAGCCATAAAATAGGACTCTTTATCTTTATCCTTGTAGCTTTTGAAATCTTTCTTGCCTTTGTACTTGTTGCCTTTCTTTTCTTCTTTGCTTTCTCTATTTGGATACCTTGCAGCAATGTGACCAACCTCTTCACAAGAAAAATAGATTAGAGGAATTTTACCTTGTATTTTCATCTGTGCTTGGGATATTTCCTTGCAAGTAGGGCTTCAATAACTTCAAGATTATTGTCAAAAAATTATTCCTCTTTTTTGCTTTCATATTGTTTGCCTTTGGATTTTCCACCTTTCTTTTTGAGTGAAATCTTGGCTTCAAATGTAGACTCAAAATTCTTGGAATTAGGAACATACTTATCATAATTATCCAATTCAAAGGTTGCAAATCTTCTCATTAGAGCATCTAGATTTATCTTATTATTGGGATCACATCTTAGCTCTTGAATTATGGATACTCTAATTACATAGATAGGAAGATGGGTTTTGATTACCTTGCTTACAAGTATTTTATCATCACTGTGTCCTCCAAAAAATTTGACTGCACTTACACTGGCTTTGATTCTTTCAACATATTTTGTAATGTTTTCATCCTTTCTCATTTTCATCTGATCAAACTGGCCTTTAAGATTTTTTGCTTTGGCTCCTCTTACATTTTCATCACCTCCATAGATATCTTTCATCTTGACCAACATTTTATGAGCAATATCATAATCTTTGACCTCATCAAATTCAGCATGGTTAATAGAAGAAGAAATGTCAATCATCATGATGTTATGATTTTTCTTCTTAGAAATTTCTTCCACTATCAATGTTCGAGTAGGATCCTTGTATTGATTTTCCAGATATTTCAAACTTGAATCACTAATGGTTGCCAAATGTAGCTTCATAAGTTCCTTCCATGCTTGGAATTTATCCTTGTTTAGCTTGGGAATTTCTCTTCTATAAGACATTTTGATCTTTAGCTTAGGTGCTTGAAACCTTCTCTGCAAGCATCAAAAGCTCTAATACCAATTGTTGGAAATATAATAGGAGTAACTAAGAAGGGAGGGGTGAATCAGTACCACAAAAATAAATCCCAGATCTCTTAGATATCAACACAATTCAAAACATAACCTCTAATAAAACTATATTCTACTACAACTTAGAAAATACATAAGCACTCAATTAACACCAGCAAGATGTTGTAACTTGCCAAGCACTAAAATATCAATTGTAACTTATTAATAACTAAATATTCAATTCTTAAGATGTTTAGTGTGATTTACCTTAATTAACTTAGTTGCATCCACATAAAAAGAATAGCATGAACACAAATGAAACCAAGATTTAACATGAAAACCCAATTTGGGAAAAACCAACCATTACAATTAGTTACTATTTTTCACTCTTCTAAAGTGAGGCTTATTAGGAGCCAACACTATTAAAGGTTACAAAACACACTGTTAGGTGTGACCCTATTAAAGGAATTAATCATCCTATTAGGAGTGGCCTTGTTATAGGTCTTCAAGACACTTCAAGTAGAAATGTCACCTTGTTAGAGGATTTACAAATAACTGTTAAGCCAAGTTTGTTAAGAGATTTAGTTGACTGTTACAATAGTTAAAGAGTAACAATGATATGATCTAATTATTGATGTAAACTTATCTTTTCTAATTTTAGATCTCAATTTTGGCTTAAATAGTTGATCTTTCTTGATCTGATGTATCTTTGTAGCTCCACAAGGATATTTTTCTTATCCTTCCAATTCACTTCCTCTAAGCATCATCTTATCTTCACACACTTGTTCACATCCAATCCCACAAGTTGACCTTATATTTATATCGTATACATTATCAAGTCATCTTGAATACAACTTAGAATAATTTTTATTCATCTCCTCATTTGGATAAAATCATCAAACAAATTCATTCAACTCAATATGCCAAGACAAGAAAATCCTTTGTTAGCCTATCCTACTCAATAGAAACTAAACAAAATAGATTTTCCTTCCTTAACCAAGTGAGCTCGGTTAACACTAGTTTTCATGCCAACTTTGCTTTCTCTCTCAAGTGAACTTGGTAGACACTATCTTCTATGAATTCTCTTTGGTAAATGAGTGATCTTTGTTAACACTCATTACCTTCCAAATTTCCTTTATCTCCAAAGTGAACTTGGTAGACACTATCATCTAAACTTGAAAAACACTGGAATGCTCGTCAAATATAGAGAATTGTCTTCATCTCCATAGTGATATTAGTAGACACTGAATGGTAAATATATGGCATTTTATGTAATATCAAAGAGAATATATAATTTTTCAATTATTTTCAACAAAGCATTCCTTGGATATTTAAGGCTATGTGGATTTAGACTAGGTTGGCAATGTTGATAAAAGAAGATCCACTAGTGCATATATGTTTACATTATTTAGTGGTACAATAAGTTGGATGAGAAAGTGTTAGGATATGGGCTTTTTATCTACTATAGATTAATAGTATATGGCAGCTACTCATGCTTGAAAGGAAGTCGTCTGGCTTAAGAGATTGTGTTTAGATATAGAGTTCAAACAAACTATAGTGAAAATTTATAGTGATAGTCAGAGTGAAATCTTCCTAGTGAAGAACCTAACATTTTATTCTAGGACCAAGAACATTAATGTACAATATGATTTTGTGAGAGATATGATCAAGGATGGAAAGGTGAAGCTAGAGAAGATAGAAACTTTGGTGAATGTTAATTGACATTAGATTTCCACAATCCATTGATAATATTTTGGAGTTTTTCTGGAATTTGATTGTGTAGCATTTTTTAGCATCAACATTTTGGATCACACGCAGTGATCCATCATCAGGATGAATAGTTGGAGAATAGAACAGTAAGTTAGCAGACCTGGGGGAACCAAAGATGAAAATAGAGGAGGGAGTAGGTGGGGGGGGGGGGGGGGCACGAAGACCAAGAGGGGGGAACAAAAGGAGAAAAAGAGGAAAATAAATAAAGAAATAAAAACGAATACAAGGGAATGTTGCTGATGCATTAACTAAGCCCATGAACATACAGAAGTTCAGATGGTGTTCAAAATCTATAGGCCTCTCAAACCCTAGAAATTAAGTCCATGACACTTTAGGTCCCTTGACTCTTGCAAGGTATTCAACAAGTGGGAGAATGTTGAGAAACATGTGTGTGTGTGTGTGTGTGTGTGTGTATATATATATATTGCAAGCTTTTTGTAAAAAATTGTAAAAATTTTTTTTTGTAGTTTTCCACATTTTTATGTGTTAGAAACAAGTGTATGAGTTGTTAAAAATGTACCTTGTCCCTAGTAGAATATAGGTGGGCTATTTTTAGAGTATAAACAAAAACTCATTACATGACTTCTATGAGGGTCTAGGGACAAAATTATGGACAAGAATACTCTTTTACCTTGGTTTTTTTCCATCTTGGAGTTACAAATGTCAAGAATGGGTAACATGTGGCATGGTTTTTTTGTTTGTGGTTTTGTAAAAGCATGTTGGTGCAAGTGGATTCTAGGTTGTAAAATCACTATATAAAGAGGGATTGTAGAGGATTTTGATCATTGAACTATATTTGCAAGACTAGATGCTAGAAGGTGTCTCTCCGAGCTTGAGTTGTGGTGATGTGCTCTTCTAAGAACTTGCATTGCAAGTGTATTGTAATCATCTTGATTTGCTAATACATTATGTGGGTTTTGGAGGGTGGAGTTTTTCTCTCAGAAGGGTTTCCCCATAGTAATCATTGTGTTATGTTCTTATTGTGATATCTCATTCATGCATGTTTATTTCTCCATCTAAATCATTGTAATAATTAATTGAATTTTCATAATCATCCTCTGAAGATTAGTGTAGGAAGTGATATCACACACCTTTGCTTCCTTACATTAAATTATGTATGAAGAAAATCTAAATTTTAAAATTATGAAAATAATTAAAATATATAATTCTAACTAAAAATATGAATTGGAGAAGAGTAATAAGATAATACTTTGAGATGATTTTATGTATTTATTTAAAGTAACCTCTACACTATCCAACAATGTCCTCTCTTGTAACTCAATTTTTTTAAAATCTTAGAGTAATTAGATATTTTCTAATTAACTCTATTCTACTTAAGCTAAACTTTAGGCATCTAATAATTAATTATTTTATTAATTATTATCCTACAAACTAGGTTTTACCTTTTAGAATTTTGATCTACTTTATAAGGATCAAGATCTATCTGTAATTATCCTTTCATTCAATATAATTTGTAATATTTTTATTACAAATAAATAATGTTTCCTCTTCTATGGATCTCTTTCTATGACACATGTTTGCATGCACTGATTCTTGGGAGCTATGGGGTTGAGCTTTCATCAGCTTCAAAAAGGTATCAAAGCTCTAGACTTTCATGCATGTGATCTCTTCATAAGAGTTGAAGTTAGGGTTCTATTTTGCACTTTGAAAGACATATCTTAAGAATCCAATCTCTGATTTGAAAATTCTTTATATCATTGGAAAGTTCTATTAGAACTCTTTCCATTGATGTCAGTTGTTTATCCAGATTCTTCTCCACATGCATTCTATTTAGTTTTTTGTAATTTTGTATTCTGGTGGATATCTTGGTTGTTTTAGGTCTAGGGATTTATTTTCTTATTTAGATAATTTGTCATGGGTTGTGCTATCTATTATATCATCCTTATATATCTTCTAGTCTTTTTAGACATCTGCATGCATTTTTGCAAATGCGCTAAGATAAAGTGTTATATTCCATTTGTATTTTTGTTTCAATTGTTTTATCTTGTTTTGCTTTCTTATTTGAGTAGCATCATCTAAGAACACTCATGCAAATTTCTATATTCTTGGGATTCACCATATCTTGTGCCTTATTGTACATGTGTTACTCTAATTATAGTACCATTAGGGGTTGGTTCTTTGCCTTTATTTGCCATCTTCCTTTATCTAGTGGGTTTCCCTTCTATGAAATTAGTCTCACAATGTCTCTGAGATTGATAACCTTTGTATATGCATATATATTCTTTTTTGTATCTTGGTCATGGTTCTTTGACATGCAGCTCTTTTGGGTCACTTTTTTAGTTGCCTGATACCTCACCCTTATCTACATTAGGGGGGTTCTTATATTGTTTCTCATGCTTCATTGGTTCCATGGAGTGACCTATGTATTCAATATTTATTCATATGCACTAGGTGGAAGTAGTGATTGGATACCTATGCATAAAGATTCCCTAAGTAATGAGGACATACGATTTAGATTGAGTTGAAACCAGTTTTGAAAGATTCAATGATGTAATCATCTTGCCCCCTTGGCAGCAAAATCGAAAGATGACACACCAGAATAATGATGTAGAGCAATATATTGAGAGATACTAAAGAAATCTAAGGTTCAAGAGAATATAGAAGAAATCTAAAGGATCTGAAGGAAAGTTGAAGTCGATGCGAAGTGATTTCAAGGTCCAAAAGACCAAGTTTGACCAAAGTTGACCAAATTTGACTAGAGTTGACATTTTCCAAAAATTTTGGAAAATTTGAAGAAAATGTGATTTGAAAAGATTCAAAGATTCACTAAGTATCAAAAAAATGGACTGCACAAGTGTTCAATCGCATCGGTCCCACAATTTTAAAATGTGATTTTGAATTGTTTAAGTGTGTTTGATTTCAAATCTAATCCTGAAAATGAGTTCAAAGTAGATAGATTAGCCAAGGGGGTGATTAATTGATTAGTTGTGTAGTTAAAATGAAATGTGATACATT
This sequence comes from Cupressus sempervirens, assembly GCA_028749045.1. NCBI lineage: Eukaryota > Viridiplantae > Streptophyta > Pinopsida > Cupressales > Cupressaceae > Cupressus > Cupressus sempervirens. The sequence continues at coordinate 708,911,092 of CM053786.1, read as the reverse complement.
GAAGAAACTAACAATCCCTCATCATGAAGGATGGAAGTAAATTCGTGATTGAACCATGTGCTCATGTAATGCAGCCCTACACTAGATGCAACCCTAAGTCTAGTTACCGAGCTCATAAAATTATTATCATTGAGTATTTAGCTAAATTTAAAATTTCATACAATTCCTACTGACATTGCAATCATGAGAACATGAATATGACACCTATTCTAGTTTTGTTGGGATTAAATGTAAGCATTTGAGGCACAAGAAGCCAGAATCACCAAAACATTCTCCCTTTTAATTAACAAGCTAACATAAGCATCAGAGCATAAATGCTAAGATGACCAAAAAATTTCTTGCATGCAAACACATGAGAGATCCTTCTTATGCTAAGTAATTAGTAAGTATTCTGTCTACAATGACCCTTACGTTCGTAACCTGAGATAGAAGTATGCTAGGTATACTTGCAGAGACTTGTATGTTCACTTAGTAGGATGAGTATCAGTATTTACTATAGCATAAAGAGTTCACTCCAACAAGAAAGGAGAAGAACTAACCTCAATGAAGAGTCCATATAAAATAAGTGGAGGTACACATGGCCATCCAATACAAGATAGAGGCTCTTATAGTGGACATCCATTTTATATAGATACTTCATATCATTGAAACTAAACCAACAAACAAAAAGAAAAGAAAAGAGCATGGCCCTAGTCCTTGCTTCTCTAGTCAAAAGTGAAACTATCAAGTCTCTCAAAGAAACATGATAAATCAAAAGAAAAACAAATAAAGAAAATCAAGTTCATCATTTTCAGTTCAGTTTCTATGTTATCAGATTGACGTCAAGTGTTAATGTTTAGAACATATATGAAAGAAATATCTTTATTAGGGTGACAATAGTAAACAGATGTAGTAAGAACAAATGGTGACTAAAGTCAAAGACAAATCTTCAATAAGAAGAACTTTAGTAGGAAACTGAGCGATAGTAGACAGACACAGTTATGACAATTGGTGACTCACACAAGAGATCTTCCATGAGAGGAATCTCAAAAGTGACACAAGTGCCAATAAGAAGATGTAGTTAGAACAAATGGTGATTGACATGAGATATCTTTTGTAAGAAGAATCTTGATAGTGATACAAGTGACAGTAGGCAGATGTAGTTAGAACAATTGGTGACTGATGTGAGAGATTTTCTGTGAGAGGAATCTCTAAAGTGACATGAGCAACAATAAGTAGATGCAATTAGAAAAATTGGTGACTGTCATGAAAGATATCTTTTGTGAGCAGAATCTAAATAGTGATATGAGAAGCATTAGGTAGACACAATTAGAACAACTGGTGACTATCATGAAAGAGATTCCTATGACATTGTAGGGTGTTGCCCTAGTTATGACAAGATTCAATCCATGGATTCATGAGCAAAAGTAGCAACCTAAAGTAGGAAAGCAATTGTACAAGAGCTAGAAGATGCTCTATGAGATGTAGTATTTGAAATGAGAGGTGCCTATTTACCAAGTTTTCACCTTTTTGTCAGAGATTCTCTTTTTTTTGCTACCATGATGCTTGTTTGTCAAGTTTTCATCAATGGCACTTTTTTTCAATTTTCCTTTTTTTTTTTTTTGTATTTTTCTCTTTTTGATTTTTTTTGTATTTTTTTTATTTTTCAAATGTTTTTGGTACTACCAAGGTACCTATTGCTAGGTTTTCATCAAGATAATGATTTTTTCAAGACTTATAAGTATATACAAAGTTCTTTTGGAATCAAATTAGTTGTAGAACTACTTTAGGTGTAGAGTATTGATGGGCTCCTTAAGCGCCTCTCCCTCAACTGTAGAAATTTGGTAAGCACCAAATCCAAACACTACAGTAACTATGTATGGACCAAGCCAATTGGGTTCAAACTTCCTTTTTTGTACCCATTGTTGGTGATACTTAGGGTTTTCTTTCAGAATGAGATCATCTAGTTGGAAGTCACATGGCCTAACTTTCTTAATGTAGCTTGTAGACATACACTACTAATAAGCTCGAAGATGATCACATGCCACTTGTCGATGTTCATCTAAAAATTCTAACCCTTGAAGTCAAGATATTTTATAGTCATCATCAGTAATAATCCCCTTCATGGAGATTCTCAAAGTAGGAATCTCAACCTCAATTGGAAGCACAACATCCACTCCATATACCAAAGCAAAGGGTATTGTACCAATTGAAGTTTTGATACTTGTTCTATAAGCCCATAAAGTTGGATTAATCTAAAGGTGCTAGTCCCTTCCAGATTTGTTAACTGTATGATGTAAGATCTTAAGGATTGCCTTGTTGGATGCCTACGCTTGACCATTACTCTGGGGGTAATAAATAGAAGACCAATTTTGCATGATTCTAATAAAATTTCACAATTATTTAAGATCCTTATTTTTAAATTGTCCTCCATTATCAATAATGATGGAGGAAGGTACACCATACCTACATAGGATGTAATTCATAATGAATAGATCTATAGTTTTGCCATTTTCTATAGAGAGAGGGACTGCCTCTATGACTTAGTGAAGTAGTAGGTAGCTATAATGATGAACTTGTGTCCATTTGGAAAAGACAGGTGAATCTAACCCACAAGATCAAAGGCCCATTGTTGGAATGGCCACAACGTGATAGATAGAATTAGCTCCCTAGCTAGAGCATGAATTGAATTTCCATGAAGATGGAATTGTTTGTAGGACTTGGCATATTTGATTATGTCTTGCTCCATATTTGGCCAATAGTAACCAACTCTAATAAGTTTACAAGCTAGTGTCAAGCCGTTAGAGTGAGATCCATAAATGCCTTCATATACATTGATTAATGCATGTTTGAACTCATCAGGTTTTAGACACCTAAGGAGTGTTCTGTTGAGACCTCTCCTAAAAAAGTCACCAGCAATAATAACATATCATGAAGCATTGTAGATAAGGTGACATTTTTCATTCTAGATTAGGTTGTCCAGGATGGTTTGGTCATACAAGTAAGAATACATATTGTGGTAGCAAGATGTAATACCCCAAAATTGGCTCATTGCCATCTCAACCAATTCTGGTCTATTTCTGATCAATCTTAAAGTCCTATTCTAATAGGCAATTCTCATTCTGCTATTCGCTACTTGACTTAATTGTCAGATGCAGAAAACCTAAATCTACATTCATCATGCTTATTATTTAATTCCTATAGTATTTACTCATATTAGTCACATTAAACCTATTGATTAATATTTAATTTAATTATTAAGTATTTATACTTTAATTAAATTAAATTATATCCTAAGGCTAATGTACTATGAAATTAAATTTATTTAATTTAATAAATATGCCTATTTTAATTAATTAAATAAATTATTTAATTAAATGAGAAAGGTATTTCTAATTAATTAAATGAAATTATTTAATTAAATGGAGTACTTACTTCTAAATAATTAAACAAAGTTATTTAATTAAATGGGAAGCCATTCCTAATTAATTAAATGAAGTTATTTAATTAAACAAAAGTATCTCTAATTAATTAAAGATTATTTAATTAAATAGAAAAAGTAATTATGAGAGCATATCTCATTTTATTAAATTAAATATCTCAACAAAATCTCTCTTCAGTTCAAAAAGGGAAATTTCCAGTTCACTATCGATCAAAAATGAGTTAAATTAGTTAACTCCTTTTTCTACTCAAATTAAAACAGTTAACTCCTTATTTTACTCAAATTAAGTCTATTAACTCCCTTTAATTTGGGAATCTCCCTTTATAACTGAACCTCATCTTCAATCCTGACCGTTGATCTGAATCGATCTCAACCGTTGATGGATTCCAGGAGAGTCTATTTAAGAGATCCTCATCTCCTCATTTTAGAGGATGAATTTGGAGAATTTGCATTGAATCGCTGCTGAAATTCATGCTCACATTTGCTTACATTTCTTGCATACATTCTCATTCTTAGTTTAATCTCATTTTAGTTTAATCATGCATATGCTTAATCTAGTTTGTTTTATTTGTTCTTAGATTACATTGCATCTTTCATTTTAGATTAATTTGCATTCTCATTCTTAGCTTAATTTCATTGTCAAATCCTTCATTCTTAGAGGGTCTGGTTGCCTGCACCTTGATTCTAAGGATATTAACAAGAAAAATCCCTTTAGATAGAAGGCAACAGGTCGCTTTGCAGGGAAAATTTTGGATGAACAATCCAATGTTTATTTCAGAATGAATCCACATGCAATGACCGTGTTGAAGTGTGTGTGTTAGCATAGGCCGCATTTTCACATATACATTTCTGGCGCCCACTGTGGGGCACGAAAATCAATTTTTCTGGCCTCTTTCTGTAATTTTTAAATCTTTTTTTGGTTCTCCGTCCGTACTATTCCATACAGATTCAAAATCTTCACGCGAAACTGTTCATTTTCAAGCGAGGATCTAGAATCTTCGCGTGAAGATTCTTTCTGCATCGCGCGAGAAAATTCTTTGGCACACAAAACTTCGTGTGAGACTTGTTTCTTTGTGCGAGCTGAATTTAATTTTGTGCAAGTAGAATTCTATTTTGTGCGGGTTGTAAAACTTCTTCGCGCGAGATGAATTTAATTTCTCACAAAACTCTTCTGATAGAGACTTTTTTTTGCATTAATTAGCGTGTTTTCTAATTTTTCTGCTGACTGTTCATGATTTCTAGTGTTTTTGTGTTTTATGATTTTTTTGAACAGCATAGCAGTGGTTTGTGGAAAAATGGGAAAAGCGTGCTAAAGTTGCCAGAAATAGGTAAAAATATACTAAGCACGTTGCGAGGATCACCAGGTAATCTTCCTCAGCTGATAACACTTCATTTAGATCTAAAACAAACATCTTTTGTGTTGAGCTTGTGTGTTTCCTTCTGTATTTTCATTTTACAACACATGCATAATTTGATACTAGGTTGTGATCTCTATTAGTTTCATTTAGCAGGCTTAGTCTTTAGTGATAGATCTGGTTAGCTATCTTGGGTTATTGGACTTGCTAATCCGTCGGCCCCTCGTTCCACCCTGTGGTTGCAAGCTCAGCACCACGTTAAATAAGGGAGGGGTCTACAGGACATAAGCATTAAAGGCTCCACAAGGCAACCCTTTTGTGCTTTCTAGAACTCACTAATTTCTGAGTTGTGGACTCATTTTGGCTTGTGTGAGGGGTTAAATGTTCCACATCTTTGGACTCACCTCACATTAGTTAAAGCGTTAAGTGTACCACCTTGTGCTTTTTGATTACTTTTAGATAGATTTGTTTTTAGGAATTAACATTTGTACACACATAGTAATTAAGCCCCCATGAACACTATTCGTGGATCTTGAGGGAGTGGGTTCCTAGTGAAACTCCTCTCTAAGACGGATTCCTTATGGGTGGGGAGGATACTTTGAGCATCTCGTAGATAGATGAATCTTTGACTTGTTGATTAAGGCATCCTTTCTCCGGAGAGGTTGATAGATCACAGGAAGATGATATCATAGATCTTTAAGAGATAATCTTAGTTTAGCGTGTCGGATTAATCTGTTTATTTTGATTGGGCTAAAGGTGAAAAGGTGTCAAAACCTTGAATCTGGAAGCTAAGTCCCCTCGTGGTACACTATTGTGAGTCAGTCACCTTTAGAGAGGGTTAACCGTAGTAGACAATCCCTCTACAGGGAAAACTGCATTGACGAAAACTCAAGCGGTAATAGCCATTTTCACCATGGTAGTGACAACCGCTATATAAATTTCCTTGTGGAAGAAATCTCCATGGGTGTGGTTCATTGTGGGTTGTTAGATCTCCCTAGCAGCTCTTGAAGATTAAGTTCTCAGACTGTGTCAAAACCTCGGTGCACCGGGATTGGAGGTCACCCTTGTGAGTCATAAAAGTTGTAGAGTCAAACCATTACTAAATACCTTAGAGAAGCCAACTTTTATTTTCTAGGAATGTGTGCAATAATTGCAAAACTCTTTGAAAACATACACAAATAGCTCTCTTAGGTATTAGCACAAACTAAGTCACTTGATTGTTCATGTGCAAGGTTGCTTTTTCCCTTGCTCATTGTTTTCAGACGTGCTTGATATCACTTGCTTGCTATTCTACGTGCCTATTTATCTGCCTGGTTATTGGAATGATTGAAAATTTTGTCAAAATTAGTCACTGTTGTGAAACTATTCTGTCCTTTCGCACGAAATCATTTTGGTCTCACACGAAATCATTTGGCTCTCACGCGAAATCATTTGGCTCTCGCGCAAAGCCATTTTGTCCTCGCGCAAAATTAAAGTTCTATTGCGCATCTTTGTGTGATCCAGAAACATCCTCATGCAAAATTAAAAACTAGTACTGACCTTCGCACGAGATAGAAACATCTTCGCGTGGCCCGTAAAACTTCTTCACGTGGCCCGTAAAGGTTTTTCACGCAAGACTTTGTATCAGCATTTACAATCTGGGTCTGTTCTAGCTATCTACAGCCTGCACGTTATCCTTTTTTGCATCCATTTATCGCTCTTTGTTCACAAACAGTCCTAGAACAATGACACTTTGCTTAACTAAAACTTGTGTCTTATACCTTGACTAGTCTCATCTCATACGTAATCTTGGTCCTCATCTTAATGCTTGTCATACTTTGTGCTGCAGTGGTCATAATCTCTGGCTGTTCTAGCCTTTAAATTAGACCATTTGTGCCTTAGTGAATAGCATTCTTTCTACTATCTTATCCTTTTTGAGACTCAGTCTTAGTATAGTCCTTGTCTAGGTTCTAGCTTCTTGTTCTTGCCTATGAATGTCACAACCAGAAGTGGAAACATGTTTTATCCTGATAACACTAGACGTGGTCATGCTAGGGGTCATAATCATGGCAGAGGTATCTTACCTTTTGCTACACAATCTATATCCAGTTTGGCTAGTGAGGCGTCTTCACAGTCTTCCTCACTTGCAAGGTCATCTCAAGTTCAACGAGCATTTTCCAATTTGCAACAAATTAGGAATCCTTTTTACCAGAAGGATACTGAGACAGGTAGGAGTCCTGCATCCTCAAACACAATGTATGATCCTTTCTCCATGGACCCTTTTGAAATGCAACATACAGAAACTGAAGGTTGGTGAGCCTTTTCTGACTTTCCTCCAACGGTGGAGACAACTTTATACCAAGTATTCCCGTAAAATCCCAGAAATGGAAAAGCTTGACATTTTCACTGATAACCTCTTACCTGATTTCGAGTATCGAGTTCAACTACAAGGTCCATGTACCTTCAAAGACATGATTACATAGGCTATCTGTATCGAAGCATTTATGGTCAAGAAAGGTGAGCTCACTCTTCAGAGAGACACAAAACAAGGTTCCACTTCCAAGAGGGATAAAACCAAACATGTCAACAAGAACCAAGAAATTGTACATGATGGGGTTTTTGATAATGTCACACCAAAACCTGCTAAAGCAGCATTTAATCTCACAGACTACTTCAAAGCAGCCAAAAGTGTTGAGAAGCCTCCTCCTGACAATAAGGCATCTGGGAAAAAGCCGAGAAACTCATGGGCAGCACAACCCAAGCAAGAGTATATTCTTTTAGGAGAACCTTTGGATGTGGTTTACAAAACATTGCTACAACACAATCTTATCTCACCAATGGATAACCCTCGTCCCTATGATCCACAACCATGTCCACCATGGTGGAATGAGACCTCATTCTGTGAGTATCACTAAAACAAGGGACAGAAAACCAGCAACTGTATAAACTTACGTTATAAAGTCCAAGACATGATTGATGCTGGTGAACTTGTGGTAGATGGACATAACAAAAACTCGAACCATGAGGCATTCAAAGAGCCTTTCCCAACTTATGAAAAAGGAGAGACTTCAAAACTAGAACCCTACAATAAGGTTAACTATACATATTCCAATGATGACAATGTCATTCACATGGTTGAACCTGTAGATTCTGAATACTGCGACGTTATTACTATAAAGGGGAAGCAAGATAATGATAAACCCAAGACACCATTTGTCTTGAGAGGCCCTACTTCCAATAACATGGATAATGCGTCTTCACAACACTGTGCTAACGTTGTTACTCGCTCTCATGCAAAATTGGTGCTCAAATGCCCTACACCTCCTACTTCAAATCTTGAACAACACAAGGAAAAAGCCCTTGCTGGTCCATCTGGTAAAGGTGCAAAACACACAACGAACTTGACTGCAACCAGTTATAGTGTTTTAGATCAATTGAAACGAACCAATGCTCACATTTCCATATTTGAGCTGCTTAAAATCTCGCCTACTCATAGGCAAATTCTAGACAAAGCCCTCACTGAGGCAAACATTCCTCAAGATCTTGATCTTGAGTGATTTCAATCCATGGTAGGTCACTTGACCTCACCTCATCTTATGACCTTCTCCAAGGAGGATGACAACTCACTGAATCACCCACACAATCAGCCTCTACACATTGAGGTTATGATCCACTAGACACGTGTTCGTTGGGTACTCATTGACAATGGCACTGGCCTAAACATTGTTTTTGCTGCTCTGCTTAGACAATTGGATTATTTTGAGGAATCTATTGATCCTCGACGAAAGATCACTATTAAAATGTACGATGAAGTAGAACGAAAGTCACTAGGTCTTGTGACTTTACCAATTAGCATCAATCTTGTCGAAAGGGATGTCACCTGTCAAGTGCTTGACATTCCATTAGCCTACAACATTCTGTTGGGATGGCCATGGATACATGAGATGTGCGTTGTGCCATCCACATACCACCAACGCATCAAATTCCCATTTCATGGCTCTGAAGTTACCATTCCTACTACTACTAGCTATACTTGCAATATGCTCAAAGCTGTTGATTCTTTCATCCCTGCTAACTGTGAGTCTACTGATTGTCACAACAATAAGCTGAAACAAATTGAGCAATCATTTAAATTGAAAGAAACTGGTATGGGAGAGTACCACATGGAACTAGTGCTATCATTAACATCTATTCCAGAGTCCCCTCGACATTTTGGGAGACCCTCAGTAGAAAAGAAGCCATTCGTGTTGACACCTCAGACCAAGTTTAATGGCTCTTTTGTTAAAGCTACAGTTCCCTTAGAAGATGAAAGCAAAAATAGAGCCATTGTTGCATGGCTTTACAAAGAAGAGTCTCCAGTAGACCTAACAGAACAAGCTCGAGAAATCACTCCTAAGAAGTATGGACCTGGTCTTAAGCTTATGAAGCATTTTGGCTACAAGGGAACCGGCCCTATTGGGTGCAATAACAATGGTTTAATAGATCCTATCAAAGCAACAACTCGAAGCAATAGTGACACAACTGGCCTAGGGTTCAAGAAGGTCCCTTTCCATTTGGGATCCAATAAATTCATACCCATACCTGAGAGTTCATTTCAAAATGAGTCACAATCTAAGTTAGGTACTCGAGAGGAAGAATCTAATGATGAGGATTCTTACCCTCATCCTATTCCTTATGATCTTGCTAAATTATTTGCTAAGCCAGATGACTTTGTGCCATGTGTTAGCACTATGGATGATACTAGTGATTCTTCTGAGGACAATGTTGAGCAACTCAAATATCATTCAGAAAAGGGAGAATCTAGTCAGTCATGCCATATTGAGTATTTGTGTAAGAATCCAAAGGCTGAAGGAGAGTATGTCCCTATCACTGTTGGGGAGTTCTATAGTCTCTCACCATGTAGCACCGATTCTCATCAATATGAATTTGACAATCTTTCAGAAGCGACTACTCATAAAGACATTGACCAAGTGCATGTCTATGAAAATCAAATCGAAGTGAGTGAAACGTCTAGGGATAGGTCACATGGGTCTGATCCAATTAGTGTCCTAGAGTCATCAATTACTAATTTTCGTACTTCAAGGCATTTGAATACACCTATGGGTGAGGTCATCGTAGGTCTCGAATTGCTGGCCCATGCATTTAATCAATATACTGTGAATGCAATTGAACCAACCACTACTCTCTCACTCACACATCCTGAGCTTATAGATTGGAACCCCAATGCATCTAACAAAGTCCCCACATTCCAAAATGACTATGCTCTTTCCTGTTACTTAAACACTATCGAACCTGTAACATCTTCCACCAATGAGAAGAGCATCAACATCATTGAGGCCAACATCAAATATCTCAGTCACAAGATTAAAAAGAAAAAATGCAAGAGGTTTGATGGTGAAAACCACATTGTGGCAATGTCGGATCCAAAAAAAGTAAAAAAAAAAGATGTATTTAAGGGTGAAAACCTCTCTAAGGCGCCCGCGGATGAGATATTTGATGTCCTGCCAAGTCACTTTCAGGAAAGATCATTAGTGTTAATAGAGATGACACGGCCAATTAACCTGGGCACAGAAGAACATCCTCATGCGATACATCTGGCACAGTCATTATCACCTAAAGAGAAAGAACAATTCATTGCCTTTTTCAAGGGAAAGAAAATAAATTTTGCCTAGACATATTTTGACATGCCAAGATTGGATCCTGATCTTATTATGCATCACTTGTCCATAACACCAAGCATAAAACCAGTTAAATAGAAGCTTCGAAAAATGCATCCTCATGTTGCATTGCTAGTCAAAGCCGAATTGGAGAAACTTCTGAAGGCTGGTTTCATTTGTGCAATTGATTATGCTGAATGGATATCCAATATTGTCCCTGTGTCCAAACATGATAAGTCTATCAGAGTTTGTACAGATTTCTGTGATCTTAACTTGGCATGTCCTAAAGATGACTTTCCACTCCCTAATATTGATATGATTGTGGACATGATGGTTGGCTATGAGATGTACTCACTTATGGATGGTTTTTCTGGATACAATCAGATAAAAATTGCACCAGAAAATCAAGAGAAAACAGCCTTCACATGTGCATGGGGAACCTTTTGTTGGAATGTGATGCATTTGGTTTAAAGAATGCTGGAGCTACATATTAGCAGGCTGTTACTACAATTTTCCATGACATGATACATAGAACTATAGAGGACTATGTTGATGATACTTTGGTCAAAAGCGTTAAATGCAATACTCATTTGCACGATTTGGGACCAATCCTAGATCGTATGGAAAAGTTTAGTCTTTGGCTCAATCCTAAGAAGTGTGCATTTGGTGTCACATCAAGAAAACTATTAGGATATATTATTTCTGCAAAGGGAATTGAAGTAGATCCAGAAAAAGTACAAGCAATAATGGACATGCCACCACCTTGAAACATCAGTCAGATGAGAGGACTACAGGGAAGGCTTCAATCTATTCGCAGGTTTATTTCACAATTGGCGGATAAATCACAACCCTTCACAAAGACCTTACATAAGGGTGTGAAATTCAATTGGAGCTAGGATTGTGAGCAAATATTAACACAGATTAAACAATATCTTGTCAATCCACCAATCCTGATGCCTCCTATGCATGGGAAGCCTTTGCTTTTATACATTTCAGCCACTGAAACATCTTTGGGCATCTTGTTGGCTCAAGAAGATAATGATAACAAAGAAAGAGCTATTTATTACTTGAGCCGAACATTGGTCTCTTATGAGAAAAATTATAGCATTATTGAGAAAGCTTGCTTGGCAGTTGTCTTTGCTTCCCAAAAGTTGAGACACTACATGCTTGCCCACACTACACGGCTTATGGCTAAAATAGATCCATTAAAGTATTTGCTTAGTAAGGCAGCTCTCACAGGAAGATTGGCTAAATGGGTCATGATACTAAGTGAGTTTGACATCCAGTATGTTGAACACAAAGCTATAAAGGGATAGGCAATTGCAGACCAGTTGGCCGAGGCACCCATACAGAGTCTTCTACCAATAAATGTTGATTTTCTAGATGAGTCAATTCTAACACTCACTCATCATACATGGGTTATGTTCTTCGATGAATCCTTCACACAACAAGGATCAGGTGCTGGATTACTTTTCATCACACCACAGAAATACTCATTGCCCAAAGCGTACAAGATTTTGTTTCCTTGTACAAATAACATTGTTGAATATGAAGCTTTGATCAATGGTATGAAATCGCAGTTGAATGGAGAGTAGATCAGTTGGATATCTTCGGTGACTCTCAGCTTGTCATTAACCAAGTAAATGATGTGTATCAAACAAAGGATGAAAAACTAATTCCTTACAAATGCATGGTTGATGACTTGAAAAAATATTTTTCACACATCACCTTCCAACAAGTTCCACGCGCAGATAATAAAGCAGCTGATGCCATGGCCACTCTGGCCTCCTTTCTACAAATGCCAAAAAATGATCTACGGCAGGAGTTCTTGGTGGAAGCATTACACTACCCAGCCTATGACACACCTGATTCCAAGATGATCTATTCTATTATAGGAAAAGAATCATCCCGCTACCATCATGCCTATTCCTACCTTCGTAATCAAACCATTCTGGAAGGTCTGACCCAGAATGAGAAATGTTACCTAATCCGTAACACTTCACATTATGTCATTATTGCTAAAGATCTGTATAGGAGAGGTCTCGACGGAACACTCCTTAGGTTTTTAGAACCCAACAAATCCAAACGTGCACTAATTGATGTTCACGAAGGCATTTGCAGATCTCATTCAAATGGCCTAACACTAGCTCACAAACTCCTTCGTGCTGGTTACTACTGGCCTAAAATGGAGCAAGAAGCTATTAAATATGCTAGGTCATGTAAATAGTGTTAGCTACATGGGAATCTCATTCACGCTCCAGCTAGAGAATTGATTCCCTCTACTACAACATGGCCATTTCAACAATGGGCCTTTGACTTGGTGGGGCAGATTCACCCAACCTCTTCTAATGGACATAAGTTCATTATCACCGCTACAGATTATTTCACGAAATGGGTAGAGGCAGTCCCTCTCACAATTGCTGATGGCAAAGCTATAGCACTTTTTATCACAAACTACATCATCTGTAGATATAGTATACCATCCTCAATCATTACTGACAATGGAGGACAGTTCAAAAGTAAAGACCTTAAGGAACTGTGCAAGAAATTTAAAATTACACAACATTGGTCTTCCATTTATTACCCCCAGGGTAATGGCCAAGCTGAGGCATCCAATAAGGTGATCCTCAAAATTTTTCATCGCACAGTCAGTAAGTCAGGGAGAGACTGGCATCTCCAGATCAATCCAGCCCTGTGGGCATATAGAACAAGCATTAGAACTCCAATAGGCACGACTCCTTTTGCGTTGGTATATGGGGTGGATGTTGTGCTTCCGATAGAGGTCAAGATTCCTACCTTGAGAATCTCTATGAAAGGTCTTATCATAGATGATGACTATAGGATAGCCCAGCTTCAAGAGCTTGTGTTGCTGGATGAACGATGACAAGTGGCCTGTGATCATCTAGGAGCATATCAACAAAGAATGGCACGAAGCTACAATAGGAGAATTAGGCCACGTGACTTCCAGCTGGGTGATCTCGTACTGAGAGAGAATCCTAAGAATCAACAACAATGAATGCAAAAGGGAAAATTTGAACCAAACTGGCTAGGTCCTTACATCATTACTGCAGTATATGGATCTGGTGCCTATCAACTTTTGACAACCGAAGGAGAAGTGCTTAAAGAGCCTATGAACACTCTCCACCTAAAGTAGTTTTATAGTTGATTCAATCTCAGCAAGCTCTCTGTACATATCTAAATGTCTTGAAAAAAATCCTAAAAAATCAGAAAAAGTCCTAAAAAAATTGTTACCCTGGTAAAAAACTAGCAATAGGTGCCTTCGTAACACCAAAAAAAAAATTAAAAAAATGTGCCATTGATGAAAACCTAGAAATAGGCATCATGGTAGCAAAAAAGGAAAATCCTGCCAAGAAGGTGAAAACCTGGTAAACAGGTGCCTCTTGTTCCCAATGCTCCATCTTGCAGCGCATCTTCTGGCTACTCTGTATAGTCACTTTCATGCTTTCGCTTTCCTGCTTTTCTTGCTCATGTATCCATGGATTGAGTCTTGTCATAGCTTGGGGGCATTCCCCTCTAGTGTCACTCATCTCGAGAGTCTCCTCATAGAATCTCCTTCATGACAGTCACTAGTCATTTTGACTGTGTCTACCTACTGTCACCAGTGTCACTCTTTTCGAGATTCTCCTCATAGAATCTCCTTCGTGACAGTCACCAATCATTTTGACTGTGTCTGCATACTATCACCAGTGTCACTCTTTTCAAGATTCTGCTCATAGAATCTCCTTCGTGACAGTCACCAGTCATTCTGAATATGTCTACCTACTGTCACCAGTGTCACTCTTTTCGAGATTCTCCTCATAGAATCTCCTTTGTGACAGTCACCAGTCATTCTAACTACGTCTTCCTACTGTCACCAATGTCACTCTTTTTGAGATTCTCCTCGTAGAATCTCCTTCATGATAGTCACCAGTCATTCTGACTACATCTGCCTACTATCACCAGTGTCACTCTTTTCGAGATTCTCCTCATAGAATCTCCTTCATGATAGTCACCAGTCATTCTGACTGCGTCTGCCTACTGTCGCTAGTGTCACTCTTTTCGAGATTATCCTCATAGAATCTCTTTCACAATGATCACTAGTTGTTACAGCTGTGTCTACCTATCGTTGCTCGGGTCATGTCTCAAGATTCCTTTATGGAAGATCTCTTTTGCGTAGGTCACCAGTCATTCTGGCTGTGTCTGTCTACTGTCGCTTAGTTCTTCTTAGGTTCTTCACCATGAAGATTCCTCTTTGACCTCAGTCACAGGTCGTTCTGACTGTGTCTGCCTACTATTGTCACCCTACTGAAGAGATTTCTTTATTACATGTTTTGGACATTGACACTTGACATCAATCCCGAAAACATTGAACTCGCAAAAAAAAAATGATATACTTGTTTGGACATGCTGAGCATTTTCTTTGTTTGCTTTGTTTTACTTTATCATATCTCCTCGAGCAACTCAATGATGTCATCTTCAACTAGAGAAGTAATGACTGGGGGCATGATCTTTTTCTTTGCTTTCTGTTTGCGGTTTAGTTCTAATAAGTTGATCTATTCCTATAAGAGGGGTGTCCACTATAAGAGCCTTCATCTCATATTGGATGGTCGTGTGTACCTCGACTCCTTTTACACAGATACGTCAATGACATTGGTTCTTCTCCTAGTTTGTTGGAGTGAACTCTTCATGCTACAATAAATATTGATACTCGTCCTACTAAGTGAATGTACGAGTCACTGTGAGTATATCTAGCACACTTCTATCTCAGGTTACGAATGCAAGGGTCATTGCAGACAAAATGAATACTGAAAACTTAGCATAAAGAGGAATCTCCCATGTGTTTGGTGTGCCTTTCATGCAAGCAACATTTAGGTCATCCTACCATTTATGCTTTGATGCTTATGTTAACTTGCTACATTAAAAGGGACAAATGTTCTGGTCATTCTAGCTTCTTGTGCCTTGAATGCTTACATTTAATCCCGACATCCCAATAACGTAGGTTATATTCATATTTTCATGATTGCAATATCAGTGGAAGTTGTATAACATACGAGCTTTATTTTATATCCAGTGATGGTAAATCGTCGAGGCTTGGTAACCAGACCTAGTGTTGCATTTAACATAGTCTTGCATACTTCATTTGCATTAGCACGTGATTCGATGGTAATCCTATTCATACTCCACATGCATCAGATTCCTCCACGGCTGCACAAGCATTTGGTTCATTGATTCTCGCTCCTCAATGGAATACCTGTGACTGTCAAACAAAAAAATACACAACACTATGTCAGATGTCAGTTCATACATATACGTTCTATCTAAATACAACATACATCTCATATATATCAGAGCAAAATAAAACAGACAATGACATGTACACAATAATACTCAGCTCAAAATCTTGTATATATATATATATATCAAAGAATGGGTCAGTACAAAAAAAGGGGCGCTACTCAAGTGCAATCGATCAAAAATGATACATGTGGTGCTGGCACACCAATCGATACATAGCTAGGGATCAAAATACAAAGGCAGGCACAAAGAGTCTAACTTTGTCCCAAACTCTTGCCTCTAGGAGGAGCAGGGGCAGCAGGTGGCGGAGGCAGTGGTGGCATATCCAGCCTGACATGAGGTCATGAACCTTCAAACTCTCATGCGTACTGAGAGAATCGTTGCACCTGCAATGTCTCATTAGTTACTGCACTAGTATATGCTGCATAATAATATGCAGCCTGAGCAGACTGAAAGTGAATCTCATCCTGTGCCAGCTCTAGCCTCTGCTCTGCAGCCTCCGTGTGCTCTCTCTGACAATTTGTCTCTCTTTTTTGCTCTACCAGCTGCGCATCCCTAACTGCTAATGCTATCTGCAACTCTCCCAACTTCCAGGAGGCCACATGAACCCGCTCTTGGTACCACCATACCACATCCTATACCCCACTTGCTGGCTGATCCGGCATATCCTCATCAACCATCTCTGGTGGAGGTACCTATGGCTATGGAGGCACCTGCTACTATGGGATCTCCTGCTGAGGGGCCTGCTCCTCTGTCCTCTGCCTCCTCCACCGACTATGTCCTGCCCCACTACCCCCAGCACCTGGGTCTGATCTCATCTGACATGGAGGAATAGGTATCTATTGTACCTGGTGCTAAACTTGTGGTGGCACCTGTGGCTATGCCTACTGCTACTGAGGCACTTGTCCCTACCCCTGTACCTGCCCTGCCACCCCTAATAGATCTATGAAGTGTGGGAATGGATGGCTCATCAAAAATGCCTAATATGCAAGTGTCATCCCTACATCTACTACCTCTGGCAGGTAGACCCACTAAACAGCAGCCAAACTGTGGATATCTATCATGGATCGTCCTGGATCCATTCATGGAGGCCATCCCCGCTCAATATCCTTTTGCACCTTGGCATAGGCATAGTACTTAGCTAAAATGTCTTGTGGTCGGCCGTACTACCACCACACTTGTGAGATCATGAATCTCTCTATGACGAATGTTGTCCTGTCTGCCAGCAGTCGAGAACTAAACATCCAGGGCAGCTCGCTTGGGGCATCATCCCTGTCCTCTGTCTCTCTCTAGGGTTGCCATATAATAGACACCATGTCATCGAGATGTGTCCACCAATGCTCAGTCTTACCCAAGTGGGCCTAGGTAATATGCCCTCGATATCTGCAGATGTAGGGCTCCATGGGCTCCTAAGAATCCTCAAAAATTGGCCTATATACAGGGAGATGCTCCCAGGCCCAAATCTGTAGCACATACACACCCACTACCCTGATCTTCTTCTCATGGAAGATGACCTCATGAATCTCATGAAAAAGATGGGCCAACATGCACTGACCCCACCCAAAGATCTCAGGTGCCTCAACCATCCTACGGAGCATGACACCCCATCCACACTCCAATCCATTCTGTCCCCTATCAGGACATAGGAAGCAGCTCAAGAAAATACCCGGCATAGATGCCAACCTGTGTGTAGGTCTATAGGTATGCATCAGCTCATCCTAGCTAATGGCTCTGCCTCTTGGTAGCTCTCTCTCGAATACAATGGAAAGTGCCTCTGTCCCTAATCGAGGCACTGTATCGTAGATGACTCGAGCACCGTGAAATGGGATCCTCAGTATCCTCCAAATATCCTCCGAGGTAATCGTTATCTCACCCATCGGCAAATGAAATGTGTTCATCTCTGAATGGAAACACTCTACCAATGCAGTCAATAAACTATGATTCACCATCATGGCTGGAATCTAGCATAGTGAAGACAAACCCAATCGGGCAATGTGTGCCCGATCTGTGTCATCCAAACTCCTCAATAACTCTCCATACGGTGGATAATGAGATCTGAATGACACATCTCCAAAGACCTCTTGCACGCACAAAAAAAAAATGACAATCAAACGATCAGTATCAAGTCAAATCAAAGCATCAAAATAAAATAAAGTGTGATTTCTAAATGCGAAACCACATAACTATCGCAGAATTTCGTGCAAAATTCATGAAATCTCGCGCAAAGATGTTTAGCTTCACGCGAAACTAGTTTTTCTTCACGCGAAGAATCTATCCTTCGCGCGAAGATGGATCTTCCTGTGCAAGAAAAGAGGTTCTCACGTGAAACACGAATTGCCTTGAGCGAAGAATCTCCACCTTCGCACGAAACCGAAACTGCCTCACGCGAAGATATTCTGGCCACGCGCAAAGAAACAGCGCACCTTATTTCTTCGCGCAAAGAAAGAATATCTTCGTGCGAGAAGAGATCGGTCTCGCATGAAGAAAGAATTGGACATTCTAAAACATGCTAAAAATGTGCATAAATGACCTCGAAATGTGTGACAACAAAAGTACGAAGATGGGAAATCGATGACTCACCGATGGTCTGTAGTTTGCTGGCCGGTTGTGTCGTCTAGAGCACTCAAAATGATGATATCTCATGTTCACTGCCATGTCTCTATCAGAGCTCAAAATCACTACAAGACAAAAAGAAAAAATGAATTGAAAATGACGCTTCGAGTCCTTATATAGGTGTTGACCAAATTTTTCAAAGTGCTCAAATTTGCATGAAAATCGCACCCCTGGCTAATTGGACCATTCTAAATCCATTTTTGGGATCAAATTCAAAATCTGACACACCTAAGAGCCTTAAAAATTCATTTTAAAATTTTGGGGACCAACGTGATCAACCGCTTGTGCAGCCCAAATCTTTTTGATACTTTATGATTCTTGGAATCCTTTCAACTTTACATTCTCCATATTTTCAAAATTCATTTTGAAAATAGTCAAACTTAAGTCAACTGTGGCTGAATCTGGTCAACTTTTGGTCAAACTTGGTTTTTGCGACTTCGCAATCATTTCAAATCAACCCTGAATTTTCTTTACATCATTCTGATCTCTTCTAGCTTCTGTTGAATCTCAAATTTCTTCTATATCTCATGATGTACTGCTTCAATCATATTTCTGGTGTGTCATCTTTCAATTTCTCTCCCGAGGGGGCAGGATGAATACATCATTAAATACTTATTGCTCGGGGCATCTAGTTCCCATCTTATGTCCTAGTCACTTAGGGCATCTCATCACTCGGGGCATTTTGTTCCCTTCTATCTGGCATCTTTGCCATCTATCTTATCTTTTCATCAATTGATCAACCTTATAACAACTCTTCTTAGAATTTGATAGACAGGTATTGGGATAGTCTAAACCCTAACTCCTAAGGATCAAGCCTCATTCTAGGGATGATTCTATGACTCATGATTGGACCTTGTTATCTTTTATCAATCTTGAGTATCTAGGTGTTCTATCTGGATCCTTGAAGATTACGCTCTATTCTGGAGATAATCTTCTAAATGCTATCAATTTTAGGTATCTAGGTGTTCTATCTGGATCTTTGAAGATTATGCTCTATTCTGGAGATAATCTTCTAAATGCTATCAATTTTAGGTATCTAGGTGTTCTATCTAGATCCTTGAAGATTACGCTCTATTCTGGAGATAATCTTCTAAATGCTATCATTCTCGGGTATCTAGGTGTTCTATCTAGATCCTTGAAGATTACGCTCTATTCTGGAGATAATCTTCTAAATGCTATCAATTTCAGGTATCTAGATGTTCTGTCTAGATCCTTAAAGATTACGCTTCGTTCTGGAAGTAATCTTTTAAATGCTATCACTATTAGGTATCTAAGTGTTCTACTCGGATCCCTTAGGATTAAGCTCTATTCTAGAGATGGTCCTTAAAAAGCTTATTAATTGGTCTCTGTATCATCACCTTCGGAACCAATCTCATGTTTGCATCATGCTTTCTGATTTTCTTTGAATTGAAGGTGTTGCTCGCACATTCATTCAAAGAGGGGAAAAATGTAATACCCCAAAATTGGCTCATTGCCATCTCAACCAATTTTGTTCTATTTCTGATCAATCTTAAAGTCCTATTCTAATAAGCAATTCGTATTCTGCTATTCGCTACTTGACTTAATTGTCAAATGCAAAAAACCTAAATCTACATTCATCATGATTATTATTTAATTCCTATAGTATTCACTCATATTAGTCACATTAAACCTATTTATTAATATTTAATTTAATTATTAAGTATTTATACTTTAATTAAGTTAAATTATATCCTAAGGCTAATGTACTATGGAATTACATTTATTTAATTTAATAAATATGCCTATTTTAATTAATTAAATAAATTATTTAATTAAATGAGAAAGGTATTTCTAATTAATTAAATGAAATTATTTAATTAAATGGAGTACTTACTTCTAAATAATTAAACAAAGTTATTTAATTAAATGGGAAGCCATTCCTAATTAATTAAATGAAGTTATTTAATTAAACAAAAGTATCTCTAATTAATTAAAGATTATTTAATTAAATAGAAAAAGTAATTATGAGAGCATATCTCATTTTATTAAATTAAATATCTCAACAAAATCTCTCTTCAGTTCAAAAAGGGAAATTTCCAGTTCACTATTGATCAAAAATGAGTTAAATCAGTTAACTCCTTTTTCTACTCAAATTAAAACAGTTAACTCCTTATTTTACTCAAATTAAGTCTGTTAACTCCCTTTAATTTGGGAATCTCCATTTATAATTGAACCTCATCTTCAATCTTGACCGTTGATCTGAATCGATCTCAACCGTTGATGGATTCCAGGAGAGTCTATTTAAGAGACCCTCATCTCCTCATTTTAGAGGATGAATTTGGAGAATTTGCATCGAATCGCTGCTGAATATCATGCTCACGTTTGCTTACATTTCTTGCATACATTCTCATTCTTAGTTTAATCTCATTTTAGTTTAATCATGCATATGCTTAATCTAGTTTGTTTTATTTGTTCTTAGATTACATTGCATCTTTCATTTTAGATTAATTTGCATTCTCGTTCTTAGCTTAATTTCATTGTCAAATCCTTCATTCTTAGAGGGTCTGGTTGCCTACACCTTGATTCTGAGGATATTAACAGGAAAAATCCCTTTAGATAGAAGGCAACAGGTCGCTTTGCAGGGAAAATTTTGGATGAACAATTCAATGTTTATTTCGGAATGAATCCGCATGCAATGACTGTCTTGAAGTGTGTGTGTTAGCATAGGTTGCATTTTCACATATATAGGTTTGGTCATACAAGTAAGAATACATATTGTGGTAGCGAGATGAATTGTGTCCTACAATAGAATAGATCATTTGAGATTCAAGAGAATTATAGGCAAGGTAGAGTAATGTTTCCACTAGTAACTCATGTCAAAGATCATTCTCTTGCATCTATAACATGGAAGCAAGAGTAGTCATTGAATAGATCGCTTTGTTGTCTACCTGATGAATTTGTTCGAAAGTGATATGAGAAAAGTATTTCTTTAGCTCAGCCAAAATGCATTTATAAGGGATCAATTTCTCATCTTTCTTCTAATATACATCATTGACCTGGTGGATTATGAGTTGTGAATTACCAAAGATGTTTAATTCATCCACTCTCCATTCAACTATAATCTTCATGTCATTAATTAGGGCATCATATTCTGCAATGTTGTTTGTACAAAAAAATGTAATATTGTATGCCTCAAGTTGTGAATACCTCTATGGTGTTATTAATAAGAGCCTAGCACCAGATCCCTATTGTGTGAAGGAATTGTCAAAGAACATCACCCAAGTTTGGTGTGTTAGCATTAGAATTGATTCATCAGAGAAGTCAATTCTTAGTGGAAGAAAAATCTACATTGGTGCTTATGCTAATTGACCAATGATTTCTTTGCCTTTGATATCCTTTCTCTCAACATATTGAATGTCAAACTTGCTTAGTATCATGACCCACTTATCTAACCTTCCTATTAGAGTTTCCTTGTTGAGTAAGTATTTTAGTGCATCAATTTTAGCAACCAGTCACATAGTGTGAGTCAGCATGTAGTGTCTCAACTTTTGGGAAGAAAATACAATTACCAAGAAAGCCTTCTCAATGATGCTATAATTCATTTTGTAATAAATCAGCGTGTGACTCAGATAGTAGATAGCTCATTCCTTGTTATCATTATCTTCTTGAGCTAGCAAGATACCAAGAGATGACTTTGTTACTAAGATGTACAAAATAAGAGGCTTCTTGTAGATAGAAGGCATCAAGATCAGTGGATTAGCAAAGTATTTCCTTATTTTTGTTAGACTTTGATCGCAATCTTGGCTCTAGTTATATTTCACACTTTTATGCAGAGTCTTGGTAAAAGGTTGTGACCTGTCTGTTAGTTGTGAGATGAATCTATGAATGGATTGAAGTCTTCCATGTAAGTCCCTCATTTGGCTGGTATTATGGACTGGAGGCATGTCCATGATTTCTTGAACTTTCTTTGGTTTGACCTTGATTCCTTTTGCATACATAATGTAACCAAGTAATTTCTTAGACATTATACCAAATGCAAATTTCTTGGGATTAAGTCTCAGACTAAATTTCTTCATACAATCTAGGATGTCATATCCACTATCATATCAATGTTGGAGAGTGGAAAATCATCCTCTAGACATGCTAAGTTTAGATCTCAAAAAACTATACTAACTTTGATAGATTTGTCATGTTTGGAGACTGGAACAATGTTTGATATTCATTCAACATAATCAATAGCATGGAAGAAACTAGCTTTCAGAAGCTTTTCTAGTTCATCTTTGAAAATTAATGTAACATGAGGATGCATTTTCCAAGTTTTTGTTTAGCTGGTTTAACTCCTGATGCAATAGATAAATGATACATTATGAGATCAAGATCTAAACCTAGCATGTTTGAGTATGTCCACGCAAAATTTATCTTTTTCTCTTGGAAGAATGCAATGAATTCCTCTTTTTGTTGTGGAGATAATGACTGTGTAAGATGTATCATGTGAGGATGTTCCTCTATTCCCAAGTTGATTGACTATGGCAGTTCTATCAACATTGATTGTCTTTCCTAAAAATGACTAGGAAGTGCATCAAATATCTCATCTGTAGGTGCCTCAAAGAGGTTTTTACCTTTGGATATGTCTTTTATTTTTACTATTTTAGGTTTTGACACTACCACAATGTGGTTTTCATCATCAAACCTTCTATTTCTTTTCTTTTCTATTGTGTGACTAAGATATTTGATATCAACTTCAATCATGTCAGTAGTACATTTGACTCCATTTTTAGACCAAAATTTTTGACCATCTATTAAAATGTTTTAGATTGGTCAGAATATGGAAGGAAAATTTTTAATAAAAAAAATTCTTGCCCGTGTTGGTCAAAATTTTGACCAACGCTTAGTCCATACTCATGCAATGATGAGCAAATTATAAACATAATCAAATCTTAGCCCACACTTTTGGTCACAAGTGCGAAAAGAGTGTTGGAGCCAAAGATTCACCTGTTAAGAGATTTTGGCATTTGGAGGGAAAATCTAACGAAATTGTATTTGGGCTACCTCGGATCTTAACAACAAAGCTAGAAGTCCTCTGCTCCAACATTGAGCTTCTCAAGACTATATTTCTGACAAATAATTTTTTGATTAGAGCAATTAGGAACTACTACTTTCTTCATGGAAAATGCTTGCAGAAAACTTTGGGAGGGTTTTGGTTTTCATGGAATAGAGCTCACAATGTTTTTGTTGATAGATACTTGTGTTTTGAGGCATAGTTTTCTAACCCCAGAGCAACTTGATCTCATTCAAAATA
Source organism: Cupressus sempervirens (assembly GCA_028749045.1). Lineage (NCBI taxonomy): Eukaryota > Viridiplantae > Streptophyta > Pinopsida > Cupressales > Cupressaceae > Cupressus > Cupressus sempervirens. Next base: position 708,887,512 of record CM053786.1, on the reverse strand, counting down.
TTGGTTTTTGCAAGGAAGGAAAAATGTACAAATACATTGTGAGCATGTTGGCCATAACTCCTATTAAAGTGTTATAGGCTAGGATAGACAATCTTTAACTTTGCAGTCTCTCACATGTAGTTAGGGTTTTCCCTTTAATTCTCACAATGCCGAAGGGAAGCATTAAGAAAAAATTGGAATTTATGCTCAATCACATTAAACTCTCTGTAGACTTTGTGGCAAAGAATTCATGCCTATTTTCAATGAGTTTAGACAAGTTAATTAGGCCCAGGCTTTTAGTTTTGCAAACTATAGAAGAAATAAATGGAGCAGGGCAGGTTAATTTGAATAAGCTTTTTTCAATGTTGATGTTGTCTGAGGCCAAGTTTGTTGCCCAGATCATTCAAGTTCATTCTATATCTGTTGCTCTGTGGACTCTCTATAAAAATGCAATGTCTCAAAAGCTCGTAGACAAATAGAATTTAAGTTTCTTAGCAATTCATGTGTTTGGATTTGTCAAGCCCATATGATCAGGCTAGTCCATCCAATTTGAAACAATGATGATACTAACCTTGTTCTTTCTAAGAGCACTAATAGGTGGAAAACATCTTTCTTTAGAAACTATTATCCACGAATTGGGATTGTAATTGCACTAGTAATAAAGGTATGCTTTTGCCATTCTACCCAAAAATTCCATTATAATAGCAGATATTGTGTTTTTCACAATTGATCTCAGTTCTTTTGGATTCACAGACTACTATCCCTAGATTGGAATTGTAATTGCACTACTAATCTATGCTTGTTCTTTTGAATTTCCTAATTTTTCTGATAAATTAGGACTGTAACTACACTACTAATCAAGGTATGCTTCTACCATACTACCAAAAATTTCTATTATAATTCAAGTTATTGTGCTTTTCACAACTCGTATGAATTATTTTGGATTACGAACTATTGCCCATGAATTGGGATTTCAACTGCAATGCTAATCAAATTATGCTTCTTCCATTGTACCAAAAAATTATATTCTAATACTAGTTATTGTATTTTTTACAATTCATCCTATTGAAGAAGTAAGGAACATATGGTACTTGCATTTGATTTTGCAAAATGTTATTTCTAATCACCTGAATAGGGAAACCATTTGATCATCATGGGACATCCCATAGAACAAAACCTTATGCTAGTTGTACTTGGTTTTCTTGATTCCACTCTTAAGTAAAGTAACTCACTTTGTAGTAAGTAGATGATAAGAAAAGTTGTCACAGGGTTCACTCTCCTACTTAGTTTTTTTGTATCCTTATTTACTAGCAAATACATTGAATAATGCTTCTGAATTGAATAGTGTCTGCAATTTTTTTTATACAATCTTTTTTTTTTCTCTTCCTCTTGATGATGGATCACAGAGTGTAATCTAAAAAATTACTACTTTATGTTGCAAACATAAGTTAATTTAGAACCATTATTCAATAAAAGCATGAACTTTAGAAATCTAATAAAATTAAGCAAATGCATTGGTATACTCTTTTGGCTTGACTCCTCGATCAGCTTAGTATATAATAAGGTAATGTGCAAAATAATTTAAATAATCCTTGGGCAATGTTGTGTTAGGGTGTATCAGTAACAACAGTGTGCATCTAGCTTGGAGTCATAGACTGCAGCCAAGGATAACTCATGTACCTAATGTTGTGCCCCCTACCCAATTGATATTGCCCCTAAACTCATCACTTTACTTGCCATTAAACTGAATATTTAATATAAAATAATTGTATAACCTAAAGCATAATGGATTTAACCCTTGGTCACTAGGAAATGGGGATGGAGATAAGATGAATATGCCATTTTTTTGGTATGAAGACCCCATACAGTTGATTCTTGATTATCTTATTTTAATGTTCCTTCTTTGGATCTTCCAGATTTTTTCACGAAAATAACAATTTTAACTTAAGTTGGAGTATGCAATTCATTTAAAAAGATAACTTCTATAAAATATTATTAATTTTGATGCATATATGAGATAATTTTAGTTTAGATATTACATTAATATGAATTAATAATCATTAAATAGTAAGAATATATGATAACAACTACTCTAATGTGTATTATAATTGAATATCAACAGGTTTTCGTGGTAACATATAAGTTCATAGGAGCATTGCATATTTCTATACCAAACTGTCTCAATAGCATTAATAATTTTTTCAAATCTCTACTGTAATCATATCAAGAATTTGTTGGAAATATTTTCTAAACATAAATCTCAAGGATGGTTGTCTTTGTATTGTGAGAACATGGGCAAATTCTTTGTTCATCCATCTCTGTGTGGAAGTAAAATTTCTAAAGCCCAAGATAAATTGGCAATGCCTTTGCTGGATAGAATCTAGTTTATAATAGAAATTTCTAGTTATCACTGGATTTAATAACTCTTCCATGATATGTTTCAGGACAAGCTACAGAATCTTGTCAGTACCTCATCAGGCTACATTGAATCACCTCCTCACAAAGTAAAGAAGCGAGTGGAGGCATTGCAAGATCTACAGGTATTGATATGTCTAGATTGTGATTTTCTGTGTAAATATATTCATGCAAAGGGATTTATGATTTTTGTGCTACCAATAAAGGGTAAACATAAGGAGATAGAGACCAATTTTTTTGAAGAAAAAGCTGCGTTGGAGGCCAAGTATCAAAAGCTTTATGAACCTTTTTACAAGAAGGTATCTGTGTTTAGTGTTTTTTCTGGGTGTTCAAAATTGAAAGCTTCATATAATCTCTTGATCTCTTGCTTTTTGAAGCAATTATTGAATTTTTAGGCGCTTTTGTATATTGTTATCTTTATCAGAAAACTTGGTCCAATAGATTGAAACTTGCTTACTCATAGGAGTTTGCACACATGTAGTTGATATATACATTGAAAGTCAAGTACTTTTCATATTATGAGATTTTACTTGATGTTGTTGTATTCTTTCTATGTATATTAAATCATTTAAAACTTAAATCTAGGTTTATTCTAATGGATTGGAACCTGCAAATTTGTATATATTTCTTTATATAATTGGTTGATATTAAGCTACCACAAAGGTTGATAATTTAAGTCAGGTACTTTGTACTCATTATATAGATTGTACCAGATGTTGTTGTCTACTTCTACTTTATTCTTATTAGTTACAATTTTGGGGTCAGACAGCACATGATTCATTATAGATTGACTTGCCTGGAACACAATATCTAGCATCCCTTGTGCAGCATTTCCTTGTCATATTCTTGATTGTCTTTCTACTCTAGGATTCCTATATGATCTAATCTGCTATATCTTTGATTTTTTGAGATGTTATTTTTTCATTATTATTGCATCTTCTGTTCACATGATTCATAACAGAGATTTTCCTAAATAACAATATCTTGTTTCACTTGTGCAATTTCCTTAACATTCTCTAGAATTTATTTTTATCCTAGGATTCCCATGTAACCTTATCTATTCTATTTCATAATGTCTTTCCTTCTTATAACCTATATTTCATCCCCAACTAAATATGGTGTGCATTCAAACAAATATTATGAGATGCGAGTCTTCTTTGTTTACACTATAGCTGATTTTTCAGTGTTGACCATAAAATATCTCAGGATAAGAACAAGAAAATGGAAGAATAGATGATGTCTAATCAAGTGAAAATAGGATAATATCATAATAGAAAATTCTTTTTGGTTCTATGACATGACATCCTTAAAGCATAGATGGAACTTTTACAATCCTTTAGGAGCAACTTGATCTGTAATAAACTATATTTTATTCAGATCTTTCTCTTGGATAATTATATGTCGGTAAGAAATTAAAGAGACAAAATAACTACTTCAGTTTACAATTCTCAGTACAAAATTTTGTAAAAGATGTTTAGCTCTTAGGGTAAAAACATCTTGATTCTGCTCAATACTCTGTAATCTATATTCCTGTAATGAAATATTTTGTTGCAGTGATATGACATTGCGAATGGAGCAGTAGATGTTGAAGATGATAAAAAAGAGGAGGAAGATTCAAAAAAAGATGATGCTGGTATGTAATAACTATTTCGAATTCAAGGTTCATTTGATCTGTGATATTTGGTGGGAAGTGCTTATTGTGATATCTTTGTCATTATGGTAGAAAAGGGCGTTCCTAAATTTTGGCTAACTGCCATGAAGAACAATGATGTTTTGGCAATGCAAGTAGGATGTTGCTCCTTTTCCTTGTATCCAATACTCACTTTGGCTATACCAAGCAATATTACCTATCTTCAAAATGCAATGAATTTATTGACTGTTTTTAATAATAAATAGATTATAGAATGTGATGAAGGTGCCTTGAATTTTTTGGAGGATATACAATGTTCTCGCCTTGACAGTGACAAGCATGAGAAAGGTTTCAAGTTGGAGTTCTTTTTCAATGAGAATTCTTATTTTAAGAATTATGTGGTAAGTACTCACATTTTAGTGCCCTTAGAACACTTTCAATGTCTATTTTATCTTTCAATTTCTTAATATATTCATTACCTTCCTAACCTATCATATTTCCTTTGTGAAATGTAGTTAACAAAGATATATTACATGGAAGATGAAAATGAACCTATCCTGGATCATTTAGTAGGGTAAGTCTAATGAAAATATCTCCTTTTGCTAATTAGATTATGTGAATTTCTTCATTCATCCAATGATGTTATTTCACACACAGAACTGAAATTGATTAGTTACCCAATAAGAACCTAATTTGAAAGGTCATGAAGAAGAAGCCTAAGAAGGGAGTGAAGAATGCAAAACCAATGACAAATTGAGCACTGCCCAAGTTTCTTCAATTTCTTTGATCCACCCAAGGTTCTTGAAGATGATGATGTTGATGATGATGCTATGAGTAATGATGAGAAAACTTTTTTTTATTGCTGCAGTCTTTAGTTCTCAAAGAATACACTTTTTGGCATCCTGTATTTGTGTTTTGAGAAGTTTATGGGGTGGTTTACAAGCTGAGGAATTACAAAATATGATGGAGCAAGACTATGAGATTGGGTTTGTTCTTGATCCATTGTAAACTGTTAGGGTTTATGTACCTTCTGGTTACTAGGTTTCATTGATTTTATGTGTTCTTTGCATATCAACAATTAAGGATAAACTCATCCCTCATGTAGTTTCTTGGTTCATTGGGGAAGTAGGTGATGATGATGAATGTATAGATGAAGATGATGACAATTTTGATGAAGATGATGATGGGAGTGAGGAAGAGGATGAAGATCATGAAAGGGAAGAAAATGGCCATAAAAGCGCTTAGACAATTTTCTTGATTATGTCATGCTCACAAATTTATACTTGTTCCTCAAATTTTGGCATGAAATCAAACATTTATTTATCTTTTTGCGGCAATGTAGTGGTGTGGATTTAAAATCCAACCTAGATTCTAGGTAAGCATATGTTAAGGGTTTGGCAGTTTCCAAGTCTAGGTTGGTATTTATTATGGGGTTTACTTTTTAGAAGATTATGATTAGGAATAGGATTAATTTAGAGTCAATTTTTTGGTGGATGGGTTTAATAGCATCCAATTGAGTACAAGCACTAGTACAGAGTCTACAGACATCAGCAATAGGCGATTGAGTGCAAATGCAAATTTATAGGTGCTGATATTGAAGTATATTTCCAAGTATGTTCATAGATAGTTCCTTCATATCATGCATTTTTGCCAGTGTCTTTCTTTAGATGGAAACTGTTGTTGAACAAAGAGATGACATTATGTGTAGGAATGTTGACTGCTTCTTTTTTAATCTAATGAAAATCATGTTTCAAAATTTTGTTAATTATAGGATTATATCATATTGAATTAAGTTAGCTTTCCTCCAAGCCTTAACATAGGATGAATTCAACATTGATATTTCTCCAAGTCTTAACAATATTTGCATTATAGCTATCTAAGTAGCAAATATCTTTCTTGTGAATAACTTGGCAAGACAAATTTTTTTCAATCCACATCTTGTCCACTCTAAAAACATTAGTAACAATCGACATCTTGCAAGTTATTCCAATCTTAGCAACTACTAGCTATCATCAGTTTGATAGGCTCGGTGCAAACCCTTCTTTCATTCCTATTGCATTCAAAATTCGTTATGATCTATGTCTTGTCACAGTTGTGCTAATTGAACGTTGTTGTTTATAAAATTTAGGCATCAGTAAGAAAACTATTATAGTGCTTTATATTTCACACATGGAAGGTATTTGGATGATATGTAGAATTTTGTGTATCACAACCACACTAATAGTAGGTTGTAGGAATATTATGTGTACGTTTTTATGAGGAAACTCAAGGGATATAAGACAATGCAATTTTATTTTTATTGTGGTTCCAAATTAATTAATTCTACAATTTGTAATATAATTATCTTAAGTATAGTTTCAAATTAATTCTACAATCAGCACTAAGTTGTAGCACAATTGCAAACCCCTGCCTCAACTATACAACATTCCCATGGCATTCATATATTCATATAGTATATCTGCTGACACTGATTATGGTTTTTTTTTTCCTGGTTTGTGAGTTTTTGATGTATAAAGCTAGGTGGGATTTGATGAGAAATAGCTGGGATTTTTCCAAGCTGGGTAAGAATATAAAGTCATGAATGACCAGGCACTGAATAATGCAGTTCATTGCTATACATGGATTTGATGTGATGTTCTGATCATAGGCTCTTCTATCTCTCCTTTTTACATACACACAAATCAATGATAAAGAGAAACCAGGGGGCTACACAATGGAAGGTTTTGTTAAGTTGGAGGAATGGAATGGGAATCAAAATTCATTAAATTTTGATTGATTGTGTTATAACTTATGCTACCACCTAGTTTTTCCCTTCATTCATTCATTTATGATTCAAGAGTGGATATATATTTTGGCTTTTGCTATGCCCTTGTGATCTATGTTTCTGCAGTGATTTTTTTCAGTGGAGAAAGAAGAAAGGGAAAAGGAAAAGGAAGGGTCTTGTATACACTGTGCAGTAGAAGTGGCTTACATACAATACTTTAGTTGCCAGTAGGAGCAGCAGGAGGCTAGGTCAGTCAGTAGTAGTGGTAGTAGTATTAATAGTACTAACTATACCATGTATACTATGCAAAGGCAAACTATGATTCCACATTTTGCATGCATGTCTACCAAGCTAATGGAAACAACATCCAACAATAGTTCTCTATCATTTATGCTTTCATAGATGTCTATAACCCATTTCAAAGGTTCTATTTTGGCATAGACAAGAGATGTTGGCAAAGCACATATATTTAACTCATTTTCTTTGATATAAATATACACACGCATATGTGCATGCATGTGTGTGTGTGTGTGTGTGTGCAGATATATTCAAAAAATCAATATGCACATCCTACAATATTGGCTTGCCATTAGATGACATTTCATGGAGGCACTCAATAAAATAGTTCAAACACCTTACCTATGATTCCACATTTTGCATGCATGTCTACCAGGGCAGTTGCAACTTAAACAAATATATTCTCTCAATATATCTATTTTGTGCATATCAAGCAACCATGCCTTTTAATGACCACATTATGTTCAGGCATCCTGTCAAACAATTCACATAACTTATCTATGCTTCCATTTTCCAAGAATGTCTCCCAAGGCAAATGCTACTACTTCATCTACACCATCTAACAAAATCCTTTATGCTTTGATGGATGCCTATAGCTATCCCAATGCTCTCATTCAGTAGTTATGAGATGATCAATCAAGAGGAAATAGTTGAGAGGTTAGAGTGACACAATTTTCAAATGATCATATGAAATGAAATGCTCATGTGAGTAGAAAGATGGAGTTGGTAGGTATAAAGATTTCAGAACCCTTGCCAGCATCCTCCTTGTCTATGCCAAAACAAGAGTTCCAAAACAAGGCATGAACATCTCTCAAAGCATACACAAGGCATGTGATCTTTTTGATTTGATGGCTAAAATAAATTTTGTCTCAGGGCTTACAATGATTTTGGAATATAATAGATTTAACAAAAGGCCTCTAGACACATTCAAAGAAAAATTCCACAACTTTTAGTAGTATATTGGATGCTTGTGCTGAAGGGGGAGCATTGGAATAGATCAACATCTGTTCTTAATGGGTGAATTGTCCAAATAGGGATAGATGTGGCTATAACTAGAAAGTCACTCATGCTATGTCAATACCATTAATGCCAAACCACAGTGACAATAATACCCAGTGTATAGATGTAAAATGCTAATAATTCCCAGCACTCATTGTCTTTCTGATCACAGTAGAAATAGTAATGGAAGATATTAAATATATTTCCAAAAATGTAAATACCAATTCCACTATACCTTTGCAATGGACTCAAAAATAGCACAATTGAATCCTCTTCTCATAGTAAATATAGTTTGAGAAGACCCCAAGAACTATTGTAATGGCCAGAAAGCTAGGTCTTTCAGGGCTAAATTGACAGAGGTCATTTTAATTTTTGGAAATTATGTAATAGTCCCACTCACCAAATTCTTCAACATCAGAGGGATTAGCCTATCAAGGCCCAAAATTTTTTTCTCAGAAGTATGATGGCTAGCTCTACTTATTCTATCAAATTTCATGCAAGACTTGCACTAAGCTTTGTCTTTTGGGCATTGAAAGATATAGATGTTCATTACTTGAGCAAATGGAATGCAATTATAATCCCTGCTAAAGGCTACATAAATAATTTTTAATCAATGACTTCAAAAGCTACATTTAATTTGGGCATACAACAAGCTTATGTAATTATTAGTTATTACATTTTCTTTATTGTTTCTAATTGAAAAAATGCAAAGAGAATAAGATGAGAAGACAATAGATTGTCAAGAGAGCTAAAAATATATTTTTTGTTTTACAATGAGCAGAACAAGTTGTAGAAGACATAAGGGAGTCAAAATACAAAAATAGTAGAACAACTACAATATTAATCTTGTATATATTGTAGTCAAATTTTTTAAGTAGTAGAACAACTACAATACTAATCTTGTATATATTGTTTCAGTTCAGTACTATTTTGGTGTTTGCAAGTGGGGTTTGGATCAATAGTTTGCAGCACCTCATTTTCCCATTGTAGGAAGCTACATTGTCGGTGATGGATATCAATGAGGAAGCCATTTTGGTGCACAAGCGCACTTTCATGGACTTTCTAGACCAAGATGTAAATTTCTTCTTTGCTCTCCTCTCATTTCATCTCATAAGTCTTTTAAAAGATTTACCAATCAAATGTACTATGGTAGAAGCCATTAATGCATGACATAGCCTTTTAACATGTTTGTGGCAACATTTTGTAGGTGGGGAAAGGTGTGTACATGGACAAGATCAGAGGAATGATCACTCAAGGTTTCCATTGCCTGCTTATAGACATGGTTGATCTAAGGAATTTTAGCCATGATTTAGCTCACAGGGTGATAAGGAGTCCCAATGAATACATTCAGTCCTTATCTGATGCACTGGGGGAGGTGACAAGAAATGCGGATCCCAAGTATATGCAGGAAGGCCAACAAATTCAAGTTGGTTTTGAAGGTCATTTTGGCTTTCACAAGCTTACTCCTCGAGAGCTCCTTTCTCCATTTCTTAGCACCATGGTTAGCGTTGAGGGTATTGTAACTAAATGTATGTATATGTTTTCGTAGGCATGATCCCCCTGTTTAAATTAGTTTCAAAATACTCAATAGATTGATGAACATCAGATGCCCTTTATTAGCCTTATATGTTGGCTATGACTATATACATTGTTATGTAAAGAATTGATAGTTTTGAGTGAATAGTAAAAAAAGGTGTTAAAACAAAAAATAGAGTTCACTTGTAACTATGTTAGAAGATTGGAGTTCTAGATACTAGGGTATGAGAAGGAAGTTTAAAACATTGCATTCCATCTTTTTCTTTTTTCTATTTTATGTTGTTGAATTTGTGACTAGATGAAGAAAATTTTTTATTACTGTCGGGTTGTGTGATAATTTCCTTGCATAAGATTTGGTGTCTTAAATTGTTTTACCTTGCCCTAGGGATTCTACAATGTATGATTAACTAATTTCTTAACATAACAGCATCGCTAGATTTTTTATATGTTCTCATTTGGTTCAATTTTCAAGGCCAACTTTTTAGCTGTGTTTTTATCTTAGGATTGTAGGTTTTATACCTATTTAATTTTGTGACCAAGATCACTTCTTCCGGGGCATTTATGTGATAAAAGTTGCCTATTTATGACCAATAGGTTCTTTAGTAAGGCCAAAAGTTGTTAAAAGTGTCCATTATTTCCCTATCACTGGAGAATTTCAAGCTCATGAATATCAAGATATAACATCAATGACTGGCCTACCCATAGGGTCTATTTATCCTACACGAGTAAGTATTCCATACATTTATGCCATAATATTTCTACTGCTTTTTCAAAGGGTAATATTTTATGTAGCAACTATTGATGCCATACAATTTCAAGGGATTAATGCAAGTTAATTTACTAATGTTATGATAGGATGATCAAGGGAATCTCTTAGTTACTGAGTTTGGTCTGTGCAAGTATAGAGACCATCAGACAATATCTATGTAGGAAGTACCTGAGAACTCTGCTCCTGGTCAGATACCTAGATCAATAGATATTATTATAGAGGATGATCTATTGACACTTGCAAGCCTGGAGATTGTATAAAAATGGTGGTAATTTACAAGGAAATTCTTGGAAAAAGAAAAGGCAGTGTCAATGGTGTCTTTAGGTACCTTGCCTTTTGAATAATCAATCACAAGTGGCACAATTCATTCATGGTAGCCCTTTCTTAGTTTCGAACCCTTTTCCAATTCATGCATGTTTGACATATGTAGTGTTCCATTCAAAGAAGGACTGTTATTGTTGCCAATAATGTGTTTCAACTCAATAAAGAGATAAATACCCCTATTTTTACAAGTGATGACATAAAAAAATCAAGAAAATAGGAAATAAGCAGGATACATTTAGTCTACTGCCAGAGTCACTTGCACCTTCAATCTATGGGCATACTTGGATAAAGAAAGTTGTTGTATTGTAGCTACTAGGGGGTGTTGAGAAGAATTTGAAGAATGGAACTCATTTGAGAGGTTAAAACCCTTAATTTCATACTTTCTATATACTTCTCTTTCTAATGGTTATTGACTCATGCATTTCTATCAATTTCATTGCAGGGATATAAACATGATGATGGTTGGTGATCCTTTTGTTTCCAAATCCCAACTCCTAAGATCCATCATGAATATTGCTCCCCTTGCAATATCAACTATAGGACAAGGGTCTTCTGGTGGTTGTTTGACAGCCACTGTCACCTTTGACCAAGAGACAGGTAATTAGTTTTTAGAGATTTTATGTATGTGCTTGACTATTATCTATATGTTTGCTATTGTTAAGAGGCCTAGTTTGTCATGGCCATATGCTTTGATGATGACCAATTTGACATTATTTCATTGGTCAAAGACTGGATGGTTCTGTGAAAATATTTGTTTGTTCTTGGCTAATTAGTTTAAATTAATTTAGGTGAACATAGGCTGGAAGCTAGAGAAATGGTTTTAGCAGACAGTGGTGTTGTTTGCATTGATGAATTTGACAAGATGAGTGATCATGACCGTGTGTCTATACATGAGGTTATGGAGCAACAGATAGTAACAATTGCTAAAGAAGGAATTCATGCATCTCTCAATGCACAATGTAGTGCAGTTGTTGCTACAAATCCTATCTATGGAACTGTAAATGTTTTCAACTTCCCAAGCCTTTCACAATAGTATTTACCTCTACTCCAAGATTATAGGCTTTCACTAGTACAGTTGACCCCATTTTTAGACCAAAATTTTTGACCATCTAATAAAATGGGGTCAAATTGGTCACAATATGCAAAGAAACATATCTTATTTTTTTAAATACATGCCCGTGTTGGTCAAAATTTTGACCAACATGAGTTTAATATGTAAAAAAGCAATTTCAGCCTATTATCATTGTATTCTTGACATGCACGTAGGAGAGTCAAGGTTAAAACTACGCTATTCTAGTTTTTTGTTTCTTCAGGATCAGAATGTCTTACAATGGGAGGGCTCTTGAACACTAGGGTGTTGAAGCGTATGATATCATAAATTTTCCCCAAGAAGCTTTCTCACTGATATTTGGTTTATACGAGATGTCTGGGGCTTCGACCTTCTACTAGGGAGAAAATAATGTGCAAGAATACCAGAAGAATCCATATGAGGTGTTGAGAATCGCTCGCTATGAATCTAATCAAGAGATTAAGTTCGCTTACTGTAAAATGGCTCTAAAGTACATCATTTTCCTTATGGGTTCCCCTAAGTCAAGTCTTTTTTTTTTCTTTTTCAAATGGTGTTTTATATAGTGTGTAACGTTGTTCAAGGTTTGTGGCATCAACTATAGTTTTTCAACTTTCGGTTAGGCATGAAGTGGAGGGAAGGGTGAGGCAAAATCTTCCTTCTAACATTATTTTCTATTTTGGAGCAATGGGGATGTGAATGATGGTTTAAGTTCCACATATAATAGTTAATGATTACATTTTTTCCACATAGAATAGTTAAAATAAAACTTGATGGTGCAAAGAACAATGGGAAAAATATTAAAGAGTTTTTCTTGCTAAACAAATGATTTTAGCTGGATCACTGGCTTTGAGTGAATGTGTTGCATGATATAACAAAATTTTGCTTGATGTTTCATATAAACTTCACCAATAAGTAAATGTGTTCAGCATTTTTCAAGACCTTGGCACTTGAATTGCAATATCCAATTTAAGTGTTTCAAGTGCTTGTACCATAAATTTTTATCCATTCAATTACATGTCATGTGTTTCTACAGGGATCCAAACTAGTTTAAGCCTTCATCAGGAGAACATGTTCATTTCAAAGGATCAAATGTCTACAATGTTCACATTTTAGGTATCAATTATGATTTCTTTCTACTCTCTTTTACTTTGATTAATGATATAAATTATTTTTAGGATTGATATGGTTTACATTTTTTTTTAGGAAGACTTTTGTATCAACATTTCAGATGATATTTCATAATCTATCTTCTACATTAACTAAGATCACATTTCAATTAAGCCTCTATAGTTTCTTTTCATCTAGAGACAATTCTAACACTTTGTGAACATTATATTATGGTAGAAGAAAATAGCAAGGACACTCTTGGCATCATCTGCAAGGAGCCATGGGGACAATTCAAAGCAATATGCTTCTCCAAGTAAAAATAAAGAAGTCGGTAAAAGAGATGAAGCTTCCTTCCAAGGGGCCAAAACACCTTCCACTCCACATGAATCACACAACTTCTCAACATCAAGGTCTTCCACATACCAGTCAAATGAAACTGATCTCTCTAACCTTGTTGATATGGACTATGGTAAAGTGTATGATATGTAAGTGTATGATGGAATAGAGCAAATCTAGAGCACCACTATAACTTATAATATAGAGGGATGGGGATAGTAGTTAGTTGGAGGTCGGTTCTAACATTCCATCCATCCCTTTTTGGGTACATGATGATAATTTTATTTGGTGGTTGTTGTTGAACAACATAATGGTTCTATTCACATTATATATCAAGTAAATAAATGGCTTGACATTACTTAAACTTTTCATGCTATCCATTTCTTTATATAATCAAAAGGCTTGAAATGTGACAAAATGTTCACCATTAAATGGGGACAATCCTTGTGGAAATTAACTAAACTTAGTTGAATTGTGCAGTAATAAGTCATGTTATGTGTACCCCATATGTTCAAAACATGAAAATAATTCTTTTTATCATATGTTTTATCTTTTGGTGGGCCATGTCAACCATGGACTGCCTTCATACAATGTACATGATTTGTCTCAATCATATAACTAATTATATATTCTTCATATTAGTTACTGTTAATTTTTTTTAGGAATTCTATAAAATAGTTCACATGCCTTGCATATGATATGACATTTTGCATGCATCCTGCACTCTCTCACATCTAGCTAATGATGGATTACGCAGAGTGATCTAAAACCATGATGCTAAAAAACACACAATCAAATCCAAAATGAACTTGCACTACAAATGGATTGTGGAAATTTGATATTGGTAAAATTGCATGCATGTCTACCAGGACAATCGCAACTTAAACATATATTTGTCCTAGTAGACATGCATGCAAAATTAACAATTTTAGATTTCCACAATCCATTTGTAGTGCAAGTTCATTTTGGATTTGATTGTGTGTGTTTTTTAGAATCATGGTTTTAGATCACTCTGTGTAATCCATCATCAGCCAGATGAGAGAGTGTAGGATGCATGAAAAATGTCATATCATAAGCAAGGCATGTGAACTATTTTATAGAATGCATGAAAAAAATTTACACCTAGCTGTTGGTGGAAATTTCCACCTTCATTGGTCAAAATTTTGACCAAAGCCTAAATTTTTTCCAACCTTTGTTGGTCAAAATTTCCACCAATGCCTAAATTTTTTTCTACCTTTGTTGGTCCAAATTTCCACCTTCATTGGTCAAAATTTCCACCTTCATTGGTCAAAATTTCCACCAATGCCTAAATTTTTTTTCTACCTTTGTTGGTTGAAATTTTCACCAAAACCTAAATTTTGTTCTACCTTTGTTGGTCAAAATTTTGACCTTCATTGGTCAAAATTTTGGCCAATTCCTGATTGAACTTAGATAATGGCTTTGGAAGGTTTTTGACTAGTAGATTGGTCAAAATTTTGACCAACCAGTGAGTTGGTCAAAATTTTGACCAAAACAATATCAACCAATGGGTTGGTTGAATTTGTTCAAAATTTGGTCAAAAATTGGGTCAAAATTTTGACAAATAAAGGTTGAAAAATGAACCCAAATGTACTAGTGCATATTGACACTTTTTTTGCTAATGGAAGATGTTATAGGTTCCATAATGTTTAAGTAGTAGGCAAGAGCATAGTCATTCGAAAATGTAGGGACTTTACTAGATGCATTGGAATTCTAGTCTATGAGCTCAAGATAGGTGAGTGAAAGAGATGTGGTAGGTTCGATAGCACTCACAGTATGATCATCAAATGCATGAACAAGAAATTTGAGACCTAGAGCAACTTCATCCACAAGTGTGTACGAACACCTTTGAGTTCTACCATCATTAATTGGAGACTCGATGACACTAGTTGGATGAGACTCATTTGACCTAACCCTAGAAGATTCACCTACCTCTGGTAGATTTTCATAGACATGAGCCTAATCTATATATTTGTTTGTAGTTTCTTTTGAGAGAAAGTAGAACTCATACTCTTGAGAACCTATGCTACATGGGGACAAACTATAGAATTCCACAATAGTGATAGGGATAAATTCTCCTTCATCATTTTAATTTTTGCAATGGTACTCAATGACTAAAGCATGAATAGATTATCCTTGTTATTGTTGAATATGGGGAGAATCAACAATGTTGTCAAAAGAATCACTATCAATATCCACGGTGTTGGCATGTGGTACAAAATCATTTGGTTCTACAAAGAATTTAGCAAGATCAACAAGAATTGGATAAGGACAATGAGGTCCTCATGGTCATCTAACTCAACTTTTGACTCATGGTTAGATGAACTTTCAAATTTTGGGATAAATTTGTTAATCCCTAGATGGAGGGGAATCTTTTTGAAGCCTAGATCGAATGTATATTGAGATCTTCTAGCTATTTCTTTGATATGATCAATCAGACCATTCCCCTTGTAGTCAAAGTGTTTCATGAGTTTAAGACTTAGACCATACTTTTCAAGAGCAATTTGGCAAGACTGTTCTGTGAGGTCAACTAGAGTTTCCTCTTTGTATATCCATGCAAAAATGGCTCTATTTTCATCATCCTCCTTGAGAGGTATAGTAGGTTTAAAAAAGGTACCATTGTACTTAGTTTGATGTGTCAACACAAAAGTTCTCTTTGCTTTAGATGGCCTCCCATAATGATGGGGAGACTCAAGAAGAGATGTCAAGACAAAACTAGTTCTATGTGATATTCACCCATCCCAGATTCTTTCAACTTGAATTATTGCTCGATTTGTTTCAGCTTATTATCATGATGGTCTGTCAACTCCTTATTAATAGGTACAAAGCTTTTAGTAGATTTCAACATATTACAAGTATAGCTAGTATTTGCAAGTATGGTGACTACAGAGCTGTGAAATGGAAAATTGACCCATTGATAGTAAGTTGAGGGCACAACTCACATTTCATGTATCCATGGTCTCCATAGTAGGATCTTGTACGCTAATGGGATATTGAGTACTTGACAAGTGACATCCCTTTCTATAAGACCAACTTGAAGAGGCAACACCACAAGACCTAAAGATTTGTGCTTGACTTCGTCATATACCTTGATGGTTATCTTGCGATGAGGATCAATGGACTCTTTAGAATAGCCCAATTACCTAAGCAGAGAAGCAAAAACAATGTTTAAACTAGCTCCATTATCAATGAGCACACGACGGACATATTTTCATTGTATCATGACTTCAATGTGTAATAGTTGGTTATGTGGATGACTCAGTGAATTGTCATCCCCCTTAGAGAAGGACATATAGTAAGGTGAGGTCAGATGACCTACCATAGATTAGAACCTATCAAGATCAAGATCTCAAGGTAAATTTTCCTTAGTGAGGGCTTTTTCTAGAATCTACCTATGAGTGGGAAATATTTTGAGCAATTCAAAGATCGTGATTTGAGCATTTGTTCATTGTAATTGATCAAGGATATTGTATCTTGTAGCTGCAAATGATGTTGTAAATTTTTTTCATTTTTGAGATGGACCAGCAAGAGGTTTGTCCTTATGTCATTCTAAATCAAGAGCAGAAGGTGCAGGTCCTTTGAGTACTAACTTGGCATGAGAAATCGTAACAGTGTTGGCACAAGATTGTGATGGTTCATTATCAGATGTATTGGATGTAGGGCCCCTTAAGACAAATGGTTTCTTAGGTTTAGTTTTGTCCTATTTTCCCTTGATGGTGATAACATCACAATACTCAAAATATACCAATTCAACCATGTAGACTATCTCATCATCATTAGAGTACGTATAGTTGATCTTGTTATGAGATTTTTTCTTTGAGTTTTCTCCTTTTTCATAAGACGAGAATGGTTCCTTGAAAGCCTTGTGATCTGAGTTCTTGTTATGTCCATCTACACAATGTCACTATCATCAATTAGGTCTTGAACCTTGTGATGCAAATTGATGCAATTGTTGGTTTTGTGACCTTTTTTTTGATGGTATTTGAAAAATGTAGTTTCATTCCACCATAGGGGTCGTGGTTGTGGATCATAAGGGCGAGAGCTATCCAATGGAGAAATGAGCTTGTTTTTTAGCATGGTCTTAGAGACCACATCTAGAGGTTCACGAAGAGGTGTATATTCTCATTTTTGGCATGTAACCCAAGATGAGTTCTTTGGTTTGTTTCCAAATGTCTTGTTGTCAGAAGGAGGTTTATCGATGTTCTTAGATGCTTTGAGATTGTCTATAATATTGAAATTTTCCTTAGCAATTTGAGGAGTAATGTTGTCAATGACCCCATCTTGTACCACCTCTTAGTCCTTGTTCACATACTTAGATTTATCCTTATTGGAGGTTGATCTTTGTTTGGTGTCCTTTTGAATGGTTATTTTTCCCTTTTTGAAAATGAATTCCTCTATTTAGATAGCTTGTGTGACCATGTCTTCAAAGATTTATGGACCTTGAAGTTGAACGTTATACCCATAGTCAAGCAAAAGATTATCCGTGAAGATATCAAGTTTTTCTATTTTAGGAATCTTTAGTGAATATTTGGTGTAAATTTGTCTCCATCTCTAAAGGAATGTGAGAAAAGGTTCCCCAACTTTTTGTTTAAGGTTACACAAGTCTCGCTTGTTAACTGGATTTTGTATGTTGTGGGAGTACTATTGAACAAATAGATTAGCAATCTCATCAAATGTTTTGATACCATTAGGCAACTGTGAAAACCATTCCATGGCTTGACCACCTAGACTTCATGGGAATAGATGCATGAAATATGTTTGATTTTGCATAAATTCCATTGACAAGGCACCAAATTCCTACAAATGATCTTGGGGATTAGAATTTCTAAAGTATTTATCGTACTTTGATAACTCAACTCTTGTTGGAAAGGTGGCATGTCTATACTCTTGTCAGAAGGAAATGGAAAAAGAGTGTCTAAGGTGTATTTTTTTTGTTCTTATCACGCATCATTTGGGCTAATTGTTCTTACATGATATTCAATTGTTTTTGCAATTTAAATTTTTTAGTTTCCTCTACAGCTATAATGATTGTTTTGACATTAAAGTGATGAGGTAGCTTGGCTCCCTCTTGAGTGAGTTTGAGAAAGTATTTCTCTTTCTCTTTGTTAAGTAATATTTCCATGACTTTCTAGAAGTGTTTATCCTTATGACATCTTTCAATTTCTTTAGGAAATATCTCTTCATTTTCCTCATTCTCATCAGTAAAAGGTTCTTTATGTATTTCATTCCTTTGGTGATATTGCTCTCCACTATATTCTCTATTTTCTAGGTCTTGACAAGCCGTTTTAGGAATCTGATAAGTTTCAGCATATGTTGGTTGAAAAGGTCATCTAAATAAGAATTCAGTTGGGTTGTTTGGAGATGTATGACCTTTTCTAGTTTTAGGATCCTCTTGATACAAGGGATTCCTAGTTTGTTGTAAGTTAATGGGAAATATTCTCTGCACACAAGCTGATCTAATTGGTGAAGGGGATTGTGAAGACTCCTCACGAGATGTACTATAGATAGATCATTTATAAGCTAAGAAGAAACCTCTATCATGATTACAACCCCTATCTCTACCTCATCTAAGTCTATGGGGATAAAAACATGTTTCTACTCTTTGTTGCAATAGTCATAGACAACGAAAAAACACAAGCATATACAAGGACCACACTAGAATGTAGCCTCAAAAAGTGAGATAAGAGTGTTGTATACTTAGGTACAATTCATCTAAATAATGGCTAGAACAACCAAGGGTTATGACTATCATGAAACAAATTATGAAAAACACAAAAGGATAAAATCAGATAATTGAGTGATGAGACTAGTTCACGTGTAGATTGCAAGTTGTAGACTAAGAAAGAAGTCATTGTTTGACATTGTTTACAAATAGAGAAGTGATCAAATGTTGCAGACATAGATCAAACTTGGGGTACAAATAACACTAACATAATAGTTTGATAGTTTCAGGACAAGATCCCATGCAAGGATACATAGGGAACCACGGGAGAAAGTATAATGAAGCAAGCAAAGATTTTGACTAACAAATTTTGACTAGTTTTCTTATGTGAGGACTTGCAAAGAGCCACGTGAGGATTTGATAGTTTGAAAAAAAGATAGAATATTGGCATCAGTACATAGAGTTTGGAAAAATATCGCACAAAGATTCATAGAGAGCCATGTGAGGAACTGCAAAAAACCCTACAAGGAAGTGCTGACAAGGAGTTTTCTCGCACAAAAATTTGTAGAACTGGGTGTGAAAAGAGATTGACCAAAAAAATTTGACTAAACTTGAAGAGATTATCAATGGTTTTGACGATTTTGAATAGAAGGTTGATTATGTTTACAAGTTTTAGATAGATATCAACATAGTTTTCAAGTTTTGGACATCATTTTGGTTTTCAAATAGACAGTTGTTTTCAAAAACAGGAAGCAAGTAGTAGTTGCAAACAATCCAACCAAGGGAAAAGCAATGAAGGGATGGGGGAGTCTTGACCTTTGTTTTTTTTATAGATTTGGACCAATTTAAAGACTCTAAAAACACACATTTTATCCCTAAAACCAAAAATGGTAGAGGAAGCAAAACCTTTGTCTCACAACTTATGTGCATGCATTCACCTCACACAGTTGTGTCACCCAACTAAAGGGCACTCATATTTTTTGTGTACTCCAAGGACAAAATAATATATATGTCAAATGAACACCCTTGTGGTAGGGGTCAAGCACATATACCACCTTCCAACATCGAAGTATATGCCTATGGTAAGTATCTATAGGAGAGATTCTTCTCCCTCCTTGCACAAAGACTATGCCCCCTTTTGGAGGTGAATAGGGTAGCAACCAACTAAGAGGTTTTTATTGGCTTCTGTTCATATTAACCCCCAGTGGTTTTATGAATGAAGTTGAGGCTAGTAGCCCAAACTAGCATCTGAAAGTACACGCACTTGACTAGCAAGACTAGGGCCAGCACCAACCAATGCAATAGACATAGCCTCTTCTTGATATGTGATATCAAAATGAAGAAGAGGAAATTAACATGGCTTTGGAGTCTTCCACTCAATAAAGATTCTTTATCATAGTGAGTTGGAATCTCCCGTGAAAGGAGTGTGCTCACTTGGGTTATGCCCAGAGGTTGGATCGCTTTGGTAGGCCCTCTAAAAGGTTGACTCGGACTAGTAGTTTGGATCTAAGGGTCCAAGTTTCTAATTTCCCATAAGGGTAAAGAGCATGCTCCTCTACCTCATCACCTTACCCAAACACACAATACATGTTCATCACTAAGTTATCTTATCAATCACAACTTTTCATTTCTCAAGATTTTGATTTCCTAAAAGGAAGTCATCATCCCTTCATAAAAAAAGTCTCATACAAGAGAAAAACCAACTTTCTTGCCTCCTTCAGGTACCATCTTCCAAAGGTGTCTAGGTTTTTTATTTACTCTTGGGCATCACTTCCAAATAGCAAAGAGCATACTCCCCTATTCCTTTGTCTAGATCCCTACAAAGTTCAAAAGCCCTATTAAACTATGTGTAAGAAAGTAGTAAAAGAAAACACAATGTTTAAGTGGGTTTGAATTGATTCTTCAACATGCGTATCTTCAACAAATATTTTGTAATCAAATCGTTAGTACTATTTAAGTTTGTAATAAGGTGTCTTCAACAAGCGTCACACAAACCACTATTAAGTTGTTAAAAATTAGAAACCAAAAGTGAAAATGCTTCATAAACAACCATTAGTTAAATCATGATGATGAAAACTGAATCTAAAAATTGCACTTTGCATTTACTAATGCAGAATTTCATGTAAAATACTGCACAAGCCCGCGTGAGAAAATGACATGTACCACACAAGAAATTGTGCAATTATACACTTTTTCACATGAGGAAGTGCAGTATAGGGAGTGAAATCTCAATTTCTTTGCACAGAAATGAGATTTTTCACATGATAAACTGGAGTATTGTACAGATAACAACAAAAAAATACTAAAAAAATGCAAAAAAAAGGAATAGATGAAGCCAAAAACTTGATTTCTCGGCCCCACAATGATTTCCAAAAATGTATGCAGGAAATGTGGGCCTCAATCTTCACACACACTTCAACATGATCATTATATGAAGAATCATCCTAGAATGAACATTGGGTTCTTCATCCAAAACAATTCGGCAAGCCAATCTATTGCCTTCTAACTAGAATGATTATGGTATTGCTTTCAGAACGAGAAGCTAGCAACCATACATCTAGAAATAAAAGAGAGAAAATTATACTAAATGTATGTATTTTAATGCTAGAAAGAGATTATTATGCCAGAAAAATAATGCTATGAAAGTAAATGCTTGAGTGATTAATTCAGCATAAGTTTGATACTATCAATTATCAACCTTTGTAATAAGGAATTGAAGGCCTCTTAAATAGAATTCTAGAAATCAATCAACAATCAATAATAAATAGAATAGATAGTTGAGATCTTAAAAAGATTCAATCAGAATAGAAAGTCTTCTTATGGAAATGAAGTTAATTGATTGCTTTTGAGTGGAATAAGGAGTTAACTAATTTAATTTCTTTTATGATTTCAGTCAACTCAGAGTTTCCATTTATGAACTAAAGAGAAAATATTGAAGAAGATATTTGACTTAAGGAAATTAAATATGACCTCATAATTGAATATACTAAATTCAATAATTAAATTCAACAATTAAAATGAGGATATTTAATTAAATCAAATATACTTAATTCCTCATGTGTATTGGCCAAAACGGGTGAATTTAATTTTAATTAAAGCACTAGGATTTATAATTAAATTAATTCAATTAAAAGGTTAATTTATCCAATTTGATGAATATTAAAGAATTAATTAAAGTAAGTGATTAATACAGATTAACAATTTTTTGCATTTGACACTTAGGTCAAGTAGTGATTATTAGAATCAAAATTGCCTAGTAAAATAGGACTATATGTGAGATTAAATAGACCAGAATTGATTTAGCATGGCAATGTGCCAATTTTGGAGTATTACGGCGCTATGTTATCTCTTATTGTTTTAATATTTCAAACAAATGTTTAGCAAACTTAATGACATAATAAGTTAATTTCTTTTGGGTTCCCTAGTGGGGGATTACAATTATTACATGTTTCCTTGGATCAAATATGCTAGCTCTTCTTTGTCATGTGATGACTCTACAAAGAAAACATACATCCCTACACGAAATGAGAATAGGTTGAATATAGACAAACCATGATTGATTTCAATATGAAGAGATACAATAGGGTTGTCAACCAACTCTATCAAAAGAACTTGTTATTAAATACATTTCCAATTATGCATCCATGACAAAGAAAACTACAGACTTTTCTTAATATGTTACATAAATGTGTAAATAACAAGTAGTAGAAGACCAAGTATTAACAACATATCAAAAATAAATGATTGAGATCATTGCTTATTGATATGATATTGCACAAGAGACATGTCATATGCTCTTGTTTGCAATCATTTATTTCTAATAATAAATGCTGGCGAAAAAATACACTATTGGATCAAAAGAAAACCATTTAAAAATGCATTACAATTGAGTTATCTACACTTCTACATACAATGACCTTGAGATGAAATCAATAAAATTAATTGAATTTTCTCGATCCTTTTGATTTTCATTCACTTGCAAAGGGTTTAAGTGTAAAGATAGGAACAAAAGAGAACTATCAACATTTTCCTTGTTTCTAAGCTATTCTAGATGGGGATTCTAAACAAGTTGAATTTTTTTTTTAGAGTGATCTACTTCTATCCAATCATTTTTGGATCATTTCTACACATATTGGTATCATTGAAATTAAAATTGTTGCAATTTGGAAGCAAATTAATGTACATAAATACCTTGTATTGCATAATCATCACCTAATTGATATAGAGACTAACCATGAAGATGATGACAATGTCAATAATGAGATTGATATAGGAAATAAAATTCAAATGAATGAATAGGATTTGTTGTCATAGACAGAGCTTGCTACTCATGCACATCTAAATGTCCTTGAAATACTTCTTAGATGTGACTTTAACAATATTAACACATGGGGTGAATCTTCTATACATCAACATTTGCACAACATTGCAAAAAAAACCATAAGTACAAGAAAGTTGCCCCCACAAGATGACCAATTCACATTTGAGTTGAATGATTCACAATCTCCAAAACAAGAACTAGAAAAAAAATAGCATTAAAAAAATATTATACAGATCATGATTCATTAAAAAAACCCTTTCATGAGCATACAAGGTATAGCAACTATAAGAAAATCCTACCTAATAAATTGCATCAAACATGCACAATGGATATTATCTTAAAACTATATAGTTCACTCCTTGTTGCTCCTACAAGAATCACCACATTCAACATACATGTTTAGCTAGATACATATTTCCCATAAGATTCCAATATGATAAATGTAACCACTAAAGGGACAATCACTATTGATTTTCCAAGAGGACACAAGACATAAATACCTTCTTGTTGATGAGATAAACTTTATAGGACCAAAGTTGAGCTATCGAAAGTATAAAATTTATTGTGTGAATCATTCACCCATAAACTATTAGTGTTAACATTTTGAAGCTATTAATTAATGAAACTACTTTAAATCTTCTTACATGATTTCAAACAATTACAACAACCTAGGAGATGAAAATGCATTGAAATTGGGCTATCTACACCCCTAGATGTAAAATTAATTGAATTTTCTTGAACCATTTGATTTTCAAACAATGAAAATTTCAAAAAAATTCCTTGATCTAATGCTATTTCGGATGAGGATTCTGTACAAGCTGAAATATTTTGTTAAAGCAAGCTACTTCTATGTACAATCATTTTTGGATCATTTCTACAGATATTGATCTCGCTAAAGATAATGTTCTTGTGAGTTGGAAGGAAATGAATGTACATGCATAAATACCTTGTGTGGCATTTTCATCACCTAATTGATATAGCAACTACCCATGAAGAGGATGACAACATCAATAATGACATTGATATAAGAAATACAATTCAAATGAATGAATGACATTTTTTGTCATCGATTGAGCTTGCTACTAGTAGGAATCTAAATGACCTTGAAATTATTGTTAGATGTGAATTTGACAATCTGAACACATGGGATAAATTTTATATGCCTCCACATTTGCACAACATTGTAGAACATTTTATAAGAACAAGCAAGATACCTCCACAAGATGAACAATCCACATTTGACTTGAATGAACCACCATCTCCAAAATAAGAACTAGAACTATTTACCATTGTCAAAGAACATTATACTGATTATTAATTAAATAACATTATTCAACATACACATGTCAACTATACATGTTACTTTTAAGATGCCAATTTAATAAATGCAACCACTAAAGGGACAATCACTATTAATTTTAGAAATAAGACATAAAATACACCTGTGTTGATGAGATGAGCTTCATAGGACTAAATTTGCTTTTGAAAATAAATATTAGATTGTGTGAAGCTTTTGTCCACAAACTATTAATGTTAAATTGTTAAAATTATTAATTATTGTTACAAGTGAAGTCATCTTATGATTTAAAATAATTGCAATAACCTAGGAATTGATAATTTAGATTCTCCATCACTTATCAATCAAATAAAAGTTCACATAAGATAAAATAAATGGATGTAATTAGTTTATTAATTATCTTATCCCAATTCAATAAGCCCTCTAATTATGTACTTTATAGTTAAATTATTTTTCTTTTTATCCTAGTGGATACAAGCCAACTCTTCATCAAGTAATGCTAAATCATGCATTGATCTTTATACAACATAGTGCAAGAGTCCTTGAGTATTTAACTAAATTTAAGAGTAAGAACAAATAAATTTTACTAAACATAGACCCTAAATTTCCTATTAAATTAACATACAAAAAATTTCCTATCGGCATATCTCTTCCACCTCCTTTGAGCGCAAGTGCTAGTATATGTAAATTTAAGACTTTACTTAATTATAAATTTAGAACATGTAAATTTATCTAAAACAAAGTTGAGATGGGCTCCAGCTAAGGATGGTAATTACTCAATCAAGGAGGGATATAAGCTCATTTAGAGAATTGCTTCAAACAAGACACCATCATGTGTATACTCATTTTGTTGGAATAAGGTTGTAGCAGTCTAGGGTAAACTTTAAGAAAGCCACATCCAATAAAAGATATAAAATATTGGCAAATATTTCATTATTTTGAAAAAACAAAATTATTTATATTGGCGAAACTCTCAATTTTTTATTCTAAATATGATTTTTTTGGCGATTATTTTTGAATCATAATTTTTTTTGTATAAAATATTGACGAATGTCAATAGTAATAGGAAGTTCATTAATCACCATGGAATATTACAAATCAAAATTGAACATTTTTTTACCTTGTGGAATGTTTTGAGAATTGTTACATATACTTTAAATCAATAGTGAATAATGAATATTGGTGATATATCCCTAAATTAACTAATAATTATGGTAATTTATTGGTCATTTCAATTTAATTTCTCCAATAATATATTATATTTAAGTTACTCAAATCTATTCATGTAACAAATATTGTGGTGAATATTTGAATTTAAAATTTTCAACAAAATAAATTATTGAGCGATTTTAAATATTCTAGAATCAAATTTTATAAAACTATGGTGATTTAGGTTGTATCAAATCTTAAATTATTAGCCTAAATACTAGCCAAAAAATTCTAAAATTAGCCAATTTATGAATATTAGCCACTAAAGTATACCCTAGGTTGTACTACCAAAAGTAGGTTGTTTTGTTTGGCTTGCAATTAAGAAAAGGATTCTAACTAGTGATAGGTTAGAATGACTTAACATTGCTTTGACTTTCAAATGTATGCTTTGCAATGAGGAAGTGGAGACCAATGATCATCTTTTTGCAAGATGTCCAACAACATATAAATGTTGGATGTTTGTACTAGAAAAGTTAAGTTTTTTCATGCCACTCCAAAATACCTTATGGGACATTTTTCAAGCCTGGCCAAGTTTACATCAAAGGGCCTTGTTTTCAAAACTTTGGAAGTGTGCCCCGACTATAGTTCTATGGGCTATTTGGTGGGAAAGAAATAAGAGGATTTTTAGGAAAGAATCAGTTTCCTTAGACAAGTTGCTAGAAGGCATTGAAAGATCAATTGCAGAAGTTATGAATGTGAGTCTTCACCATTGTAAAGTAAATCTTGTTATCACTCCATGTGATAGCATGATGCTTAGGGAATGGAAATCATTAATCATTCCAATAGGTTGGGGATCTTCAATTTTAACACATCCTAAAATTGATAGAGCATAAGTTCACTAGCTGCCACTTAATCCAAGATTTGTGAAGCTCAATTTTGATGGGGCTTCTAAAGGCAATCCCAAAAAATCAAGACTTGGAGCTTACATTAGAAATTGCAATGGTCTTGTTTTAGCAATTATGGTGGATCCAATTCTAGACAGTACAAACAATATTGTAAAAGCTCAAGCATTGCTTGTAGGTCTTGCCCTAGCAAAAAGGCGAAAGTTCCTTACAGTTCATATTGAAGGTGACTCACAATAATTATCAATGACTATATTAAGAGAGAAATCTTCAATTGGAAACTCAATTATATTTTGCAACAGATTTTGATACTTATGGATCAATGTCAGGAGGTCTACTTATCTCATACTCTAAGAGAGGGGAATAAAGTTGTTGATTTTCTATCAAATCTAAGGTCTGATGGGATTACCATTGAAACATTACAGTCGAGTTTTTTTCTTAATAAACATAAGGAACTTCAAGCATTAATCAAGGTTGATATTGGTAAATGTTAATGATAATTTAAATAACCTTTTAGTACACATGGCAGTAGAACAATTGCTTCAACATCATTTTGGGGATGTCAATTTTGTACTTCGCACGTCATAGTTGCAATTGGGTTATGAATTCAGTGACATTTCCCTTATTATTTACGTAGGAACTAGTACAACATACATTCGAGCATGTTATGGGATATTTCTCTTCACTATCCTCAGAATTAATATGGGAAAAAATGTTCCCTTTTTATGATTTTGTATCCTCTATTTTTTTGTGCCTATCATCACATATGATCTTAGGATGTCGCTCCCATATGATGCTTGTGTGAAACGTGACTCTTTCTATCAATACCATAGAACCATCCTCCCTAAAAATTTCATTTTACAACTTCAACTATCATTAGATGAAGATGCTCTTCCTCATCCCTTACATGATGCTGCATTGGATATTATGTTCTTCTTCCTCTATTCATCACGCGATTCATACTATAATTGGGGAGGAATTTTTCTCTTCAACTTCAAGGCATGTGTTGTTTCCTTCAAACTTTGTCTCGATTTTCATGTCTAATGCTATGGACCTACTCCAGTCAACATTACAGTTTGAAATCATTGCAATTAAGGTGGTATGTCTAAAGTTTTGGGTTGAAAAAAAATTAAAATGAGCGATGTAGAACTACAACTTGTGGGTTGGAAATGCTCAGGTGGGCAGATTGTTTTCAAGATCACTACTCATAAAGAAACATGAGGCTATTCTTACTTTTGAGGCACTACAAAAGTCCTTCAAAAATCACAACCCTCGGTTCTTAACAAAGACCTTGCAAGTCACAACACGGGTATTGGGCCACCAACTAGTGGAGGGTATGAAGAAAATGGGATATGCATTGTTGGATATTCTGGGGCTATTGATATCTGATGCCCAGGAAATGAACGCTTGTATGTTGGCATCGTCAGTCCCCTAAATTCAGTTTAAATGTGAACCAGGAGTACGCTCTACCCTAGCTCCCAGTGTTCATGGTTTATATATCCCTATTACACAAGAAACTAGTTGGCATTCTCAGTCTGATTATCCCAAAGCTCTAGTTTGGGATGCACCTCCTACCACAGGTAATACAAGTGATGTTGTTGAAGGTTCGGGTTCAGGTTGGGAGGTTGCTCCATTACTATGCTCAGAATTTGGATGGGGATATTCTTTGCAAACTGGTATGGCTTCCACTTCTGTTTAGGGCATCTCGTGCAAGGATATGGAAGAATGGTAGCATAAAAGTTATTTTCTTTTTGTGGTTACATTTTTTGACATCATGCATGATATCAAAACATTTATATTTTTGGTTGGCTTTGGGACCTTCATGCCTGTTGGTCAAACTGCTTTTGAAAATGTAAAAATTTGACAAATTTTGAAGTTTGGTGTGAATATCTCCACATTTTTGTAATTTAGATTATGCTCATTGGTATAATATGTTGTAAATATCGATGTTTGATACTTGTACATATTCTGACGATGTTGGGTTTTGTTTCTAGTTCTTTCCCAGTTGAGTTCCTAAACCAATTTTTATTAATATATATATTCAGTGGCTCATCCATTTTTACCAAAAAAAATTATCTAAACATTTTTTATACAAATTTCCATTACATGTAAATTTATCCAAAACGTATTTTCATTAATTTCTACAACATGTAAATTTGTTAGACATTAAAAATTATCTATGAATTTTTAGAACATTATTGCATATGTATAAATTTCTAAGACATGTAAAATTATATGTATAAGATAAGATAAGATAAATTTATTAATGTCCAACAAGATACCACAAGGGTCTATGGGACTAAAAAACATACAAGATAAAATAATACTAGTTGCTAGAGCATCAAATGATACCAAGGAAAGAAAGAAAACTAGAAAAACAAGAGATATAAGAAGAAGCAAGGAGAACAAGAATGAGGTAGTGACTAAGGATCCTTCCTCGATAAAAAGAAGGAAAGCACTGAAGGGTATGGACTAGGACATGAAGGTTCCCTAAATCATTGCCAAGAAAGGTTGGGTGGGTGTCATTGATGAGTATAACAACTACGAGGTCTCACAGAGCTAGAGTGACTAGTGATGGTGGCACTCGAAAGCCACTTTTTCCCACATGTTAGAGATGAGGGAGAGAAGAAAGTGGTGATAAGCTGAGCCAGGGTCACTCTCTGAGAGAATAAAATTTTTAAGGTGTGGCATAGTCAATCTACAAGGCATGTCTAGTCCATATAGCTAAAGAAGGTTGTGACGGAGTTGCACTCCCACAAATCTCATAGTAGGAAAGATAGTGAAAATGAAATGGATATCCATCTCAGTCATGCCTAAGGTACACAAGTGACAAATCTGGTCCTCTTTGTCCATGTGGTGACCTATCTAAATTCGAAGCCAGTGGGAACCAACCCTGAAGGAGACTAGAGATATGCATAATACATGACACCAATGTTGAGATAAGTAGCTAGGGGGCACAATAATATCATCTCTAATAACCAAAAAGTGTTCAACTTAAAAGGCCATCTTTGAGTGTAGTCAACCAGAAGGGTTACACCAATTTGTGGTGATATAATGTCTATAAATGTTAAGTATGACATGTTGGTTCAACTCATGTTGTGGGGGAGGAGTTGGGCAGGAGCATTAAGAGAGAACCAGAAGGGAGGGAGGTGGTCAATATCAATCCCAATCAAGCTCATCAAAGACAAAGCCTATGCAAACTAGCAATGGGCCAAGAGGTCAAATCAAAATCCACCATAATGATAGAGGAGCAATAAGCCAAGTATGAGTATCTACATTAGTCACCTACAAAGTCATAAAAACCATGAAGATGATGAAGAAACCAAATCAAGTCAAAAATGGTGGCCAACATAAAGGGATAGGCCCTGAACTTGGCCAGAACAATACTGTGGGGGTTAGCCAATGAAATCTAATAATACACTAAAGAAATAGGGTATGGACATGCTTGATGGAAGCCTAGTCATAATGAAGGAGAGAAGGTCCTTGAACCACCCATCCATAAAGAACTGTCAGCCAGATCAAGGAGTCTAGGAGGACAACTTGGACAAAGTTTCCTAGAAGTGATGTCTAAAGTACTGTCTCTTGAGCATGGCAAGGGATCCCATACCCTTACTAACCCTAGGTTGGATGGCAGGTCTCAAACTAAAGTGAGGTCTAGAGAACTTGATCCCAAGGTACACATGTGATGTGGTGATCTCAATCTCATGATCCTGGAAGTAGAAGTGCAGATATAAATAACATAACCTATTCTATATAAATTTGTAAAAAAATATGTAAGTCAAATGTAAATATTTAATCTAACACATACATAACAAATCAATATCAAATATTTCAACTATAAATATAAATTATGGTCAGATAACTCATATAAATATCAAACAATTCGAATATGAGCACTATAAATGTAAAATGTCCCATAACGAGATATTAAAAACTAGTATAAGTATAAATGATCTCATGGAAAATTAATATCTAAGATCTAAAATATATGTTCCGAAGTCATTTATGCGACATGTATAACTATCAAACATAATCCTATTGCAATCTACGATGTGATCCATCACCACGAGATCTCAAACATTCTATGCAATAAAAGAACAAATGTATCATGTGCATGTGTATATAAATGATAAATAAAACATATTTCATTCTTTCTAAATACAAACTTACACATAAACAAGTTATCTATGACTTGGGATGATTGGGGTGGACAGGCCTCTCTACATCCCTCTTGAATTGCAAATATATCCTATATGAAATAGAAGAAACTAATGTCACATTTATAATTTACTATATTATATATTATATATAAGATTATTATACAATTAAATAGATACATTTTTGTAAATTTTTGCATGTGTCTCATACTCCACAAGATGGGTAAGTGTCTCCAGGTCCCAATATGACATCATCGTTTCAAATATATGTCTACCTATGTCACTCAAGTTAGCATCACCAAAGGCAATATCTCGGATCTCATGGTGGGTAAGATGTTGCATCCTCCTCAATTGTGGTTTGTGGTGGAGTTGTGGCCACTACATGTATAGCCTCCTATCCTTGACCACCCTATGCCTTTGATCTACCAGTTTCATATGACAACACTAAACTAAGAGGTTGTCTAATCTACAAGTGAATAGCTCGATGGGCTACAACAAGATCTGTAGGCAACATGTGCTCATAGCCCTCAAACGGTCTATTGAAGACTCTGTGGACACCTCTACTGGAGATGGGATGTCAACATTGTAATACATATCTTCAGCTAAAGACAATGCACCATCCTAACTCCCTGTATATGTTGATTGTGAACATGTCATGTATTTGAGCACTCAATCAGTAGACATCTCATGCAACTAGGTTGCAATAGTGGTGATTCTCTCATACACATCTCTATGTGTATCATTTGACACTCTATCTCTAGTTGTAGCTCACTCCAAATGTTTTGGCATCACCAAAAGGTTTGGACCAATCAATGTTTGTTTATTAATAGGCATTGGAGCAGCAAGGTGTCTAAATACATCTAAAAACATACCCTTACCCTATCCAACATGGCTATGGATATCTTTATAATCAACATCACGATGTAGATGAAATTTTGCAAACAATTATTTGCAGAAATACAAGGGGAGCTCATTCTTTTGGGGTGATGTGTAGCCAACCAACGAGGATATATGAAGGGAGCCACCAATGGGTTAGTACACCTCATAGCATGATACCCTATGACCATTTTAGAATGATTGATAATGTGGGAACATACTCTTCACATTCTCCACTAACACTAGATCATCTATCTCTCCCCACCCCATAGCACTACTAACACTATGAGAGAGAGCACTGTAAAAAGTGTCCAAAATCATACTATCATAAGGGTTAAAACCCTAAACAATGTTGGTCATGTTGATCAACTCAAACCCTAATTGTAGTCATCTTGTCCCTATGTTATAGGGTATGTGAAGCTTATATGCTATGATCAATGACACTAAGTGCACTTTGTAAGCATTGAAAATTCTCCATGAAAAGTGTCTGTCTATCCTAGATAGTATTAGTGGATCTATGTGATGATATACTATGTGAATGGCCATGTACACTAGCCTCTCTAGAATCAGTACCACTAGATGCCATAATGATGAAATATATATACAAACAAAACAAGAGATCTGATGATAGAAATATGCACACACACACACACATAATTTTAAAAGCTAATTTAATCAAAATATATTGAATGAAACTTTTTAATGAATCTACATGAAATTTAAGTACAAATTTGAGTCATGTTGTACAACATATAAAGAAAATTTAACTACATTACATTTTGATTTCGTTAATAGGAGCAAATCAAATTTAGATACAATTTAAAAATTCAAACCTAGTCATATATATATATATATATATATATATATATCTTTATGTATATATATATATATATAATTTTAAACGCTAATTTAATCAAAATATATTGAATGAAACTTTTTAACGAATCTACATGAAATTTATGTACAAATTTGAGTCATGTTGTACAACATATAAAGAAAATTTAATTACATTACATTTTGATTTCATTCATAGGAGCAAATCAAATTTAGATAACAATTTAAAAATTCAAACCTAGTCATAAATATATATATATATATATATATATATATATATATATATATATATATATATATATATATATATATATATATATATATATATATATATATATATATATATATATATATATATATATATATATATATAATTTTAAAATCTAATTTAATCAAAATATATTGAATGAAACTTTTTAACGAATCTACATGAAATTTAAGTACAAATTTGAGTCATGTTGTACAACATTTATAGAAAATTTAACTACATTACATTTTTATTTCATTAATAGGAGAAAATCAAATTTAGATAACAATTTAAAAATTCAAACCTAGTCATACTTGAAAGTCTAATCATGATTAGAGAGACAAGGTTAGGAGTTAGAGAAATGTTAAGGGATTAGAGAGAGGGAGTAGAGTTAGAGAGAAAGAGAGGGAGAGGGAGTAGAGTTAGAGAGAAAGAAAGAGAGAGGGTTAGGGGTTAGAGAGATGAGGTTAGGGATTAGGGATTAGAGACTATGGTTAGCTCAAGACAGATGAGGTTATGAGTTCTAGAGAGACAAAGTTATGACACACACACACACACACATAGATGGTTAAGGTTTAGAGAGACAGGGGTGAGAGTGAGAGAGACATGATTAGGGATTAGAGAAACTAGGTTAGAGTTAGAGAGAGAAAGAAGGGGGATTAGGGATAAGAGATAAGAGGTTAGGAGTTAAAGAGAGGTTAAGGGTATGAGGGTTTCAATTAGAGTTTCATTAGGTGAACAATGTTAGATTTTAGGGTTCAGTGTAGGAGTTAAGAGTCTAATTTGGTTCATTGTGAGAGCTAGAGTTTGATTAGGTTCAAAGCTATGGTTATATAGTTCCAGTTACCTATAATATATTAGGTTCAATGTTATAGTTTTAGTTAGAGTTTAATTAGGTCCAATGTAGGAGGTAGAGTCTAACTTGGTTCAGTATGAGGGTTTTAGTTATCAGTTTCATTTGGTTCAATGTTAGAGTTTTACTTATGTTAGATAAATTTTTCTAGTATTTTCTACATTTCTTAGTTTTAATAACATTTCAAGTAGTATTTTCTAAACTTTTGTCTAATATTTTCTAATATTTTCCAACAAAAATAAAGTAAAATTTTCAAAATTCTCTAATATTTTCTCTAAATAATTTTCTATATTTCCTAACTAATGAAAAAATATTTTACGATTTTTCTAATTCTCTAAAGTTTACTAAAATTAAATTTTTTTCTAACTTATCTAATATTACACAAATTAAAAATAAAATATTACATTTACTAATTTAAAAGAGTAAAACATTAAATAAAAAAAAATTATAACTAAGTTCAAACATCAAATAAAACATAAATCACACTAAAATAATGGAGAAAAAATGATAACATACTTGATCCGGCTGAAATGCTCTTGCAGCCCCTACCTACTCCTCAATCTTTGGAAATCATTCAATGCAAATGAGAGGTAGATTGCTCATTTTGTTGTTTCTATCATTTTTTAGGGTTCCGACTAGACCCAACTCTAACAAGCTTATTCCAATCGGAAGGGGTTCAGTTGAAAGCCTCTTGCACACGTACATTACCCATGGCACCTAATCAGTGCCACGTCGATCCAACTGAACACCTTATGGTTGAAAATGATCCAGCCCAATTCATCATGTTAGCCGAAAGGGTGACACATATATGTGCTTTCACCCCACATGTATGCATACATAAAGGGGTCCTAATAGGACATATCTTAAGGGGGAAACCTAAAATAGAAATTAAATATATATCATAATAACGATGAGGGATCTAATAATGTCTTAAAGAGAGAACCTAAAATCAAACCTTAATTCATCATCATTTTTTAAACTAGGTCATCGAGAGCTAGTTCATTTGCATACATGTTTAAAGGGGCTCTAATAGTATGGTTTAAGGAGTGAATTTAAAATGAAACATTAATAAATAATAATTTTGAAATGATAATGTAAAATTGAACATCAACCTATAAATTGTAATTTTCTAAGCTACGTAGACTGGTGTGTAGTATATACATTATTGTTTATAGGGGTCCTAATAGAATGAATGACTCAAGGGTTTTGATCGTGGTGTTGTGATCTATATATGCTTCACGTGCATGTGTGTGTGCGTGTGTGCGTGTGTGTGTGCGTGTGTGTGCATGTGTGCGTGCGTGCGTGCGTGTGTGTGTGTGTGTGTGTGTGTGTGTGTGTGTGTGTGTGTGTGTGTGCGCGTGTGCGTGTGCGTGTGCGTGTGCGTGTGCGTGTGCGTGTGTGTGTGTGTGTGTGTGTGTGTGTGTGTGTGTGTGTGTGTGTGTGTGTGTGTGTGTGTGTGTGTGTGTGTGTGTGTGTGTGAATGTGTGTGCATGTTCAAAATTGAGCATCAATCCATCTTGAAGTTCTAAACTAGGTCATGGCCCCTACATCATACATGTATGAGGATGAGGGGTGGATTTAGTATTCTGAAGTATGGTTTAACACTTAAATATATTTGATTGGGGTTTTTTTTTCTTTAATAAAAGAATAAAGATATATTTATTTATTTGTATTTTGGGTAAATAATCTGATTTCATAGTTAATAATGTTAAAAGATGCAAAACTCAATTGGGTTTAGTTTTAGATTTATCATTTTATTTGGCCTAATCCAAGAGTTAGGGTTCAACTTGGTCTTGATTATGGTTTGAAATTAAATTTGATTCAGGGTTAGATATTTAAATTATATTGTACAATTAGGTTTCAACTTGGTTTAGTATTTGAACTAGAGTTTATTAAGATAAATAATGTTATAGTTTAATTCAAGGATTACTGTTATGATTTAGGATTCACTACGGTTTAGTCTAGGTTTAATATTCAATTTTAAATAGACATGTTTAAATACACATGCATGTGTATTTAAACATGTGTTCATGTACATGCATGTGTATGTATATATACACCCAAGCACATACATACATACATATATATGTCTGTGTGTGTGTGTGCATATATATTCATACATATATATGTATATACACGTGCATGTATATAAATATAAACATATATGCATGCATCCATAAAATTGAAACATGTATACATTAAAAAGAGAAAATATCTGTGTATGTAGACATATATCTATGCATATATGCACATATACATGCATCAATACATAATATATACATATCCACATATATATGCATATATTCCTTAAAAATACTTAACAATGATAATAAATCTTCTTAAAAACATTAGAAAATGAAAAATATGAAAAATATCAATCTCAGTCGACGGTTGATGAATCAGATGCCCCTTATTGTTCACTTCTAATTGAAACAAGTAGTGAAAATGGTAGGTCTAAGGTTAAACAATGGGTTTAACCCCAATTTTTCCCTAGGTACCTTTGTCAAAAGTACCCAATTGAGTTAATTCTGATTGAACATAAAGCTCTCATGACTTTCAATCAAAAGTAGATCACTTTTGATTGAAAGTATCAAGGCAATTTCTATTGAAACTCTCGGGTGTCTTCTTTTTTGGAGAAATTTATTCCTCCCAAAAAGTATAACCCGTTATTGTATAACCCATCAGTGCAAGAAGTTGGGTCTCACTTTTGGCCAAAAAGTGGAAGTGTTTTTCCTGCTTTTGAAATATATTGTCAACTGATGCCAAAATTTGAGGCATTTAGAGATTAAATATATTAAAAAATTCAAACATAAAATTTGTAGTGCCCAAAATCTCTTTTTTGAATATATAATTTATTTTCATAGCCATATGATAGATTTTTTTTGGTATGGATGTTAAAAAACCATTTTTCCAAAATGTTTGTTTCAAGACTATACCACACTCATGTACAAACACCATAATTTGACACAACTAAATGTTATTTTGTGAATCTTTTTTTAATAATTTACCTAACACACCATATATTGATGAGAATAATTTTCTTTAATTATTTAATGAATTTTTTTTATAAATTTTTAATTGACAATTAAGCTAGTTTCTAAAACCTCTTATGTACTGACACCATAATTTAATCAAAATTTAACTTTTTTTGGAATTTTTTTTTAAACTTCAAAAGAATTTGTGTAGATTGATGACATGCAAATTAATTTTAAAAATATGAAAAATTATTAAAGTTTTAGTGAATCTTACTATTTTGTGTTTAAGAGATGCTTTTGATTAATAAATAATGTAAAAATAGCAAATGAACTCATAACACTATAAAAATTACATTTTTGAAATTAGAACAGTAAGACCTATAATTGGTTTTTGTTTTGTCAAAAAAATCAATGGGGAAGACCATGTAAAAATTATGACAATCCTTGAAATTGTCAAATAATTACCTTAGTCAAAATTTGATACATAAAGGCACATGCTTGCTCCCACAAAGCTTATACCATGCATTTCCCCAAGGTAAAACCTGATGCTAAATAGAAATTCTTGCCCATGACATTAGAATCGGGCACTCAATTCTAATTTAGTCATTATACAAATCGGGCACACAGTATGTATCAACTTATGTTACTTATAAATGTAAGAGACCCATCCCCCCACCTAATTTGCCTTGCAAATAGCATACAAGGCATTGTATAGTTTATTGAGCCCTTAGACAATGACATAGATAGCTTCAAAGCATGGAGGAAAAACATGTGTGCCTTCTATTATGACGGATCTTATAGAGAGGTCCATCGACTGAAATTAACTAAAGGACATTTTAAAAGATATTTTGTAAACTTGAATATAGGCCTTGGGATAAGCAAGAAGAAGACACATCCTCATATATCACAACACTTTTGGGAGTGATGGTGGATGGTATTTGACCATTCACCATGTGCTAATCATGAAGTGCCCATGTATTTTCTTAGGAGATTATGGGCAGAGTTTGAATTGGGCTTGAAACCCAATTATTTTGATATTAGGCCATTTCAGGGGGTCAGTGGAGGGATGCCTCAAGATAGGCCTAGGGAAAAGCCTAGTGATAATATGAGGAATTGTCGACATCCTTGATGTCTTGTTCCTCTTGCTACACCTGTTATTCTAGTGCCTCTCCATCATTGAGCAGTGTCATCTTCTATTACTTCATTGAGTGCCCTTTTGGGAAATTTAGCAAACTAGTGGATCTAGGCGATGAACATTCATCCACTTGGACACTTGTACTAGTTGTGGAGGTATATGCAGGCCCCCGAGAGTGATTTCGATGCACCACAAGATGGCCATGATGATGAGGGTGATGATTTTGATGATGAGATGTACGTTGCTCATGGTGGTGGTTGTGATGATACTGATGTGTCATTATTTATTGACCTTCTTTTTGGAGAGGGAGAGAGTTAGGAGCAGCAGGTAAAAATTAAATTAAATTTTATAAAGTACATTATTATTTACTTTCTACATATATGCATAATTTTACTAACCATATTAATGTCTATTGATTTTCAATTAACAGAGGATGGATGATATTGTTCCACCTAAGAGACAATATAGTTTTTTTTCAAGACCTTCAGATGTTGGCATCCCTCATATTGTATGCACTTTGAGTTACACTATAGATGGTGTAATTTGGAACTTGAATTTAATAACATGTGCTCATATATTCTTTTTATCTTATTTTGTAGGGATTTTCATTCGTTACATAGTTAGATGCTTGTACAAGTCTTGATTCATAAACCACCAAGGCATAGCCTCAAATACCTACAGTATAAACTTTTGAAGACAAATTATTTATAACTATTTTTAATTACACATTGTTATTAACTTATATTCAACTTTTATTCATGTATAATAATGTATTTTGGTTTTATGAACAGGAGATGGATTGTACTTTTCCATGTAGGCCTCAGTATAGTCTATTATCGACTCCATCTTTTGACCATTTCAAACATGTCGATGATCATCATGGTAGCATATCTCTAGACGCATATGTGACACTAGCTACTACTTAGGTATGATATATATATGTGTGTTTTTATTTCAAAAAATTGTAGTGTAAATTATGTACTTTTTAATTTATGTACTGTGTAATTCATGTATATATAATGTTGACTCAAGGTTTATGTATCCATGATTTTAGGACTATGTCACCACGAGTGTTGGTGGTGTAGACACCTAAATTTGATTATACCGCTTTAATAATCCTATTTAGTTATCTCTAAAGGCATCCTTAATTAAATTATTATTTAATTAATCTTTTGACATCCCCTAGCTGATTAATTTTATTAATCATCTATAGTCCTAACTGATAAATCAAATAACCTATCATTTATCAATTAAATCCTTTTCTCCTATCTAATTCCAAAAATCCCCATTTATTAAATAAATCTATTTGATAAATAAAATCCTCAAATCTAAAAACCCCTAACTTATCCCTAATCCTCCATTTAGCCTAATCCACCCCATCCACCCATACTAACCTAGCTTAGCCACTAACTCACCCACCCTCATTAATGACATCCACTTGCACATCTCTAACATCTTAATCTAATCCTAAACCCAAGCCTAATCCACCCCCTAATTTTTTCACATTCCCTAAACAAGTTTAAGACTTTCCTAAACCAAATCAAAGTCTCCCCTCAAAAATCCCAACCAAAAAGTCATGAGTGCTCTTACAAAACATAAAAGACTCTTACAAGCCCACTCATGACTCTTACATCCATCTTCCACACTCTTCCCTCTTCCACACTCATTCTTCTTACATCTCTCTTACATACTCAACCCTACTCATCATACCTTTAACCAACCCTTTACCATACCCTCTCACACTCATCCTCCTTGTGACAAGTGTCACCTTCCCATTGGTGCTAAACAAGCACAATCCATGTGCTCTCCTTTGAGTACATCCTAGCCCTCCTTAAGCCTTCATCTCTCCTTGCATCTTATCCCTCCATCCCTCAAGCCCTTAGCCTATAAATTGAATCCCATCCCAAGCCATTCAACAACAATCATTTGAGTAAAGTTACCATGCCCTTTTGAGAGCCAAAAGCCATATCCATACCCTTATAATGCCAAATTGAGAGCTCACAAAGCTACCAATTTACCATTTACCCATCTCTACCATTGAAGCAACTTTGGGCAACCAATTGAGCATACATCCACATCGAAGGACACGTCTACAAAATCAAGGAAGCATGGAGTGTTTTCTCTTTTGAGGTTTGCATTTCTTGTTTGCTTTCTTTGTCTAAGTTTATATGTGAATTTAGTTTTAGTTTTTGAATGTTTCTCTTATTGCTAATGTTCCTTGCACACTAAGATCTAGTTCTACATTTTGGCACGCCCGGTGGGACCCCACTATGGATCATTTAATCATCAATTTCTATCTATATGTTGTTTTTCTAACAAACTAATGTTTCTTGTTGTTTGAGTGAGCTGTAGGGTGTTTCACTTTTTTTGCAGGTTAAAGAATGCACTTGGGAAGAAGACATACCCTCAAAAATCCGAAAATAACAAAAAAAAAAAAATTAATTCTGGAAAAAATCCATATTTTTTAGCTTTTTTTGCGCAATGTCATCTCCGCAATCTGGCATTTGTGCCTGCAAACTGTCGTCTCCGCCAGCTACTCTATCATCTCCACAACCAAGTTGTCATCTCCGTAGTTTGGCATCTCTGACTGTCATCTACACATCCTAGACTGTCGTCTTCGCAGATCAGCGCCTCCACCGGCTACTTTGTCTTCTCCGCAACCTGAACTGTCATCTCCGCCGCTGCCAACCTAAACTGTCATCTCCACTGCCGCCAACCTAATCTGTCATCTCCACCTCTTTCTCTGTCGTCTCCATAGATTAGCGTCTCTGCAGATCAGCGTCTCCACAGTTTGGCGTCTTCGCCTGTCTCTGTTGCACTTCTGTTTTAAAATCTTTATTTTTGCACTTTGAAGTTTTTTTTGGTTTTTAAGTATAAATAAAAATTTGACTTTTAGTGGTTTCGTAGGATTTAGACCATTCTAAGTATTTTTACGCATAGAAAAAAAAGCAAAAAAAGTTTTTAAAAAATTTCTCATAGTTAAGCTTTCATTTTTGAATATTTTGAGTGACTAACTAAATTGCTTTTTTTTTGTCTCATTGCAGGTTGGAGCACATATGAAACCACTAACCATTTTTTTTGCAGGTTCTCATGTTGCTAAAAAATAAACTTGAATGTTTAATTATTTGTCTTTGAATGCATGTTGCTAAAATGAACTTGAATGTTTAATCATTTTTCTTTGAATGCATGTTGCTAAAATGAACTTGAATGGTTAAACACATTTTTTTTGAATGAATGTTGCTCAAAACACACTCTTGAATGCCATGGATTAAAATCAATTTTCTTTCAAATGCATGCTTAAAACAAACAAACTCAATCTTGAATGCAAAGAATCAATGAATCAATGCAATATCTCACACTTCAATTTTTGGGGCATTAAAAAGAATAAACAAATCTCTCTTTTGCATGCAATTTAGGCAAAGTTTGATTTTTGAAAAATTAAAAAAATTTGTTAAGTTAAATACAAATTTGCAAAAATCAATTTGAGTAGTTCCTTGGACTCACCTCTTTTCTAATCACCCATCAATTGAACCATTGGTTCCAATCTCAGCGCCATTTATGGGGATGGGTCTACTTGAAAAGGGTGTTAAATGTTCCACAATCTAACTAACTCACTTGGTCTTTGAACATTTTCTTTAACTTTATCAAAATTCTTAAATGACCAAAACTCTAGATTAAATTGATCACACTTCAAGTCTGGGCACTAAAATTGAACAACAATTGACGTGGAGAGCCTTCAGGTACACGCTTGAAATCGAATCTCACACACTTTTGTTTTGGGCTTAAAATAAACTCATGCTCAATCTTGAATACCTTAAAGAAAATTAATCGATACTTGACGTGGAGAGCCTCCGGGCATGCGATTTTGCTTTTGTTGACACTAACTCTTCTTATTGTTTGCATTCTTTGATCGATTTACTTTTGTTGGCGCTTCAAGTTGGAATTGAACATTGTCTCTTAAACATGAGTGCTTGCAAAGTCTAGATTAGCACACATAAGAGTCAGTTGGTAAAAGAACAAGCATGTTTTTTAGCCCAAGGTCATCCAAGTCTTCTCTCCTCTTGTCGTCTTTCGAGGCCATCTTAGGTGCATAAGATTAGGATCCAAAACCTTGTTTCTTTTTAGGAGGCCTGCTTGGAGATTTCATCAGCCCTTGGACAACCTCAACTCTAGCGTTTTGGCGGAGTATAAGAATCGGGAGGTGAATCGAAAGACACCTCTCTTGCAATCAAGATTTTGTCACTCAGGCTAAGCCTCAAGGAACTTTATACCCTTGAGAAGTGAAAGAGGAGAAGTGGGTTACCGTTCATCTTGGCTATGTGACATCTTTTTGGTCTCATCTACGAATTTGGGCCTCACGTACCTTGCGTATATCGAGGAATCCTTAGCTAAACCAACTGTCAGCCTTGCAAAAAACCATTTAGGGTGTTAATGTGTTTGAAGTGACTGATCGAAACATTTGTACAACATACA
This sequence comes from Cupressus sempervirens, assembly GCA_028749045.1. Classification (NCBI taxonomy): domain Eukaryota; kingdom Viridiplantae; phylum Streptophyta; class Pinopsida; order Cupressales; family Cupressaceae; genus Cupressus; species Cupressus sempervirens. Next base: position 708,845,388 of record CM053786.1, on the reverse strand, counting down.
CACTCCTTAGCGCAAGTATCACATTCTGAGAACCACAAACTTCTATCTGGGTGTTCCTATTTATTGCTTGATTTTATTTTACTTGTTGAATGAATGTTTGCCAAACTTGGTCAATCCTAGCTTAGGGAACACTTAGCATAGTCACTGCCTATTTTAGAAGTTGAACGAGTCGAAGCAAAACAACTAAGATCTCTCAAAGCCAAGCAGATTCAAGAATTTATGTCGAAACAACCCAAACCCAAACTGAAGTTTCACAAAGTCAAAATCAAGCCATCTCTGGCATACCAAGAACTTTCAGCTAAGAGAAAAGAAATAACACCAAGCCCATGAATTGCCAAACTCCACAAAGCAGAGGACAAAGCTGTCAATGAAGCACTTCAAGAGGCCTGGTTAGAGCGCACCATCAAATTCAGCCAACATCCAGGAGTTAATCCTGCTTATGCCTTACCAACTAGGCATGATTTCTATGATTAGACACCCTTGTTTCTCCACGTCTTCTTGGATAAGCTTCACTTTAGAGTCATCTTTGTAGAAAATCCAACCATCTTAGGTTATCCCCTTAAAGCATTATTAGCTTATCCATCTCATTTAGAATCAAACCATCTAGCTAGCAATCCAAAAACTGCACATCTAAGCTTTCAAAAATTGTTGTCACCTTGCCAAAAGTTTGCCATTCCTAAAATCTTCCAAATCCACCAATCTCACCAAGGTTATCCCTTTGACAAAGCTTTTTCTAGGGTAATCTAGCTTTGTCACTTGTTATCCCTCATCACCTTGAGCTAAAGGTTGGGATCCACAAGTGGTCAATCTCATGTTCTTCCTAAAGGATCATCAGTCTATCCTTAAGTTGACACAATCACCACCAAGCTTGCACATAGGAAAGCAGACCTTTCATGCTTTGGCAACAGATCTTTGAAGTTAGAATCCCCAACCCAATTCTGCTTAGGTTTTTTCATATAGCTTTGCCTCAACCTAGGAAATCATTTGCATAGAAAAGCCTTCCCCCTTTTGTATCCATTAGCATTATTGCATCTCATCCCTAGGAACATTCTGCATCTTCATGCCACCCGTCACTCGCTGAGCCAAGAAGAAAGAAACAGTGGAGCCCTATCATTTGGATCGAACAGCATCACCCCCCTTGAGCACTCAGCCATCCTTCAGCCCAGAAAAACTTATGCCATCACCTACTGACATTGAAGCTTTCATGAACCAACTAGGAAATGTAGTATTGGTAAACACCATTATAGACAAGAACAAAGAGACAAGCATGGCTAATTTTTGAAGGGACAATGTAGGAACCTTTGACTTTGGAAGACCCCCTCCATTATCAGATCCATCTCACCCATTTTTTGGGCAGATGCCACCACCCATTGGCTCTTATGATCCAAATTATCCTCAATATATGCCAAAAGAAGAGCCTCAAGCCAATCCATTTGATCCAACAAACCCAAACATACCATCCTCCACCCAAGTCGAAATCTCCATTCCGCAAGCCAATCCAGCCACTACCACTCCATCCTTGGTTCATACCTCTCCGCTCCAAACTACCTTTGCCCAAAATACCTCACCATTCATTCCCTTCACTATTACTGCTGCTGCTCCCCAACCCAGCCTTCCAAATCCACCCATCTCCCAAATCAGTGCTAGCATCTTTGGCCAACCTCAGTAATATACAGCAGGGATGCCACCCATGGGACCAAGTAATCAACCTTTCATCACCCCCAGCTTCTTCACCACATCCCAAAGCACAATCCCATCATTTCCATTAGGTCTTGGGAGCTCAATACCATCAGTCACAAATACACAAGCTACTACCTTCACTCCACAAAGCTATCAAATCCCACAAGCTACTGCCAATTTTTTGCCAAGCTCCCAAGTGACCCCAACTCCTGCCACCACTCTACCAAGCTTCCAAATCCAACTACCAAGCTATCAAACCCCATTAGTTCCATTCCCAAGCTTTCAATTCCCACCACCTCCACCACCAGCTAATCCATTACCTCCTATTACCAACTACTTTTCAATGCCACTTCTAGGAGGTAATCCACCAATCTAGCCAACCACCAATTATTTGTAGATACCATCCCAAATGGGGGCACAACCCACATATATTGGTCAAAACCCACAAGCCCCCCGATCCTTTCCCCAAGCTTCACAACCATCTTATACCTTACCTCCACAAAGCCATTCATTTATCCCACAGCCAGCTTATGTTCCTCAATCCCAACCTCAAATCCCATATCAACAGCAAACCTTGCAGCACATGCAACAATATGCGCCACCTCCCCCTCAGCAACCTGTCATCCACCATGCAGCTACCCAAACAATGTACAATCCCTATCAGCAAATCCCTCACAGCCATCCATATTCAATGGCCCCATCTGGTGCATACCTACCTTAAGGTGCTCCTACATTGGGGGCACCCTAGCCATCACTTATCAATTCAGAATGGGAGAAAATGAAGATAGCTTTGAAAGCCATCCAAGAAGGGAATGATCCGAAGACATTCAAGTTTGAGAATGTGTGTCCTTACCCATTTGACAGAGCCATTACAATGACACCATTTCCCAAACACTTTAAGGTACCCAAATTTGACAAATTTAGAGGAAAAGGAGACCCTGTCACACATATCAAAGAATTTTACATACACTGCCAAGACGTGGCATACAATGATGTCTTCCTCTTGCGCCTTTTTCCCAAAAGCTTGGCTGGACCAGCTCTTGAATGGTTTTACAGAATCCCCTATGGCACAATTAAAAGCTTTGCTGAATTATCTGAGGCATTCGTAGCCCAATATGTCCATCTTGTTGAAACAGAGCTATTAATAGTTGATCTTGTCCACACCAAGCAAAAAGGTGGAGAAAGCCTTGCCAAATACCTAGAAAGATGGAAAATCCTTACCACCGGCATATCTTGCACCTTGCTAGAACGCCGTGTGGTGAAAATGTTTATTGATAATGCCCATCCCAGCTTGGCTCACCACATGACCATGAACTGTTTGCAGACCTATAAGGATATCAAAGAGAAAGGAATGATCCTTGAACAAGGACTCATTAAAGATGGTGTGGTCAAGATTTACAAAGAGGCCAACCAAAATCAATCACATTCCAATGACAAGTCTAGGTATTGGAATGAAAACAAGCATGTTGCAACAGATGGAGTTACTAACACCAGACATGTGAATATTGTTGGTCCTTCTCAAAACTAGTCTAACCCACCATATCAACCAAACAACCAACAAGCTATTAATTACCAACAGCAGAATAACCAAAGCTATCAAAACCACAATACAAGACCCAACTTTCAAGGGTCTAAAAATCAAGCTAATGCCATCAATGTAGCTGCAGGGAAAAAACCCAAATTCCAACCCACACCTAGAAACTATACACCCCTTGGTGAGCCATTGGATGTCATTTTTGAGAAATTGGCTAAGGAAAACCTCATCAAATTTCCTCCTACCCAGCAAATTGATCCAAGCCAATCCAAAGCTGCATGGTACAAGGACAATCAGTATTGCAAGTTCCATAGGGTAAACAGTCACACCACCCTCAGATGCATGAAACTGAAAGATTATGTGCAAGACCTCATTGATCAAAAAGAAATCACTATTGGTGCCCAAACCTCTCCCAATGCAGGCTTACAGATTTATCAAAATGTTTTTCCTCCACACAACAACCAAAATCCTGGAAAAGCACCTATCCAAAACAACACCAACAACCACCAGCCAAACCAATAGCATGGGAAGAACAATGACCACACTTCATCCTATATAGACTATGGTAGCCTTATAGGTTGTATATCCAAGAAAGAGCCTTCTGTCAATGTTATCAATATTCGAGGACCAGACAATGAGTGTGCAGTCACCACTCGAAGAGTGCGATTTAACATCACAAGCCCACCAGTTTCATCAGCACCATCAACTCCATCAAAAAGCTGATACAATATCTTGGAACACCTTGGGAACATGCCAGCCCAAATCTCCATTTTAGACCTTCTCCGCACTAGTCCTATGTACAAAGACATCCTTGACAGTGCTCTCATAGAATCCCGTGTCCCTTCTGATATCAATGCTACTAATTTTTGTAATCTCGTCGGACACCTATCCTCCTCATGTGCCTTATCATTCAAAGCCACCAACATACCCGCAATCGAGCCAGATCACACCCTTCTACTTTGCATAGCCATCATGGTATCCAATTTTTCCATGAAAAGAGTAATGATAGATAATGGATCAGCCTTGAATATTTGCACCCTAAAATTCATAAAACAAGCTGGCTATACTGAGGCAGATATGATCAGTGAAGTTATCACCATCAAGGCTTATGAAAACTTGGAAAGAACCACAGAAGGGACTATTTTGCTACCAATCAAGGTTGGGTCGATCATCCAAGAAATAGTTTGCTATGTTGTTGATCTAAACCTACCATTTAACATCCTCCTCGGTCACCCATGGATTCACGCTATGAAGGCCATTCCATCCACCTACCATCAGTGCATCAAATTTTTGCATCAGGGCACTGAGGTGACCATCCATGCCGATCTAGAACCCTTTTCTTACTGTAATGCAGTTGAAGCATCATATACAAACCATTTCCCTAGAATAGACATCGATACAGCTATCATGAACTCATCCCACACTTGTAATGACGCAGAAACCATCCTCGCCTCCACCCTATCTACTGTAAAGATCAACAAAAAAGGCTATGGAGAGTATAGTCTATCAGATGCATTTGCTGTTGGAGCAATCCCACTTGATCCACATACCCATGGACGACCGACATATCACAAAGCTAAGGAGATTCCACATCCTCGATACAAACAGTTTGGCTCAACAACCTTTGTATCCTCAAAAACCCCTCTTCATGAGGAGCTCACTCCAGATATCAACAATTGGTTACATAAGGATGCACCTCTAAGAAATCAAGCACGCCTTGATCACTTTAGCCAGAAGTATCCCCAAGAACATAAGCTCATCACTAAAAAATGGAACTATCAAGGTGGTGGACTAGGACTAGAAGAAAGGGCATGCAATGCCCCATTGAAGCATATAAGTGGGAAACGAAGTCAGGTCTTGGCTTTGGAATACCCACAACTGGGGGCACCAATGAGAATGGTCATGCTTTTTTGAACATCCAACGCAACCTTGTCAAAATTGAAGACATTCCTGAGGAAGCTGAAAAGAGAGCCTACAACGATATCCCAGACCAAATCTTCCTAGGAGACTCTGTTCTCCAAGAACTATCCATCCACCTCATTGACCTACCACTCGCCCATCCACAACTCATAGATTGGGACCAACCAAGCGTCATACACATTGATGAGTTCGCATCAGAGGAAGCACTTCTAAGATTCATGGGGCTGAAACACCTCCCAAGTAGACAAAGCCAGATTCTACCTATATCTATAAGCTAGATCCCAAGGGGTATTTTGGAGAAAATCCCCAACCTAGTTCCGATACACCCAAAACTAGAACTAAGGTGAATCCAAGACTAGCTAAGGCAACGAAGAGAACCCCTTAGCAAGAAAATCTAGAGCCACAAGTAGAACATGAGGATTTAATATTCCCTCCTCAAGATAATCGACCAGAGGTATCATCTATTCTAATTGAGGATACTAGAGAAGTCAACATTGGTTCTTCAGATATCCCCATACTTGTTCACATTGCTGCATCCCTATCACAAGACCAAGTTGATCTCCTCTTTGAGGTCTTAAGAGAGAACATTGGCTGATTTGCATGGTCATATCAGGACATGCCAGGGTTGGATCCAAAGCTTGTAGTTCACCATCTTGTAGTCGATCCAAAGATCAAGCCCATCAGAAAAAAGCTTAGAAAAATGCACCCCAAGGTGGCATTACTGGTCAAAGCTGAATTAGAAAGAATGTTAGCTGCTAGGTTATCCGACCTATCGACTACTCAGAGTGGATCTCCAACATGGTCCCTGTCACTAAGCCTTCCGGTGACATCAGAATCTGCACTGATTTTAGAGATCTAAACAAAGCTTGCCCAAAAGATGATTTTTCCTTACCCAACATAGATATGATTGTAGATCTTACAGCTGGACATGAAATTCTATCCCTTATGGATGGATTTTCTGGGTATAATCAGATCAAGATTGCAGAAGAGGATCAACATAAGACAGCATTCACTACCCCTTGGGGAACCTTTTGCTACACCATGATGCCTTTTGGCCTAAAGAATGTTGGGGCTACCTATCAAAGAGCTATGACAGCCATTTTCCATGATCTTATCCATAGCATTTTGGAGAATTATGTGGATGATATCCTAGTCAAATCTCACAACTTCATGGATCATCTTGCTGACCTAAAGAAAGTCTTTGATATGTTAGCCCAATATCATCTTATGCTAAATCCCAAGAAGTATGTCTTTGGGGTCACATCTGGCAAGCTTCTAGGCTTCATAGTTTCTAAACGAGGTATAGAGATTGACCCCAAGAAGGTCAAGGCTATCTTAGACATGCCTCCTCCCCAGACACTGCGACAGCTTCACTCTCTTCAGGGAAAGCTTCAATCCGTCTGGCGCTTCATCTCCCAGCTTGCAGATAAGTGTACACCATTTTCACATTTACTAAAGAAGGATGAGAACTTCAAGTGGGATCCTTTATGCCAGTGCAGCTTCGATCAGCTCAAGCAGTATCTAGCCAATCCACCTATCTTGGTCCCACTAGTTCTTGGTCATCCCTTAATCTTGTACATATCAGCAACACCTACTGCTCTAGGAGCGCTTCTAGCACAACATGATGATTATAGTAGAGAAAAATCCATCTATTATATCAGTAGAACCCTAGTTGGTTATGAACTCAATTACACTCCTATGGAAAAAGCTTGTTTGGCAGTTGTTTTCTCAACTCAAAAGCTTTGGCACTACATGATAAGTCATACCATCCAACTAGTATCCAAAATTGATCCTCTCAAGTATATGCTCTCTAGAATAACACTCATAGGTTGGCTAGCAAAGTGGGTTATGCTATTAAGTGAGTTTGACATCCAGCATGTGGACAGAAAGGCAATCAAAGGGAAAGCTATAGCAGATCACCTAGCTGATGCACCTCTAGTAGATGCATATCCTTTGCTCACCAAATTTCCAAACGAGCATATCTGCCTAATTGAAGAACAACCCCCATGGAAGCTTTATTTTGATGGCTCATACACATCTCATGGATCAGGGGTAGGAATATTGCTGGTCACACCTTAAGGAGATTATATTCCAAAAGCCTTCAAGCTACAATTCCCTAGTACCAACAATATAGCAGAATATGAAGCTCTTATAGCAGGATTAAAGATAGCCGTAGAATGGAGTATCACTGAGTTACAAATCTTTGGCGATTCTTAGCTCATCATCAAGCAAGTCCTAAATGAATATCAAACCAAAGATGAAAAGCTATTACCCTACAAAGAGTTGGTTGATCAGCTAACCCAACATATTACAAAGCTTCAGTTTACACAAGTACCTCGAATATAGAACAAAGCAGTAGATGCTATGGCTACTATCGGCTCACTCTTGGAAATTCCCCAAGCAGCTATACTGTATGATTTTTTAGTCGAGCAGCTCCTCACACCTGCCTATGCGAATGAGGATTCAAACCATGTTTGTATCTTGGTTGGTCCCCAATTCCCTTGGTACCATGAAATTCACACTTACCTTAACGATGGTATCATATCCCCTCACCTCACACATACCCAACGCCAGAACCTCATCCAAAAATCATCCCGCTATGTTATCATAGACAATACCCTATATCGTCGGGGTTATCACGATACTCTCTCTCGATGTTTAGATGAAAATGAGGTCGCAATGGCATTAAAAGAAGTACACTCTGGACTTTGCGATGCCCACATGAGTGGTATTTTCCTAGCACGAAAAATCCTTAAAGCAGGTTACTATTGGCCTACCATTGAAGAAGACTCCTGTGACTTTGTCAGAAAGTGTCTCCCATGTCAGCAGCATGCAAATCTTGTGCACGCTCCAACATAGGATCTACAGCCTATTGCACCACCTTGGCATTTCACTTGTTGGGGCCTTGATCTAGTTGGAACTATCACACCTCTCTCATCTAATGGACATAAATGGATAATAATAGCTATAGACTATTTCACTAAGTGGGTGGAAGCATTCCCCCTAGTCTCAGCTACAGGAGTTCAGGTCTCCAAGTTTATCTTGTACCACATTGTTTGTCGCTTCGGCATCCCATCCACCATCTTCACTGACCATGGAGGTAACTTTGAAAATTTAAACATGGAAGAATTATGCACTTCCCTCCACATCCATCATCACTTTTCTAGCCCATATTTCCCACAAGGTAATGGCTAGGCAGAGGCAACTAACAAAACCCTCCTCAAAATCCTAAAGAAAGTTGTCAGTGATTTCGGCCGCGATTGGCACCTACAAATAAATCTGGCTCTATGGGCCTATCGAACTTCCTTCCATACATCCACAGGCACAACTCCATACTCCCTGGTTTATGGTGCCAAAGTAGTACTACTCATAGAGGTGGAACTTTCCTCATTGCCCATATCTTTGCGAGGGCAAATATCAGATGAAGAATACAGAGTAGCTCGGCTCACCTAGCTAGATCTCTTAGACGAGAAGAGACAACAAGCCTATGACCATCTCATAGTCTACTAAACTCATCTCAAAAGGAATTTCAACAAGAAGGTCCTTCCACAACACTTTCAGCCAGGTGACATGGTCCTCAAAAAAAATATGAAGATCCAAGCAGATCGAGAAAAGAAAGGCAAGTTTGAACCTACATGGCTCGGTCCTTATGTTGTCACTGCATCCTTTGGCTCTGAAGCCTATCAGTTATCTACACCAGAAGGAGAACTCTTGAATGATCCTACTAACATCATTCATCTCAAGAAGTTCTATGCTTGAAGATCCTTGGTATACCCATCTTTTAAAAAATACAAAAAAAATAGTAAAGAGAAATAAGCGTCCAATGGTGAAAACTTGGCAATTCAGGCACCTTGGATAGGTACTTTGGTGAAAACCTGGTAATTCAGGCACCTTGTGTATTGAGACTAATCAATTATCTATCATTATCCTATCCCTCATCCATCCACCCACCATCACCATAAAACACCTGCTTGTTCCCTTGGTGTTCCAACCAAATATCCAAAATCTAATGGAGCTTGTAAATACCTCCTGTACATCTTGTAAAATCGTGTACCTCAGCTTGTAAAAATCTTGTACCAAAGCTTGTATTATACCTTGTAAATATTGTACCATACCTTGTATATCTGAATCTTGTCCAAAGCTTGTACCATATTCCAGCTTGTAAATAGGCTTGTATCTTAGCTTGTATACTATCACGTGCACACACAAAATCCCATTTTCACTTAAGCTTTTCACAAACCATCTAACTATCCACCTATCAACTATTATAGATATCCCACCCTTCATGAACATTCCCATCTCACAAAACCCAAACATGAACAAACTTGTACATTTGTAACATATCTTGGTCCATCAGCTTGTACATCGTCTTTAGCTTAGTAACATTGTATCTATCTAGTATTTGTGTTAGTTCATCCTTGATTAGCATCTTGCACACATCGCACAACCCTTGGTTAGCTATTCCAATGTATCCTTTAGCTAGATCTCTTGTCACCAAAGTGTTACCCTTCTTAGTTCAGCTTGCCAGACGCATCACTCATCCAGATCCATTAGCATAGGTGCTCTCTGATAGATCCTTGCAAGATATAGCTTTCCTCATGTCTGATCTTGGTCCATTAGGACCTCGTCCTACTCATCTCATTGGCAGACGGTTCTCTTTTAGATTTTCACTTTCTTTTGATTTGGGGATCTTCCCTTTTGGGTCTTGAAAATATCTTTTCCAAGCAATCTCCTTGTTCCCTCCTCAAGGTTTCCACGATCTTCCATATCATGGTATGCTGTGAATGGAGAAATCAGAGTGTAAGGTCTCGATCATGTCTTTTTCTTGTTTTCTTTTTCTACTTGTGGGTTACCCAGTATCATTTCCACGCTGCTTCCTCTTGGATTCATGTGTGATACTGGAGCAATCCTTGCATGTTTGTTTCGAGTCAGTTCGTCAGTCCTCTGGATGGTTGGTGAAAAGGCCTTGATGTTCTTGGTAACCTTGGCAATTAACCAACAGTCCTATAGCAAATCTAGTGCTCAACTACATGGTGGTACTTCTCTTTGAAGTATCCCCCTCACTCAAAAAAAAGCTTCAATGGAAACCCTTCATCTCCATTATCCCCCATCCATATCCTGCATCTGTTGCTCCTACCCCAGGTTATGCATCAGTATCTCTTTGAATCACTCCTCACACTTAGCTTTAGGGATCCACAATCCTAGTCTTAGGGATCCACCAATCAAATCAATCCACCAAGCCTCGTCTTTCGAGATCCACAATCCTAGTCCTAGGGATCTCCAAAACCCATCTTCCGCCTATCTGACTCTTTGAAATCCTGTTGCATCAGCTTTATCATTCCATCATCCATCTCCCTACCATGGATTCCTTTTATAGCGCTCTGCTCCTCCATCCTCCCCCTCAATCCTGGAAAGTCTTAAGCTTGCTTTACTATTGTGCCTCTAATTTCCCTTTATCATTCTCCTATAGTGAGAGTTTGAGCTAATTCAACCCCTCCTCTTTGCCAATCTGTGTCTCTGCTCGTCTCAATTTCTTGTACTTTTCAAGAAGCCATCGAGCCTCATTTCTCTCTTCGCCGCCTTCTTGAGGGGGCATCATCTAAGTCTAATCTCTCCTCTTCTTATCCGAGACTAGGGTAACCTTGTTGCTAAAACATCTTCCTCGTGTCGTCTTCATTCGAACTTCTTTGAAATAGTGTTGTCTCAACACTATGTCAAAGAGGGGCAAAATGTAGACACCTAAATTTGATTACACTGCTTTAATAATCCTATTTAGTTATCTCTAAAGGCATCATTAATTAAATTCTTATTTAATTAATCTTTTTTCATCCCCTAGCTGATTAATTTAATTAATCATCTATAGTCCTAATTGATAAATCAAATAACCTATCATTTATCAATTAAATCCTTTTCTCATATCTAATTCCAAAAATCCCCATTTATTAAATAAATCTATTTGATAAATAAAATCCTCAAATCTAAAAACCCCTAACTTATCCCTAATCCTCCATTTAGCCTAATCCACCCCATCCACCCATACTAACCTAGCTTAGCCACTAACTCACCCACCCTCATTAATGCCATCCACTTGCACATCTCTAACATCCTTAATCTAATCCTAAACACAAGCCTAATCCACCCCCTAATGTTGTCACATTCCCTAAACAAGTTTAAGACTTTCCTAAACCAAATCAAAGTCTCCCCTCAAAATCTCCAACCAAAAAGTCATGAGTGCTCTTACAAGCCCACTCATGACTCTTACATCCATCTTCCACACTCTTCCCTCTTCCACACTCATTCTTCTTACATCTCTCTTACATACTCAACCCTACTCATCATGACTTTAACCAACCCTTTACCCTACCCTCTCACACTCATCCTCCTTGTGACAAGTGTCACCTTCCCATTGGTGCTAAACAAGCACAATCCATGTGCTCTCCTTTGAGTGCATCCTTGCCCTCCTTAAGCCTTCATCTCTCCTTGCATCTTAGCCCTCCATCCCTCAAGTCCTTAGCCTATAAATTAAATCCCATCCCAAGCCATTCAACAACAACCATTTGAGTAAAGTTATCATGCCCTTTTGAGAGCCAAAAGCCATACCCATACCCTTATAATGCCAAATTGAGAGCTCACAAAGCTACCAATTTGCCATTTACCCATCTCCACCATTGAAGCAACTTTGGGCAAGAAATTGAGCATACATCCACATCAAAGGACACATCTACAAAAGCAAGGAAGCATGGAGTGTTTTCTCTTTTGAATTTTGCATTTCTTGTTTGCTTTCTTTGTCTAAGCTTATATGTGAATTTAGTTTTAGTTTGTGAATGTTTCTCTTATTGCTAATGTTCCTTGCACACTAAGATCTAGTTCTACAGGTGGGACTACAAGACTAAGCCAAATGGATGTACATACATCATCCTTTCAGGTCAATATTGTTATTTATACATAGTTCAGTATGATTTTTATCAAATTTTTAAAGTTATGTATTTTATTACAGGACCTCACCATTGCCACATTTGGTAGCTTTGACACTACACTTCTTCCTATTATAGAGGGACACCTATCTCATGTGGTATTATTTTGAAATAAGAATATTTAAATTTATTTGTAAGCTAGATTTGAAACTCATTTTAATTATACATGTACATATTGTCTTCTCAAGATGTGACACACGATGCCCCATAGGATGTCCCACACGATGAGTCACATCATGTTACATAGGACAATCCATCTAATTCCTCTTCATATGGAGTATAAAGGACTACATATTAGATAGATTATGTCTTTCGGCACCTTTAGATTGTGTTTTTATGACACCTATTCTTTATTATGATACACTTTGTATTAGGATAGTTAACTATATTATATATATTTTTGACTTCATAGATCATATTTTTTATTAAGGAAAACAGGTTTTGAAGGTTACCTGAAACCCTTTACAGATTATATAATTTTTAATGAAGCCCAAACATAATAAAAACAAACCTTAGTTGAAACAGGTCGCCTGAAAAAACAAGGTGACCAGGGTGGCCTCACAAATAACACAGTGCTTTACTACCACCTAAACAGGTTTTAAATGAGATCCTAAAACCCCATGGTTACAAAAGGGGACATTTAATCCAGAACCTTGTCAAACACAAGACAACAAGTCAAAGAGACTAGGAGAACCAAAACAAAAAGGGGAAGGCTCAAAAAGACCAGGTGAGCAACATGAAAAGAAATTTGAGCCTTAAGATTTACATTTAGAACCCATCTTTTGAACATGTAAAGATGTATCAAATGATGGAATAGAGGGCTTGACCTTTTTTCCTTTTACTATTGTCCATCCATCCTCTACCATCCCAGTATCCTTCTTCCAAGCAAAGTTATCCACACCAAAAACAACACCCAAAGCCCTCTCAACCAAGGAAGAAGTACCACCACCACACGAAAGAGGGGCAACAACTCCCCCCGGAGCTAGAGCCACATGAAGAGAAACAATCAAATCAAAAATAGCAGCAATTGAAGGAGGGACAATTGTATTGGTCATTGTTGAAGAGGAATCATTTAAATCATGAGCAGCAACAAAATCCACCTCCAAAGAATCTTGAGAAGAATCAACCAACCCACCCCCAACAGATGGAGATTTCTAAATAGTGTAGTGATCATCTGAAACACCCTTCCACCAAGAAGTTGATTTCTTCAATCTAACCTTTCTAGAGGAGCATCATGCTATGAGCTGGCTAGTCTTATAGCATTTCCAACATTTGAATGGAATGCCCTCATAATCAAGAAGCTGAATCCAAGAGCCATTACGAGAGGCCAACTTAATCATTTCTAGGAGCCCCTTAGAGACATCTATCTCCACAAGAATGCAAGCATACATCATTTGAAACACATTGGAAGATGCGGTATCAACCAACAAAAAATCCCCTAGGCCTCCCCCACAGCCTCGAGGACTGAATCCAACTATAAGTGAATGGGAAGATTAGGAAACCTTACTCACAAAGGAATCGTGTTAAAGGATTCAATTGATGGATCAAAATCCACATACCAAGGTTTGGCCATCAAGGGGAACCTCTTCTCCCAAGAGAAACCACGTCAAAGGATGGCATTTCGATCATTAGTAGAAGAAAATCTCACAATGAAAAATCTCCTTCCCACAAGCAAAATCTGGACTATATTTGAAACAATAGGCTCCCAAAATTTGGAAATCCAAGTATGCATTTTTGACAAAAATAGCCAGAAACCCCTAAAATGAAAAATGCTAGCAGTAGAGGAGAAGTCCTCTGCATAAGTAGAAATCTCATCAAAAAGATCAAACTCTAGGTTGATCATAATGGGGTTACTTACAGCAACAGGCTTAGCAACATGGGGCCCCAAACGCATAGCCTAGCCACCAAGACTAGCCTCATAGGTAAGCACATCTACATATGAAATGGAAAAACCACCCACAACTCATAGGGAACAAATCTCCCCACTAGGAACAAGATATGCCCTAGCCTAAAAAGTAGTAGAGGGGCCGCCTCCCACCTTGGACAAAGGGTGAAACCCTCCCTCAAAGACTGCCTGAGAAAGGGCATGAGAAGTTCGATGAATGTCACCTGCAACATCACCGCCAAAGAGAACAGATGAAGCAAGAATTGAAGCCACAGAAAAAGCTGAAGCAGGAGGGAGAGTAGGTGTCCTTGATTTTATGACACTTCATAGATCATGTTATGACATGTGAGACCATGTTATATATTTTTACGACTTCTTATCATGTTAATCTATCTAGTACAAATTCATATATTATCATGTTGCAAGTATGAACTATTTTGTTTATTGTGGCATTTTATGCATGCTATGACACATTGTGTTAGTATATAGTACATGAAAAATAATTTTAATAATTTTAATTAAATATAGGAACATTAACTTAAACATGTTTGAATGTAAAATTAATGGAAAAATATAAGAGGTCAATACTTGAATTGACAAAGAATTTAATATCAAGTACACACCTTTTAATAAAAGTGAATTCCTCTTTTTAAATGTTTACATGTTTCAATTTCAAAATAAAAAATTGGTTCAACACATTTCTTCAAATGAGCTCCTATGAAATAAAATTTTATAAAATAAAAACACAATTTTAAATGTTAATAAAAGTATAAATTAATAAGACCTATATGTATTATGTAAATATGTGCAATGTATGTTCTCATTATGTGTAATTGCACAAGATGTTGATGTTGGATCCACCTTAAACATTTAAATTTGCATAAGTTTTACTTGATACCTGAATACGAGGTATATATAAATTCTCTAATTTTCTATTGACAATGCATACATACATTTAAATTATATAAGTACATATATAAAAAGATCACAATAAAGAAAAAACTTACATGTGTGTATTTTGTTGTCATTCCACTGTACCATCTGCATCCTCTCTGTTTTGTAATGCATTTATGATTGTCTCATGCTCATCCATTGAAATTGTACATAATACCTTATTAACACACCAAGGAAGGATCCATATCAGTCTAACCTCGGCATGGGTTCCTTAGTTGGCAACACCCTATCCCCACTACTACATAGAGACAAAATCAGTGATGGACTCAGGCCATAATCCTTTCTTTTCTTAGGCATTATCCCTTTGTGTGGTATTTCTTTGCACTAGGGAAGGATTTTTTATCCCTCTATCTCTCTTCCTATTGTTTCCCCCTTCTCCTGCTTCTTGTTTGGTGTTTTCTTTTCTTTTCCTGAAAGCCTTTGGTGCTCCCATTGTTGTAGTCTTCTACTGTTGTACCTTTTAGTCCCATAGACCCTTTTTGGTCTCTTTTTGGACATTAATATCATTATCCATCTTATCTATTGGAAGGTATCCCTTTGTATCTTTCTAATTTGATATTTGTTGCCACAACCAAGATGACAACAGTGTAAAATCTTCTTTTATGATTGGTAGTCTTCAAATGTTGGTAAATCATTTCTTCTTGTTAGGTATGTATGTAGTCAGGTGCTAGCTACAATGATAGACCCAATTGGATACTCAAAACCATCATCATCTAATTGATGATATATCATATTTTTCTTAGGTTCCACACATCTAGCTAGCCAATACTCAATCAGTTCACTATTATTATTAGGTACAATAACAACATAAATATTTTTTACAAGATAAGATAAAGTACATAAACAATTTAATCATGTGTGTACATAAATAAATAATATATTAACGACATGTAGATAAATAAAAAATATAAATCGAAGCATTATCACAACAAAATTTAATTAAATTGTGCATACCATGTTGTATGAGGCTTGAAATACAACCATAGTCTTTTGATGCAAATGTAACATTTGGACCTTCATTTACTATATCATCTTGAAAATGTGTGTCAGTAGGTGCTAATGATTTATGTTGTCAATTTAAACCCATTATGTATTCTTGCATTCTTCCCATTCGCCTGCAAGATAGAAATGACAAAAGCAAGCAAGCTCCCTCATCCATATAGTCCAAGTGTTAGAATCCTAACTCCTAAATGAATGTCATTTAGTTGACCCGCTAATTGTCTCACAATCAATATCTTGAAAGGATATTCTCCTCTTTAACTAAGTAGAAGAAATGTCTGATTGTAGAGTTTTGACTTGATCCTGTGTATAAATATTTGTTACACAATTCCACAATCTCATTTGTATTTTTGAATTTGACCTTTTTCCTCAAATTTTAATTGCTCTCTACAAAGGGCTCTCTTCATGCATGCACCACCATCATCATGTTCTCCTTTACCATGTCCAACCTCAAAAAAACTCCAATTGTTGGATATTGGTTTGCCTATGTGTCCTAATTAACCAATAGAACATTCTAGCATTCTTGAATTGTCTTGTGCAATTATCTGACCATATCCAATGTCGTGTCATTTGAATTTATCTCTTAAATTATCATAAAAGGCCTTGAAACAATTTTGAACAAACTTAGATGAATGAAGTTTATTATCACTCATATAGAAGTGGTACTCTCTCAATATTTTTCGATCCTCCTCTATACTATCAGGTGCATACCTATAAACCATATGAACAAAAATTGCCATTTGCACTAAATTTTAATATTGTGCATGTACCTCATCTTGGCATGCAAGTGTGTAGTTCTCTGCAAAGTCAACAATTGAAAGTATAGTACCAATTGAAAATGTATTTTTACATATATGAAATTGTCCATCAAGTCATCTATCATATTGGGAGTGTTCAACATATTTTGGTATGATCACACTCTTAAACTCATCCATAAATGCATGATAACTAACTTTATCTATAACTAGATCACACCTTCCAATCTTCCCATCCTTCAATGGATATTCAATAGTTTTGAGTCTTTTTACACAAACCAATTGTTGTCCAAAAGTAGTCAAAAAAAATTGTGCAAACATTCCTCTAACAAAGAAAGATTGCCACACATATCACATGTACCAGAAAGACATGCATTGAAAATAGAATATTGGTCATTAGGTGGCTTATAAAAGAAACTTGATATAAAATATTTTATAGTTTGAGGTGGTATTTTTATACCACATTCTTGCAACATTTCTTTATTATGCATGGTACCACATATAGATCAAAATACATCATAATGGTAATGAAATCGAACATGAGTTTTACAACATGTGATTATTTCCTTGTTAATCCTTATATACCATGGTTTACACTTTTCAGAAGATCTTTGACTAATGGTAATAGTTAACACCTTATCATCTATAATTTTTCTGAACAATTTAGTTTGAGTTATGTCCAAAAGGTATTTAAAAGGTGTATCACATATTTTTGAGTCAACTCTCAATTTAAGAAAATCTCTTGAATTAGGTGATATTCTTGTATTATCATGCCAATAATTTTTAACCAAACTTTTGACTTCACTAGTAAGTTTCATATCAAATCTCAAGAGTCTACCACTAGAAGTCTACAAACTATTTGTTGAATCACATTCAAATGTATCCCTTCTCTTTACAGTTCTTTCTAAAGTTTTATGACTCACATTAATGTATTCACTCATGTTACTATTCAATCTTTTGTAAGTAGTTGATTTATTAACTAAAGTTCTTATTGCTCATCATATTGCATTATTATCTTTAGAGTGACTTCTCTTTTTGATAACATTAAAGGTACTAGCAATAGTGGATACAACTTATTTTAAAGACTCTTTTTTATTCTTGGGTTTTGCATACATTCCTAACATTTTCATTATTTTTCACATTTTAGACATTTTAATTAGTTGCAACATCAACTGACATTGAAACCCAAATTTATTATTATAAATAAAAAATTTATATAATCTATTAGCATGTGTCATAATCTATATCCACGAAACCAATCCATGAAGATTACCTAGCACATTGTTAGAAAAATGAAAGTTATGTTCATGTACTTCAGAATCATTCAAACATGTTTGTTCAGTACTTGGTGGTGTTTTCTTGTCTACATTCATATAATTGTTATTTTTTATTGGAATTTCATTTTAAATGTTATTTGGAATTTGAATCTTATGTTCTTTTCTTTTTCTTTTTTTCTTTTGGGACTTACATTTCTATTGGAGTTTGTTGTGCATGATCATTTGACAATCTATTCTCATGAAGAAAACCTAAATCATTTGAGTCATAACCTATTTCTACAAAATCACCAATTTTATCATGAGAAAAAACTTAAGGGTTTGGAGACACATATGTATTGAATGTTTGAATAGAATGTGCACCTAAATCTTCTTGTATTGGATTCTTTTCTTCAGCCTCTTCATCCATCATGGTATCTTCAATGTCTCTCTCTTCTGAAACGATGGATGAAGAGGCTGAAGAAGATAACCCAATACAAGGAGATTTAGGTGCACATTCTAATCAAACATTCAATACAAGTGTCTCCAAACCCTTTAATTTTTTCTCATGATAAAATTGGCGATTTTATAGAGACGGGTTATGATTTAAATGATTTAGTTTTCTTTATGAAAATAGATTATCAAATGATCATGCACAAAAAACTCCAATAGAAATGCATGCCCCAAAAGAAACACCAAAAAAAAAAAAGATTCAAATTTTAAATAACATTGAAAATGAAATGCCAATTAAAAATAACAATTATTAGAATGTAGACATGGAAACACCAAATAATGAACAAACATGTTTGAATGATACTGAAGTGTGTGAACATAATTTTCATTTACCTAATGATGTGCTCAATAATATTCATGGATTGCTTTCATGGAGATAGATTAGGACACATGCTAATAGATTATATAGACATTTTTTTATAATAATAAATTTTGGTTTCAATGCCAGTTGATGTTGCTACTAATTAAAATGTCCAAAATGTGAAAAGCAATATAAAAAAAAAAGTTATGAATGTATGCAAAACCCAAGAATAAAAATGAGTCTTTAAAACAAGTTGGTGTCTTTAATGTTATCGAAAAGAGAAGTTTCTCTAAAGATAAAAATGTAGCACAAATAGAAATAATAATAGCTTTAGTTAAAAAATCAACTACTGACAAAGATTGATTAGTAACATAAGTAGATATTTTAATTAGAATCAAGTGGATATACAGTGTATTAGGCAACCTCATGCAGTCCTCTTTACTCCATGTGAACAAGACTCAAATGGACCATCCTATGTAACATGATGTGTCTCATCATGTGGGACATCATGTGGAGCATCGTGTGTCACATCCTAAGAAGACAATATGTACATGCTTAATTGAAATGTGTTTCAAAATCTAGCTTGGAAATAAATTTAAATATTTAGTATTTAATTAAAATAATAACACATGAGATAGGTGTCCCTCTGTAACAGCAGGAGGTGCACTGTCAAAGCTACCAAATGTGACAGTGGTGAGGTCCTATAATAGAATACATAAATTTTAAAAATTTGATAAAGATAATACTAAACTATAAATTTTAAAAATTTGATAAAGATAATACTAAACTATGTATAAATAACAATATTGACCTGAAAGGATGGTGTATCTACCTCCATCGGGCTTCATCCTATAGTCCCACCAACACCCATGGCGACATAGTCCTAAAATCATGGATACATAAACCTTGAGTCAAAATTATATATACATGAATTACAATGTATTTAAATTAAAAAGCATATAATTTACACTATATTTTTTTGAAATAAAAGCATATATATCACACTTAAGTACTAGCCAATGTCGCAAATGTGTCTAGAGATATGCTACCATGATGATCATTGACATGTCTGAAATGGTCAAAAGGAATCAAGAGTAAGATGACCTCGTACTTGATAAGTACAAATCAAAGGTTAAATTATTCAATCATAATAATCATGAGAACATTTTATTTATTCAATTAAATTTATGGTTTTCATGATCTTATCCCCAATTAAATTAATTCTACCTTTGAATAAAACTTTCATGTTACATATTTAGTACATATTTAAGCTAAAAAGAAAATTTTCATTATTATGTTACACATAAAATATAGACAATAAAATCAACTTGGGACATTAGCAAAAACTGAAAAGAAATAAATGAATAGATCTATATTGTCTTACCAAGTCCTAAGGGCCTATTCAAGGTGATAGAGAAAATTTTCAAGTTTAATATATTGAATATGAACCAAGTTGTTGCTATGATATACATATACATGTACCTAATTCTTAAAAATCAGGTGCCCATTTGTAAAGGACCCTCATTCTACATAATAGACTTCCTTGGAATTGAGACCTAACTTCTTGCACTTACTTGTAAATCAATTTACTATTTAAAAGCTAGTTCAAAACTAGATATAATTAATTTTAAGTGGGTAAAAGCACAAACTGTGTCACCTTTTATAAAGGAAAGTGATATCAGAATTTAAACTCTTCAACTTTAACGACATAAAAGAGGCATTTCTATTTAGAATTTGAAGATAATATAAACTAATAAAATTTGTAAAATTGGATGAAGTTTATGTTTGTAATTTTTAAAAAAAAATGGGTGAAATTTTTTTTGATTTTTTAATTTTTTTAAAATGCTGAAAATATAGAGTTTTTCTTCCATCAAACAAATATATGTGAATGACCATATTTTGGTCTGATTATGGAATATGTTAGAGTTGACATGTATACCTAGTGCACCAAAAAAGAAAAATTGAAATTTGGCTAATATTTTCCAAGTTATAATTGGTCAAAGTCAAAATTATCAGAAATTGACAATTTTTTTCTTCCGTCAAACTTTTTCCATCAAATCTACATTTTTTTAAAAAAATTACATATTCTTGAAGAAGACTCTCCTCTAGTGCAACATTAAAAAATGATAATTTTTGAACATGATTTACTATTTTTTGCTATTTTTGAATAGACATCTTCCTGAATCTTAAAATACCTACTTGCAATATTTTCAAATTATAACATATTATCCATAATCAAAATAATAATAAAATTATATGATCATAATATTGACTCAGAGACATACAGAAGTATATTTTTAGTTTTAAAAAAAACTTCAACTTAATAGGTCAAATTGGCCTTCAAAGTTAGATGTTTACAAAAGTTCTTATTTTTGCTTCTATGGCTACTAGTTAGGATGCCACATAGACAGTTACAGCCAAAACTCTTTTGGCCGAAACACTTTCAGTCGTAACCCATGTCGGCCTATCAGACTGCTAACAGTTAATTTGGTTGTTTCATATAAAATAAAGTTTATTTTTTCCTTTTTTTAATAAATATAAAAAATAGTGAAAAATAAAAGAGCATTTTCAAAAGACAACGATTTTTGAAGCCATTTTCAGCAACTATTTCATGAATTTAATCACAACTGCAAAGGATTGAATTTTTTTAAGGTATTGTTTTTCTGTCTCTTATTTTTATGTATTCTATATTGAAGCATTAGCTGGTATTTAGTGAAATCTAAATTAATTTTTTTTATAGATGAAAGTAATCAATGGGCAGTGCAAGGAAAAGATCAAAGAAATATGATAGAATAAGAAATGACAAAATGAAAGGTCATACAAAATGTAACCAAAACCAACCTACTAAAATTCTTGAAGAGGATGAAATTCATGAAGAGGACAAAAGTAATGAAGAGGAAGAAATTGGCAGTTCTAATGATAGAAACAAATTAAAAGGCATAGAAAATTTGATGGATTTGGATGAGGAACTACTTTTTAACCAAATTCCATCTAAACATATGTTAAATGATAACACTATTAGAAAGCATTGTCAAAACATGTGTGATTAATATTTTAAAAATAAAATTATATTTGGACAGGCACAATTATTTGTTAAGTTATTTAGGAGAAAAGATATGAGACCTATTTTGGACTTGTTGGGTGTTGATAATAGGAAAATTCATGCACATAATATTAATAAAACAATAGTTGAAAACTTGCAAAATGCTTATAACAAAATTGACAACACAACTCGAGGAGGTGATTTGAGTAATGCACATAGAGCATTGATGACTACTATATCTAGTAAAAAAATGACACATAGAAAACAAGTACATGCAATTTTTAATGTACTACATATATCTAGAAAAACTATTCAAAGATATTGGGTGAGTATTTGTAGAGTTCCTCAAAAAGATAGAATTTTTGAAGATGTAAAACAACAAGTTATTGAATTTTGGACCACATGTTCTCATGTTTCTTCCAACAGACATGATACTATACAAATTAAAGATCAAGAGATAGGGGCCAAAGTTGAACATCCAAAAAATTTCATAGATATAACTCAAAGTGAATTATTCCAAACATTCAAGCAAGAATTTTCGAATGTCAAACTATGTCAAAGAATGTTTGAGAGTTTGTGTCCTTTCTTTGTACACATAGATAACATACGTGAAACTTGTTGTTGTCAATAACATGTTGAATTTGGTCTACACTTGCAATCATATAAAAAAGTTATGCAATACTTGATCCTAATTTGGTCATCCCTAGCAGTACAACATAATTTGTGAAGTCCATATTATGTGATAAATTAGAAGATTTAAATGAGTTCAAAGTGCAATGTATCAAAAATTAGTGTGAATATTGTGGAGATTTACATAAATTTTCAATGCAAATTGAGAATATTAATGAATCGACACCAGTTTCATGGATGAGATATGAATATGAGACATACCAAAATAAGACAAGAGATGAATCCAAAAAAAATGTATTGAAGGAGAGTGAATTATGTTATGATGAGTTTATGACCAAGTTTCATCCATTGATATATCCACATATCCAACATTCTCATGGTGCATGATAGCAAGATAAACAGTTTTGTGATTCAAAAAATTGTTTTCCACCTGGTTGTATACTTCCAGTTGTAGATTTTTCTAAGAATTATACATTTTCACCTCAAACAGAGCTTCAAGGGCAATATTTTCATTCTAAACAAGTTGCAATATTTGTGCAAGTGACCTACAGACATGCACAATTTGAGGTGGATGAGATAGAAAGGTTGGATGAAAATGAATGCATCATCATCAAAGAAGTTCATTTCTATATTAGTGATAATAGAGTTCATGATAGGAGTTATTTTGCTCATTGTTTTGCAATGTCCTCTGAAGATTTTAGAAATCGTGGAATAAATGTTTCAAGGCACTGGATTTGGTTTGATGGTTATGTAGGTTAGTATATATGAACTTACACATTTATTTAACTTTTTTTTAACTTATATTTATTTGTACATGCCTATTTCAATTTGATACATGTACACAGATAATTATTTCTACTTATCATTTCATGTTCACACGACAATTCAAATCTACAAAAGCATTTAATTGGTTAACAATGCAACATGCTAGAACTAATGTTAAGATTTTATGAAATCTCTTTGAAAGTGGACATGGAAAAGGGGAACATGATGGAGCAAGAGCATGTATAAAGTGTGTGCTTCGATAACATGAACTTGCAGGTAAATATGCATTTAATGTGCATGTTTAATACTAGTAGCATGCGCGCGCGCGCGCGCACACACACACACACACACACACACACACACATGTATGTATGTATATTATATGTATGTATGTATGTATGTATGTATGTATAGAGAGAGAGAGAGAGAGAGAGAGAGAGAGTGCAAATCAAATTGTTGAATGGTGCAAAGTTCATTTTGCTACTCGAGATACTGAATACAATAAGTATTCTTTTTGGGAAGTGAAATGTAAACTTTATATTTTTTTAATGTATTTTTCAAATTCAAGTTTTTATTAAATATTTATTTTGAAATATGACAATTACTTTTTGTATTTGTAACAAATATAGATCGATTTAATTCTTACAATTGTCAAACGATTCCGAGTATTAGAAGTTTACATCAAGTGATGACTACAAGAAAGCATAAACCTCTAGTAATTAAAGTAAGAGAGAAAAATATGTTTTTGTGATGACTGCATTAAGGAAAATCTAGTGAATGTATGTGAAAATGTTGTGAATGGATATGTTTCACATTGAAATTTGAAGGAGATAGTTGGGAGGCCTCCTTTTGAAGATGCTGACATTGACATTCATGATCATGTATATTCAGTTGATTATGAGCACATTTCTTATTTAGTTATGGCAGGTTTGTGTGTGTGTGTGTGTGTGTGTGTGTGTGTGTGTTCATTTTACAATTAATTTATACTTATCTATTTTTATATACATGCAAGAGATATTTTTGCAGTTCAAGCCTTGGCAGATAATGCGGAAAATATGGACTATTATC
This sequence comes from Cupressus sempervirens, assembly GCA_028749045.1. Lineage (NCBI taxonomy): Eukaryota > Viridiplantae > Streptophyta > Pinopsida > Cupressales > Cupressaceae > Cupressus > Cupressus sempervirens. Next base: position 708,821,114 of record CM053786.1, on the reverse strand, counting down.
TTTTAAGATGCACAAAAGCAAAACACAAGTTGCTAGAAGGAACTGTAGATGTTGATGAACAATCATATCCAATTGGATCAATTGTTATTGAAGGAACATATTATCAACAAACAAGGGTAATTGATAGTGGTATTGAATTTATTGAATACAAGCCTGGAGGAAAAGTTTTACATTATAGTAACCATGTTATAGCAACAAAGTTACAATTTGAAGCAATATAAAGAAGAGGACGTCATGGAAATCAAAAGTAAAAACTATCTATTGAAGAACATGAAAAACTTCTAGAGATAATAAAAACTAGAGTATCCTAACAATACAATTTTTGTGGAGCTCTAGTTTACCTATGTACTTATTGTGGAGCTCTAAGTCAACTATGTTTATTATAGCTCTTATACTTTCACATTTAATGTTGACAAGATATTTGTTTTATAAATTTTTATACATTGGATCATTTATCTTGGATATGTGAAATTAGACATGTTTTGTTATTTTTATTTAAATTAGACATAGATATCTCATTTAAGACAATCTCTTAGGACCTCCCCTTAGGACCATCTATTAGTTGACCTCCCCTTAAGACCACCTATTACCTGACCTCCCTTTAAGACCACCTATTAGGACATCCCCTTAGTACCACCTTTTAGGACCTCTCCTTAAGAAAACCCCTTTAGTATTTGTATGTATTTATATACATTGTTTATGTTTTCTCATGATTATTAATGCTCTTATGTATTTATGTATATAATCATTATGTTCTTGTATGTATTAACTTTTATTAATTAAGTGTTGTAACATGTATTCTTTAGGTCATACTCTTTATATGTTCTTATGTACATGTATATGTTATATGGTATATGTTATATATATATATATATATATATATATATATATATATATACGTCGAGAGGCATTCTATACAATCACAGCACAAATACCTAGCATGAAAATATGCCAAAAAAGATTCTCTGTCAATAAAAAAAAATTGAGAGTGGTTACAAACTTCTAAATTAAATATTTAAAAAGAATTCTAGAAATAATAGCTAGCCAAAATAATAAGAAGCCAAATGGAGGTCGAAATAATAGGGCCCGAAAAAGTAGGACCCGAAAAAATAGGGACCAAAAATATGGCCCAAAAAAATAGGGGTGAAATAATCTCAATATGATTTTTTTTTTTGTTAAATATGATTTTGCATGCACATTCATGCTTATTTTTTGTGGTGAGTGGGGGAATTTGAAACAAATTTGTGAAATGTGAAGAGACATCTATGGGGGGATATGAGGAGCCTCTTAGAAGTTATAAAACTAGGGCTCCTCATTTTATTTTCATTTTATGTTTTTGCAATAAGGAAGAGTTGGAGGTTATTGGAGGATTAGATTGAAGTTTTTGAATAGGAGTAGATTGAAGTTTTGGAGTAACTTTTTTGCAAGTGAGATTTCTATTTTTTTTAATATTTTTATTTAGATTTAGATGTAGATGTAAATTGAAATTCAAAATTAGTTATAATATTATTTAGATTTCAATTTTAATTAATTTCATTTAGATTTAGAATTCTATTCATAACTATTTAGGCTTGCATTTAATAGTTTAGTCTTGCATGTTTGATTTAGATTTAGATTTGTATTCAAAATCTATTTGATTTATATATTTTATAATAATTTTCATTTACATAGTTTAAAAGTGCATGTTTCAAATTAGTTTTATATTTGCATGTTTCATATTAGTTTTAGATTTGCATATTTCAATATAGTTTTGGTTTGCATGTTTTAGATTTGAATGTTTCATAATAGTTTTACATTTGCATGTTTCTAAGTATTTATATTTTCATGTTTCAAAGTATAATTTTATCATTAATCTAGATGAGAATGCCACTATATCAATACAATTTGTATTTTATTAAAGTTAATGATTTATTTAAAGTATATGAATCATATATTTAGTATATATTTTATCATTATTGAATTATAAAATAAATAAAATTCTTCAAATAATAGCTGGCCAAAATAATATTAAGCCAAATGGATGCCGAAATAATAGGGCTCGAAAAGAGGGGCCAAAAAAGAGGACCCAAAAAAATAAGACCTGAAAAAATAAGGCCAAAAAAATAGAACCCAAGAAAATAGGGCTGAAATAACTTAATTAAAATTTTAAATATGAAACATTTTCTTTCTGTTAAATATATTTTTGCATGCACATTCATGCTTATTTTTTGTGAGGAGTGGGGGAATTTGAAACAAATTCATGGAATGTCAAAAGACATCTATTGGGGGATATGAGGGTTCTCTCATAAATTATAAAACAAATGCTCCTCATTTCATTTTCATTTTGTGTTTTTACAGGGAGGAAGAAATGGAGATTATTGGAGGAAATTAGAGTTTTTGAAGAGGAGTAGATTAAAGTTTCATATAGTTTAGTGTTGTATGTTTGATTTAGATTTAGGATTCAAAAACTATTTGATTTAGATATTTGATAATACATTTCTGTTGCAGATTTTTAATGTGCATGTTTCAATTTAATTTTACATTTCCATGTTTTACATTAGTTTTAGATTTGCATATTTCAAAATACTTTTAATTTCTATGTTTTAGATTTGTATGTTTCATAATAGTTTTATATTTGCATGTCTCAAAACATTTATATTTTTAATGTTTCATAATTAAATTTAATTGTTGATGTGGACAACAAGGTCACCTTATCAATAAAATTTGTATTTTATTAAAGCTAATGATTAATTTAAAATAAACAAATCATATATTTAGTTTATATTTTGTCATTATTTAATTAGATTATATATATGTTTTATTTAAATATTTTTCATAGTATATATAGATTTTTATTAATATTTATGTTTGTAATGTTTGAAAAGTGGAAGACAATGCCACCATATTTCAAACATTACAATCTAACTATTTCATTTGAAATAGTTTTGATTTTTATTTATGTTATTTTGAACATTATTCATTTGAAAGAATTTATGTTAACTATTAATACTTTTTCATTCTAATTATTTCCATATGTTGATTTTTTTTAATAAGTTTGCATGTTACTATTTGAGTTCTGGATACCTTGAATAGAGAATCAAACATTATTAGATACTAGAGCCTAACTACTTCAATGATCTCAAATGATTTCTTCGAGATCAAGTTTGACAAATGCTTACAAATAATTAAAGAGGCACGCACAACTATAATTAAAGTTGTAGAGAAGCAATATTTCCAATTGACTATGTTGAGAAATAATATTATATTTTTTATAAGTGAGAATATGTACACACACACAGCATACATGTAGACAAGAAGGAGCTCATATTATGTTTCTTATAGAGGCATGTTTTATGTACAGAGAGAGAGAGAGAGAGAGAGAGAGAGAGAGAGAGATTATGAGGTGTATCTAGAGAGCAGGCAGAGAGAGAGAGAGAGAGAGAGAGAGAGAGAGATAGAGATTAGGGGTGAAACTAAAGAGCATAAAGAGAGAAAGGGATTAGGAGGAGTATCTAGAAAGCAGGGTGAGAGAGATAAGTGGGTGTATCTAGAGATTAGAGAGACAAATTAGGGGGTGTATCTAGAGACTAGAGAGAGGGTATATTTAGATAGTGGGGGAGATATTAATGGGTGTAGTTAGAGAGAGAGAGGGAGAGAGAGGGGGGAGAGAGTGGGGGGGGGGGGGGGGGATTACATTATTAAAAAGGTTAATAACTTGTATCACAATAGCACTAATCATGGGCACTATAATAGAAGTAACCCACATTAAAATTTAACATGTCAATTATCCTAACACCAAGGTAAAGTTCAATAATAGCACTATCATCAACTATAATACGATTAGTAACCTAAAAATCATCTTAACTACAATAATAACACAAACCCTAACTCTAACTCTAACTCGATAATTCTAATTTTAACCCTAACTCTAACTCTATCTCTATCTCTAACTTTAATTCTCCCCCTAACGCTAATCTTAACCCTTTATAATCCTAAATCTAATGCTAATTCTAACCCTAACCCTAATTCTAGTCCTAACCCTAAGCCTTACTATAACTCTAATCCTAACTCTAATTCTAACTCTAACACTAATTCTAATCCTAATTTTAACCCATATTCTAACTCTAACCCTAACTCTAACTCCAACTCTATCTCTAACCCTAATCCTACCCCTACCCCTAATTCTAACCCTAACTATAACTCTAACTCTAACCCTCACTGTAACTATAACTCTAACTCTAATTGTAACCCTAAAACTAACCCTAAATCTTTCTCTAATCCTACCCATAATCCTAATCCTAACACTATATATAATGCTAATCCTAACCCTAACACTATACGTAACTCTAACTCTAATCCTAACCCTAATTCTAATCATAAACCCAATCCTAATTCTAACCCTAACTCTAACTCTAAAGCTAAATCTAACCCTAACTTTGGCCCTAACCCTAAATCTAACCCTAACCCCAACTATATCTCTAACTTTAACTATAACTTGATCCCTAACTCTAACTCTAATTCTAACCCTAACCCTAACCCTAATCCTAGCTTCAATTCTAGCCCCAATTCTAACCCTAACACTAACACTAACACTAACACTAATTATAACCCTAACCCTAATGCTAACCATAACCCTTATGCTAACCACAATCCTAGCCCTAATTCAAACCCTACCTCTAACTCTAACTCTTGTTCTAATTCTAATTCTAACTATAACTCTGGCTCAAATCCTACCTCTAAATCTAACCCTAACCCTAACCCTAATTCTAACCCTAACTTTATTTGTAACCCTAATTCTAGCCCTAACCCGAATTCTTACCCTTACCCTAACTCTAGTTCTAACTCAATCTGTAACCCTAATTATATTTGTAACCCTAATTCTAACCCTAACCCTAATTCTAGCTCTAACCCTAACTTAATTCTAACCCTAACTATAACTTTGATCCTAACTCTAACCCTAACTATAACTCTAACTCTAATTCTTACCCTAACTCTAACCCTAACCCTAATTCTAACCCTAACTCTAACTCTAATGCTAATTATAATCCTAACCCTAATTCTAACTGCAATTCTTACCCTAAATCTAACTCTAACCCTAACTCCAACTCTAACTTTATCTCTAATTTTAACCCTGCCCCTAATTCTAACTCTAACTCTGACTCTTTTTATAACCCTAACCCTAACTTTGACTATAAACCTACCCCTAATCCTAACTCTAACACTATATATAATTCTAACTCTAATCCTAACCCTTATTCTAATCCTAATCCCAACCCTAACTCTTACCCTAACCAAAATCTAATCAGGTAACTTTAACCCTAACCCTAATCTAACCCTGACCACAACTCTATCTCTAACTTTAACTCTAACTTGAACCCTAACTCTATCTCTAATTCTAATGATAACCCTAACCCTAACCCTAACCTTAATTCTATCCCTAATTCTAACCCTAACTCTAACTCTAATTCTAAATCTAACTCTTGTACTAACACTAACACTAACACTACCTCTAATTTTAACTCTAACTCTAATTGTAACCCTAACCCTAATGCTAACCCTAACCATAACCTAACCCTAACCCTAACCCTAACCCTAATGCTAACCCTAACCATAACCCTAACACTAACCCTAACCCTAACTCTAATACTAATTCTAATCCTAACCTTAATTCTAATCCTAAATATAACCCTGACTCTAACTCTAACTCTAACTCTAAATCCAACCCTAACCCTAACTCTTATTCTAACCCTAACACTAACCCTAATTGTATTTGTAACCCTAATTCTAACCCTCACCCTAATTCTTACCCTTACCCTAACCCTAACTCTAACTCTAATCCTAACTATATTTGTAACCCTAATTCTAACCCTAACCCTAATCCCAACTCTAACTCTAACTTTAAACCTAAACCTAACCCTAACCCTAACTCTAACCCTGACTGTAACTCTAACCCTGGCCCTAACTCTAGCTCTAATTGTAAACCTAACCCTAACAAGAACCCTAACTCTAATTCAAACCCTATCCCTTACCCTAATTTTCATCCTAATGCTAACCTTAACTCTAACTCTAACCCTAACCCTAACCTTAACATTGACCCTAGCCTTAATTCTAACTGTAACCCTGACCTTAACTCTAACTCTAACCCTAACCCTAACCTTAACACTAACCTTAACCATAAACATTAATTTGTACCTAACTCTAAGCCTAAATCTAACTCTACCATAATAGGACTCTAACCATAACCCTAACCCTAACTTTAATCCTGGCTCAAAACTTAACCCTAACCATAAATATAGAACATTAACCCTTACTCAAGCCCTAACCCTAGCCCTAACCCTGACCTTGGCCCTACCATAACCCTAACCATAACCATAAGTCTAACCCTAACCTTAACCATGAGCATAACTCTAACCCTAAACTTAACCATAAACATAACTCTATCCCTAACTCTAACCCTAAATCTAACTCTACCATAATTAGACTCTAACCCTTACCCTAACCCTAATCCTAAATCTAACCTTAACCCTAACTCAAACCCTAACCTTATCCCTATAATAACCCTAACTTGAGCCCTATAATAACCCTAACCCTAACCATAACCATAACCATAACTCTAACCCTAACCTTAACCATGAACATAACTCTAACCATAAATCTAACTCTACCATAATTGGACTCTAACCCTAACCCTAACCCTAAATTTAATCCTGACTCAAACCCTAACCTTGACTCTAACCATAACCATGACTCAAACCCTAACCCTAGCCTTACTATAACACTAACCCTAACCTTAACCATAACTCTAACCCTAACCTTAACCATGACCATAACTCTAACCCTAACCTTAACCATAAACATAACTCTAATCTGAACCTTAAACATAACTCTAACAATAACCATAACCATAACTCTAACCCTAACCTTAACCATAAACATAACTTTAATCTGAACCTTAACCATAACTCTAACAATAACCATAACCATAACTATAACCCTAACCTTAACCATAACTCAAACCCTAACCCTAACTCCAGCCCTAACCCTAATGCTAACCCTAACCCTTATTCTATCCCTAAGGTTAACATTAACTGTAATGGTAACTTTGTCCCTAACCATATATTTATGTTTGACTATAAAATTTTACATTACAATATGCCAAAAATAAAATTACTTTTTTATAATCTAAATTAAACTCCATAAATTAAATTTAAAATAAAATAAAATTTTGAAGCATAATTTTATAGTAACTTATTAAAATTAATTGGAAAAGTATCTCCCCACTATGGGCCGCTCTCCCCACTCTCCCCGCTCTCCCGCCTAGGTGCTTTTTCAAACTAGAAGATCTGCTGTGACTCCCCTATCTCCGTCCTATTCCAGCGTGGCTATTGGAGTCGCTCTCGCTCCTCTTGCGGGTGGGGCTTCTTCTATGGGTGGGGCTAAGGCTCTTTCTGCATCTCACCTGGCCTCTTCTGCGAATGGGGGTAGGGTCCCGTTTGCCCCTCTGTCGGCTTCTAGTTCTCGTGCTCCTGGTTCAGGCTCTTTTGGTTTCGGGGGAAGAACTTTCGCTGACGTTGTCACCTTTGAGGCTGGGCTTCATGGTGCTTTCCCTCATGTTAACTCTTCTGGCCCCTCTCTGGTTTCGCCTGTAAGTTCTTTAAAGCCTATTAGGGTCCCTTTGGATCCAGATTCAGTTGAAGACATTTTCCAAACGGTAGACGACCTTTCTTCTTTTGCTGCAATTTTTTGCTTCCGTGCCTTTGGCCCTCCCTTGCTAATCTACATGGCTGGATCTCCAAGAACTGGTTGCCACTGATTGATTATAATGTTCACATATTTCTGTGTGCTAAAGGTTTTTTTATAGCAAAGTTTCAAGATTCTAATGATAGGAAGATTATTTTATGTCACAATAATTTCTCTTGGCAGGGTAGATTTCCGCTTATGGCCAAACCGTGGCATATGGATTTTGATCCTCTCTTGAAATCCTTCAATAAGTACCCTATCTAGGTTCGGCTCCCTAATCTTCTGATTCATCTTTAGCAGGATTCAGTTTTTGAATCTATTGGGAACGCTATTGGGGATTTCTTATAGGTGGATGCTGACACTTCATATATTTTCCACTCGACCTGTGCTCGCTTCCTTGTTGACTTGGATGTTTCTAAAGGTCTTCCTGAGGTGGTCTATTTGGATTCCCCGAGGGGGTCTTGGTCTCAAATGTTGGATTTCGAGGGAATCCCTTTTCATTGCAAGAAATGCCACTTGACAGGTCACGTTGTTGCTCGTTGTGTAGCTGGGAAATCCAAACCTAGGCATTCCCCCTCTTGGTGGACTGGGGCCTCCTCTGAGCATTATACAGTGAAACAATCCTCGGTTGCTTCTGCAGTTTCAAAGGTTGAGGCTAGTGTTCCTTTCGTGCTGGTGGTTGTGGAGGTTGCTTTGGCATCTCATCCTGTGGATTCAGCGGCTATGGGCAGCATTCTTTCCAAGCTGGTGGTTAAGGATTTGGTCTCTCTCCTGCTTCGGTTGACCCTCCTAGGGGTCAGTTGTCGTCTGTCTCTCATAAGGTGTTTGTTGAGGCCTCTACGTCCCCTAGGTTCCACGGGTCTTTGTCCTCTGAGGATTGGGTGACCGAGGCAGCAAAGTTTGAGGACGGTTGGATTGCGGTTAAAGGGAAGAAGGCTAAGCCTTCTGCTCCCCCTTTAGATATGACCCTTTGGTTGCGTAAGGGTAACCTCATTTTAAAAGGATAATCTTTTGTTCCCTTATGCTGACTGGTTCTTCTGGGTTGGTGTTATGGTCGTGTCTCTAGTTTTCTGGTATCTGGTTTGGATAGCCTTCCTGGCTGCTTTGCTCTAGTCTGTTTGTCCTTTCAGATTCCAAAGTTTTTGGTTAATTTTACTGGTCATATCTACTGGTTTTAGGTCCCTACAAAACCTGGTTTAGTTGTTTGGCTGGTTTCAGGTCCTTTTAAAACCTGGTTGTGCTTAATGGTTTATCTTTCTCTTTGATGTAATGGGTTTCGAGGCCCCTTCAAAACTTGCTTTTACCTTAATCTAAATCTAAAACTTTATAAAATTAATTAACAATTTTATTATAATCTTATCAAAATATAAATAAAAAATAAATTTTGTTCCTATTGCACTACGGCTGCCACTAGCTTTTATATATATATATATATATATATATATATATATATATATATATATATATATATATATATATATAGAGTAATCATTTTTGAGGCGCCTATTTTTTTTCATAAATCCCAATTTTGATTAAAATAACCTTGGGATTAAATAAAAATAAGCACCTCGAGAACGATTACTCTTGGCGTAATATATATATATATATAAGCTAGTTTAGGATCTCCCCTTAAAACATGTCATTAAATATAGTTAATTATACTTAAATTAAGGCATTAAAAATAATAACATATACATAAAAATGAATATTGAAAACATACATGTCTACATTTAACATGAATATATTTGCATACATCTATGAAATAAAATATAAATTAATCTACATTCTTATGTATAATTTAGGATCTCCCCTTAAGATATGTCATTAAATCTACATAAAAATGTGAATATTGAAAACACGCGTCTACTTTTAAGATGAACATCTATACATACATCTATGATATAAAAAATACATTTTAATCTACATTATAATTTATAACTTAGGATCTCCCCTTAAGACATGTCATTTGATTACATTTATATTAAGGCATCAAGATGAATAACATATACATAAACATGAATATTGACAACATACATGTCTACATTTAACATAAACATATATACATATATCTATGAAATAAAATATGTACATTTTAATCTACATTATTATGCATAATTTAGGATCTCCCATTAAGACATGTCATTAAATAAATATAGTTAATTACACTTAGATAAAGACATTAAGATCAATAACGTATACATAAAAATGTGAATATTGAAAACATACATGTCTACTTTTAACATGAACATATATACATACATCTATGAAATAAAAAATACATTTTAATCTACATTCTTATATATAATTTAGGATCTCCCTTTAAGACATGTCATTTAATTACACTTAGATTAAGGCATTAAGATGAATAACATATACATAAACATGAATATTGAAAACATCCATGTCTACATTTAACATGAACATATATACATATATCTATGAAATAGAATATGTACATTTTAATATACATTTTTATGTATAATTTAGGATCTCTCCTTAAGACATGTCATTAAATATAGTTAATTACACTTAGATTAAGGCATTAAAATGAATAACATATACATAAACATGAATATTGAAAACATGAATAAGGCATTAAGATGAATAACATATATAGAAACATGAATAACACATACTTAAACATAAAGTATTAAAACATTAAAAGATCAATAAGATGTACATAAACATTAATAAAAATATGAATATTGAAAACATGCATGCACATTCAACATGAACATATGTTCTTCAATAGATAGTTTCCATTTTTGATTTCCACGACATCCTCCTTAATAAGGTTAGAGTTGGGGTTAAAGTTAGGGTTATGTTATTAATAGGGTTAGAGTTGGGGTTAAAGTTAGGGTTAGATTTAGAGTTAGGGTTAAGGTTATTAATAGGGTTAGAGTTGGGGTTAGAGTTTGAGTTAGAATTAGTGCTTGAGTTAGGGTTAGAATTAGGGTTTTTATTAGAGTTAGAATTAGAGTTAGGATTAAAGTCAAGGTTAGGGTTAGAGGCAGGGTTAGCATTAGGACTATAGTTAAAGTTTGGATTAGCATTATGGTTATTAAAAATTATTATATAACTATATACAGTTGAAATAAATAGGAACTTTTTTGTGAAATTGAATTTTATTATTCTTATACATAGATTAAAGGAGAATTATATCTCATAGTACAATTATTTAGATAAAGTAAAATGACAAAATTGGAAGATATGAATTCACTACATGGAGAACATTTGTCCATAATGATGTAAGTACATGACATATTCTTCAGTGATAAAATTTGTATTGTCACCTTTGTTTGCTAATTAATCATTGTACACTTCTTTCATCATGGATGGAAACGCATCTAATTTTGCAGATGCATTATAGAAAAATCTTGCAACATCTTACATCTCAATTATCTCAATTTCTTATACATCATCAATTGCTAGAGCTGCATCCTCAAGAGCTATGAGCATAGTTATACAAGACTCTTCAATTATCCGCTTGCATCTATCAAACTTCGTCTCAAAAAAATGGTTGGAGCCTATGGAAGTTGTTGAGCTCATGTCAATGATCCTTGACTTTGGGTCAGTGCAAGAAGTTGGGTCTTGCTTTTGGCCAAAAAGTGGAAGTGTTTTTCCTATTTTTGAAATTATTTGTCAATTGATGTCAAAATTTGAGGTATTTAGAGATTGAATATAAAAAACTCCAAAAATAAAAATTTTAGTGTTCAGAATCTAGTTTTTGAATATGTAATTTATTTGTGTACCCATATGATAGATTTTTTTTTGGTATAGATCTTTAAAAACCACTTTTTCAAAATGCATGTTTCAAGACCATACCACACTCATGTATGGACACCATAATTTGACACAAATAAATAAATTTTCACAAATCCTTTTAAAGGGAGTTACCTAATACACCTAAGATTGATGACAATATTTTTCCTTAATTTTTTATTGAATAATTTTATTTTTATTAATTATTAATTGGCTATAAAGGTAAATTTTAAAACCTCTTGTCTACAAACCACATAATTTGATCAAAATCTCACTTTTTTCAAAAAAAAATTCACATCAAAAGAATTGTATGTAGATTGATGACATATAAATTAATTTAAGAAAAATTATAAAATAAAAAAATTTATTAAAGTTTTAGTGAATATCACTTTTTAACGTTTAGGAGATAGTTTTGATTAATAAATAATGCAAAAATAGAAAATAAACTAATAACACTATAAAAAAATTATTTTTGGAATTAGAACAATAAGACCTATAATGGGCTTTTGTCTTATCAAAAAATTCAATGGGAATGACTATAAAAAAAATTACAACAATACCAAAAATTGTCGATTAAATGCTTTAGAAAAAAAATAGATCATAAAGGCATGGCTTGGTGGGACCAAACCTATGCCATGCCTTTCCCCAAGGCAAAACCCCATGCAAAAGTCAAGAGCCATACCAAATTCTTGCTCATGTCTCAAGAATCAGGCACTCGATTTGAAATTTAAAAATCAGGTGCTCGATTGCTTTCAACTGTTGTACCCGATTGTTTAAAAATATGGTACCTGATTCTTTTTGAAATTGGGTACCCGATTTATAAACGGGTACCTAATTTTTAAGCAATCGGGTACCCATTTCTAATGTACCCATTGGGCCCCAAAAGGTACCCCATAGACCGAGTTTCAATGATTGAAATGATTGAATAACAGTTTCTATCTGCAACAATGAATTATGTCATGCTTATTCTGTTTTCTTGTCCTGTTATACAATTTGCAAGCTACTGATTCAAATTCAAAATTGGTGCAAACATGGGAGAATGAAGCACGACGTCAATGAGAGAGAAGACAAAGAATTAGAGACTTGAACAATGTTTCAAAGGAGAAAGACATTGAGGATATCATGATGGATGAAGAGGTCAAAGAAGAGAACTCAATACAAGAAAATTCAGGTGCACATTCTAATCGTGCATTCAATACAGGTGTGTCTCCAAACCCTCGAATTTTCTCTCGTGATGAAATTGGTGATTTTATAGAAGTAGGTTACGATTTAAACGATTTAGATTTTTTTCATGAGAAGCAATTGTCAAACGATCATGCACAAAAAACTCCAATTGAAATGCATGCCTCGAAAGAAATATCAAGAAAATTTGAAAATGATATTCAAATCCCAAATAATAGTGAAAATAGTAAAGTATCTGAAAATAAAAATTGCATGAATGTAGACATAGAAACACCAACTACTAAACAAACATGTCAGAATGATAGTCAAGTGTCTGAACATAATTTTCATATTCCTAATGATGTGTTAGATAATCTTAAGGGATTGGTTTCATGGAGACAAATTAGGACACATGCTAATAGATTGTATAGGCATTTATTTTATAATAATAAATTTGGGTTTCAATGTCAGCTAATGTTGCAACTAATTAAAATGTCTAAAATGCGAAAAGTAATGAGAAGATTGGGAATGTATGCAAAACCCAAGAATAAAAATGAGTTTTTAAAACAAGTTGTATCCACTGTTGCTAGTGCCTTTGATGTTATCGAAAAGAGAAGTCAGTCTAAAGATAAAAATGTAGCACGATGAGCAATAATAATAGCTTCAGTTAAAAAATCAACATCTGACAAAATATTGATTAGCACCATAAATGGATATCTTAATGTGAATCATAAGACTTTAGAAAGAGCTGTAAAGAGAAGGGTTAACTTTGAATGTGATCCAGCAAATATTTTATGAACTTCTAGTGGGAGACTCCCGAGGTGTGATATGAAACTTACTAGTGAAGTCAAAAGTTTGATTGAAAAATTTTGGCATGATAATACAAGAATATCACCTAATTCAAGAGACGTTCTTAAATTGAGAATTGGGTCAAAAATACGTAATCCACATCCTAAACACCTTTTGGACATGACTCAAACTGAATTGTTTAAAAAATTTATAGATGGTAAGGTATTAAATATTAGCATTAGTCAAAGATCTTTTGAAAAGTGTAAACCATGGTATGTAAGGATTAACAAGGAAAAAATAACATGTTGTAAAACTCATATTCAATTTCATTACCATTATGATGTATTTCGATCTATACATGGTACCATGCATGGTAAAGAAATGTTGCAAGAATGTGGTATAAAAATAATACCTCAAACTATAAAAGATTTCATATCAGGTTTGTTTTGTAAGCCACCTAATAATCAATACTTTATTTTTAATCCATGTCTTTCTAGTACATGTGATATGTGCGACAATCTTTCTTTGTTAGATGAATGTTTGCATGAAAATGCTTTGACTACTTTTGGACAACAATTAGTTGAGGTAAAAAGATTCAAAACTATTGAATATCTATTGAAAGATGGGAAGATTGGAAGAAGGTGTGATCTAGTTACAAATAAAGTTAGTTGTCATGCATTTATGGATGAGTTTAAGAGTGTGATCATACCAAAATATGTTAAAACACTCTCAATATTCTAGATGGCTTGATGGACAATTTCGCATATGTAAGAATACATTTCTAATTAGTACTATACTTTGAGTTGTTGACTTTGGAGAGAACTACACGCTTGCACCGCAAGAAGAGGGACAACCACAATATTACAATTCAGTGCAAGTAACAATTTATGTTCATATAGTTTATAGGTATGCACCTGATAGTACAAAGGAGGATCAAAAAATATTGAAAGAGTACCATTTTTATATAAGTGCTAATAAACTTCATTCATCTAAATTTGTTCAATATTGTTTCAAGGTCTTTTATTATAATTTAAAAGAGAGACAAATTAAAATGACACAACATTGGATATGGTCAAATAATTGTACAGGATAATTCAAGAATGCTAGAATGTTCTATTGGTTGAGTAGGGCACAGGAAAACTAACATCCAACATGTGTGGAGTTTTTTTGAGGCTGGACGTGGTAAAGGAGAGCATGATGGTGTTGGTGCATGCATGAAGAGAGCCCTTAGTAGAGAGCAATTAAAATTTGAGAAAAAAGCTAAATTCAAAAATGCACATGAGATTGTCGAATGGTGTAACAAATATTTATAAATTGGATAAAGTCAGAACTCTACAATCAAACGTTTCTTCTACCTAGTTGAAGAAAATAATATCCCTTCTAGATATGACTGTGATACAATTAGTGGGTCAGCTAAATGACATTCATTTAGGAGTTCAGATTCTAACACTTGGACTATATGGACTAGAGAGCTTGCTTGTTTTTGTGAATTTTGTCTTGCAGGTGAATGGGAAGAATGTGAGAATATAGAATGGTTTGAAAATTGGCAACAAAGATCATTAGCACCTACTGACACGCATTTTGAAGATGATATAGTAAATGAAGACCAGAATGTTACTTTTGCATCAGAAGACTATGATCGTATTTTAGATTATGATCGTATTTCAGACCTCATAAAACCTGGTATGCACAATTTAATTTAATTATTTTGTGATCTCATGCTTCAATTTATATAATTTGCATATGTACACTCATGTGATTAAAGTGTTTATATACTTTATCTTATCTTGTAGGACATGTTTATGTTGTTATTGCACCTAGTGATAATGATGAACAGACTGAGTATTGGCTAGCTAGATGTGTGGAACTTAAGAAAAAATTGACATATCATCAAGTAGACGATGATGGTTTTGAGTATCCAATTGGGTCTATCATTGTAGCTAGCACCTGACTACGTAGATACCTAACAAGAAGAAATGGTTTTCTAGCATTTGAAGACTACCAAACTGAAAAGAAGATTTTACACTATTCTCATTTGGTTGTGGCAAAAAATATCAAATTAGAAAGATACAAAGAGAGACCCACTAATAAGGTATTATGGACAATTTCAATGGACGAGCATGAGACAATCATAGATGCATTGCAAAAGAGAGGATGCAAATGGTATAGTGGGATGACTACATTTAAATCAAACACATGTAAGTTTTTTCATTATTGTATTATTTATATATATATGTACTTATATAATTTAATTACATGTATGTTTTGTGTTGTCAATACCAATTTAGAGAACTTATATACTTCTTATTCAGGTCTCAATTACAATTTATGCAAATTTAAATGTTAAAGTGGATCGAACATCAACATCTTGTGCAATTTCACATAGTAAGTAAATACAAATTACACATATTTACATAGTTCAGATACCTTGAATACTAATTTATGTGTTTATTAACGTGTGTTTTTGTTTTACAATTTTATTTTACAGGACCTCATTTGAAGAGATGTGTTGACCAATTTTATGTTTTAGATTAAGGTAAAAACAAGCTTGGAAGAGGCCCCGAAACCCTTTACATCAAAAAGAAAGATATACCATGAAACACTACCAAATTTTAAAAGAACCTAAAACCAACTGAACATCTAAACCAAGTTTTACAAGGACCTGAAACCAACAGATATATCCAAAAAAAGAAACTAGAAAATACACTGGAACCTAGAAAGTAAACAGATTGGAAGGCAAGGCAACCAGTAAAACCTCCCAAACCAGTAACCAGTGAGCCAGAGCCACACCCCGCTCACCATCATAAAAAAACCAGTCAGAACAAGGGAACTTAAGATTTTCCTTTTAATTTGAAGTTTCCCTTACGCGACTGAAAGTTCATATCTAAAGGGGGAGCAGAAGACTTAGTTCTCTTACTCAATCTTTGCAGCCTCAACAACCCAAGCTTTAGAGGAAATAGAACATTGGAACCCAAGGGGCACCGAAGCTGGAACAATCTTGAACCAATTTTATGTTTTGAGTTCACTGAACTATAAATATATCATTGACATTGTCTTACATATATTGTGAAATATGTTGTACAAACTAATTCAAAAATGAGAGTTTACTTCTATTTGAAAGTTAAAGGTATGCACTTGATAAATTATAAATTGTCAATTTAAGTAATGACCTATTTTGTTGCATTACTTTTACATTCAAGCATGTTTAAATTAATGTTTGTTTGAAGTTTCAAATTACTATTGATTGTAATATTAAAAACAAGTTACTTGTACATGATAATTTAAAGATCATTACTCATTGTATTGATTATATGTTAGAGCATTACTCATTGTATTCATTGTATTGATTATATCTTACATTACCAAACAACACATTAAGACCACTTATGATACATTGTTA
Source organism: Cupressus sempervirens (assembly GCA_028749045.1). NCBI lineage: Eukaryota > Viridiplantae > Streptophyta > Pinopsida > Cupressales > Cupressaceae > Cupressus > Cupressus sempervirens. The sequence goes on along the minus strand of CM053786.1, from coordinate 708,804,283 downwards.
TGTACGTTATCCATACATGTGTGTCTTAAGGGGACATGGGAATCCTAATAGGTCATAATAATTTTTATACATTTTAATAAGTCTTAATATGTTTACTAGCACATAATAGGTATTATTAAGTGATAATGAGTCTTACATTACCAGACCACACATTAAGATCACTTATGATACATTGTTAAGTATGTTATCCATACATGTGTGTCTTAAGGGGACATAAGAGTCCTAATAGGTCATTATGTCTGTTATTGATTATGATAGGTATTCATATGTTTACTATCACATAATAGGTCTCATTAGGTAATAATGACTCTTACATTACCAAACAACACATTAATATCACTTATGATACATTGTTAGGTACGTTATCCATACATGTGTGTCTCAAGGGGACATAGGAGTCTTAATAGGTCATTATGTCTGCTATAAGTTATGATAGGTATTCATATGTTTACCAACATATAATAGGTATTGTTAGATGATAATGAATCTTACATTACCAAACAATACATTAAGATCATGTATGATACATTGTTAGGTACGTTATCAATACATTTTTTAATCTAGTAGGTCAATTTTATTTGTATGAATCTCAAGGCATAAATTTGATGTGATATTTATCCAATAATTCTCTATAGATAGTTAATATTATTGTTCATCTTGCATATATACTTACAAAATGTGTGATATGTTCATGAATAAAATATGTCAAAATAAAGAAAATGGTTTGAATATACTTAAAACATGATGAAACATAATAATATATACTACATACACAAGCATGATAAGAAGTCATAAAAAAATAGTACATGGTCTAACATACATCATAACATGATCTATGAAGTGAAAAAATACATGGTCTAACATATAGTTTTAACTATCCTAACACAAAGTGTATACATCATAAATAATATACATCATAAACACACAATTTACAGGTGCCAACAAGACCTAATATATCTGATTGAATGTCCTCTTTACTCCACATGAAGAGGACTCAGATGGATCATCATGTGTAATATGCGCCATCTCATCATGTCGAACACCATGTGAGGTAGATGGATCACCCTGTGTAACATGAGACACGTCTCATCATGTACAAGCCTAATTGAAATGGGTCTCAAACTCTAGCTTGCAAATAAATTAAATATTCACTACATAATAAAATAAATACCACATGAGATGGATGTCCCTCAATAATGGGAGGAGGCACACTGTCAAAACTACCAAATGTAATAGTGGTGGGGTCCTATAATTTACAATACATACATTTTTAAAATTTGATTTTAGCACATAATGAAATATACATTATGTACATAAATCACAATACTGACCTCAAATGACGATGTAGGTACCTCCATCTCGCTAAGTCATGTGCTCTCAGCAACACTCATGGTGACGTAGTCCTAAAATTATGGATACATAAATGTTTAGTCAAAATTAAATGTACATGAATAATTACAAAGTACATAATTCGTACACTACATTTTTTATACACTATAAATTTAACATGTGTATGTGTGTATCATACTTGAGTGGTAGCCAATGTCACAGATGTGTCTACAGGTATGCTAGCATGATAATCATAAGATGGAGTCGAAAATAGACTATACTGAGGCCTGTATGGATGAGTATGATATGGCTCCTATTCGTAAAATCAAAACACATAAAATATATATACATGTGAGTCAAAATTGCTTAGATTATAAGTTAATAATAATGTACATACATAAAAATAATACAAATTATTTGTCTTCAATCAAAAGTTCACACCGCATGTATTTGAGGCTCTGCCTCAATGGTAACTGGAGTAGGACTTGTACTAACATCAATCTATGTAGATGCGAACAATCCCCACAAAATCAAATAAAAAGAACATATGAGCACATGTTATTAAATTCGAGTTTGAATGTACATTTTTATAATGTAATTCAAAGTCATACCATATAAGGGATGCCAACGTTTGTAGGTCTTGAAAAAAGACTATATTGCCTCCTAGGAGGAACAGTATCATCCATCCTCTGTTATTTCAAAAGTACAAATTAATATAGTTAATACAATTACACATGTATGTAGAAAGTAAATAATTATGTGTGCTTTATATTTATATTAAAATTAAAATTTTACCTGCTGCTCTTGACTCTCTCCAGGCTCTCCCTGCTGCATGAGGTCAACAAATGATGACACGTCTATCTCGTCACTACCATCACCATGGGTAGTGTATACATCATCATTAAAATCTGCACCCTCAGCATAATGGCTATTGTGTGCTGCATTAGGATCGCTCTGGGGGCCTATGCATATGCCTCCACAACTAGTACAAACATGTCCAAGTCGAGGAGCATGTACCGCCTACATCCACTGTTGTACTAAATTGCTCGAAAGGGCACTCAAATGGGTAAAAGCATATGAAACTACTCGATGATGATGAGGAGCAGGCACAAGAGGCGCAGGAAGAGGTACAAAGGGCTCAACTCGCCTGCAATATCTCATTCTATCACTCAGCTTTGCCCCAGGTCTATCCTGAGGCATCCCTCTACCAACTCCCTGAAATGCTTTCATATCAAAATAGTTGGGTTTCAAACCCAACTCAAACTCAGCCCATAAATTCCTAAGGAAGTACATGGGCACCTCATGGTTAACGTGTGGTGGATGGTCAAATACCATCCACCACCGCTCCCAAAAATGTGCTGCTATACGTGGATGTGTACACCACCTAATGGAAATGTGAGGCTTCTTATCATTAATTTCTTCACTCATCTTAGGGTTTACAAAATAATGTTTAAAATTCCCTTTACCTATATGCAGGTTATAAACCTCTCTATATGATAAGTCGTCAGAGTAGAAGGCACACATGCTTTCCCTCCATGATCTAAATGAATCGATGTCTGAATCAAAATGATGGATGGAGTCAATCACATCTTGCATGCTATCTACAAGACATAGTAGGTAAGGGGGGGGGGGGGGCTGGGGGGGTGCATCTCACGTCGGATAACCTCTATATCACGCATGAGGTCGTTGAGGTTACGCCTCATGGTCTCGCAGAGCTCATCTGTGGTGGGTGGTGGAGGTGGAGGTGAAGGTGGAGGTGGAGATGGAGGGGGCGAAGGCGAGGTTATGGGAGGGGGAGCGGGTGGTAGTGGGTCCATCGAATATAATCTGCATATATGTTTAAATAACATAAAACATGACAAAATTACTATTTAATAAAATTTAAATCTAAAATTTACAAACTAGATCTATATAAATGCACGTATCTTTACAAACTAGATCTATATAAATGTACGTATCTTTATTAAAATCATATCAATTAAATAAATAAAGTTAAACACTTAAGTCAAATTAAACATTAAATACCAAATTTTTAAGTCTAATCATAAAATAATACTCCAAAAAACTATATCTAAGTTAGTTCAAGGTTTCTTTTCTTAAAACAGGAGCCACCAAGCTAATTTTGCTTTCATGTACACTTATTTTGTGACATTGGGGGATTTGTATGAACTCATTATGGATTATATGTTCATCTCAAGATGAAACAAAGTTAAGATTATGACAAGGTTATGGTTTACAATTTTGTCATGTTAACGGTTTTCATGATGGCTAAGCTTAAGATTATTATAATGATTATGGTCATTTCATGTTAGGGAACTTACCTAGGATTATGGTTTTAGTTAGAATTATATTTAGGTTTCAGATATTTATTATGGTCCTATTTTTTATAGGATATATAATAGATGGTGTTAGGATGAGAGTTAAGGTTACAATTAGAATGAAAGCTTAGAGATAGAATTATGATTTGATTAAAAATTATTTATGATTGTAGTTTGAATCCTAAATATTATCCGCTTTTTAATGCAAACTATAAGTGTAGATCATGTCAGGTAATGAACTAATACAGGTGAACCCTATCCCTAACCATATAACAATCCTAATTCTAATCATAATCCATAATTCATTACCTTGTGAAGATTTGGCTATCCATTTTATTGCTAGAGTAATCCCTTGAACTTTCTTAAAGTTTTCATTCCAACTTACTAATCTCCTTTCTTTATGTGAACTACTCCTAGTAGCACGATTCTTCATATTTCCTTTTCCATGTGACCACAAAATGTTCCTAATAGATTTATATAGAAGACCAAACTGATTTAAATAAAATAAGCAGAAAGAAGAGAAGTACACCCAATATGAGGAGAGAATCTTTTAACATACTTGAATTCTACTAACCAAAGTGAGATAATTAGAGTTCCAGTTGTTGAGTTTTCCAATGATTTTCTTGTTGATATAAAGATACATTTCATTTATATGTTAGGGTTTACTACAAATGGAATCCCTAGGTACCTAACCACTTAATTATGACATCTCCATCCAATACCATATTTACTACACAAGGTAGGGGACTTGATATTTAGCCCCAATAAGATAGATGTAGAGACATAAATCTTACTACCCGATACAAAGAAAAGAGGTCCAATTTGATCATTAAATGACTCATGTTGCACTCTTCTAGCTTAAAAAGAATGCAAATATTATCAACAAACTATACGTTAGATACTTATTAATTATTTGGAGAGTCGATCCTCTAACTTTTAGAGACAACTAGTTATCTCTAAGGAGATAATGTAATGAGTCAACAACAATAAAAAATAAAGAGGATGCAAGAGGACACCCTTTCATAATTGATCTAGAGAGTCCTAAAAATTATGATCTAACCCCATTAATTTCTTTACTAAAACCCTAACACCAATCATAAGAGAGGATACCATTTGACATAATATTGGATGAAATCCTGAGCTTGCAACATCATCATAGTGAAACTCCATTCGACCCTTTTGTAGACATTTTCATAATCAATAACTTGAGCATGCCTACACTCTATCCTGGAAACGTTTCCCAATCCAAAGTCTTCCAATAGGTTATCAAGTTCTCCAATATGTATAAATATCCTTAACAAAACACTTTTGTGTAGGGTTAATGATCTTGGGTAAGATATCTTCTAGTCTAGAGGCTAAGAACTTGGCAAGAATTTTGTATGATATGTATTTAGGAGTGTCTTGTCTCTAATTTTTAATGAGATTCTTATCTCCCCTTAGGGATCAATTTTATAAGGCCTCCATTGATCACTTGATCAATTTTATGAGCCCTTCATTGATTACTTGACGTAGGGATTTCTCATTACTAATTTTTTGGATGGAGGCGATGATTTATGATAGAAATGGGTTTATCAAAGAATAATGCATCTTCATTCTAGGAATGGTGGTTCTCATTTTATCCCTATCTTCTAAATCATTTTGAACTATCATCATCTTCTAACCAAAAAAATTGAAAGTAAAATTAGGAAAAAGATCTTACTATATATCATTAGGGGGTGGGTATTTCTTTTTATAGAATAAGGCAATATTTTGTTATGTGGCATTCCATTCTACAAAGGCAATAAACATTTAGGCTACCCATAAGGAAAATAGGAAACAAATAGGGGAATCTCCAATCTCCAAAAAAAAACTAGTCCAACCCAAGATAAATAGAAATTAGTCCACCCTAACATAATTACCTAGTTAGGGATTAGGGTGTTAGAGTGCTTCAATACCCTCCTAATTAGATATTACATGATGAATACTCACTTAGGATATAAAGTTTTAGGCATCCAATGGAAAGACAGGTTATTCACTTCTTTAGATATATTCTCAGGCATCCAAGGGTATAGTCCGGGCTCCTACTCGCACTGATGTTCCACCTCCACCTCTTGATGGTGAGGGAGGGTTGCTTAATTAGATGCCTGATTCGTTCAAGTCTCTTCTAATTTTTTTATGGCGTATCATTTTGAGACCTTGATATCAATGTTTAATTAGTTTTATGATTAGGATTCCATTTGGTTTGTACTGTTTGATTAGGTTTACATGCTTAAGTTTCAATTAGGACAAGAGTTAATAAATTGAATTAAGTTTTGAAGTGCTAAATTTGGTTTTAGATATAGAATTATAGTTAGAGCTTTTAGATTAAAAACCAACATTAATTCAAAAAATTTAGGTTTGAATTTTGTTTTAAAGTGTTGAATATATTATTGAGTTCTAGTTTAGGGTGATTTGGTTTAGTCTTAAGGTCAACGTTTGGATCTAGTTTAGGGTGAGTACTAAGTTTTTTGTTTGGATCCCTTGGTAGGTTGTTATGTGATTAAATACTTAGTTATATATGTTTACAATTTTATTGTACATAACTATATGATTAGGTCGAGATTATAATTTAAACAATGAATTTAGGTCGAGGTTATAGTTTAAACAAGGTCGAGGTTATATGGTTCTAGGTCGAGGTTATATTTATTTGTAATTACATGTTTAAACAATGAATTTACATCTAATCTAATCATTCAACATTGTAATAAATACATAAATTAAATACATTTTAAAACATCTAAAATAATAATTTTTTAAATAAACATTTACGAAACTATATTTTAATTAACAAATACAAAAATTTAAACATCTACTCATTAACAATGTAAATTTACAATTTTATGTATATTAAAATTGAAAAAAACAATAAATTAACATACATATAAATTTGAAAATTGAAAAAAAAAAGTAAAATAGTACAAAACATATTAAAAAACTTGGTATATCGAAAACTAGTAGCAGGGGGTTGGTCGGTAGGGCTGAAAATTGAGCTCCCAGATGCCTCTCTAATTGGGCTCCCGTTTTTGAGGTCATGAAAATGACTTCAAAAATGCCAAAAAAGGGGGTTTAATAAAGTCTTTCAAATCGGGTACCTAATTTTTAAGAAATTGGGCACCTGATTCTAAAAGTAATCGGGCGCCCAATATTTGAGTGCCTCGGGCACCCGATCCACTTTTAAATATTGGGTGCCCAAATTTTGAATTTCGGCTCAGGTGCTCGAAGCTTGATTTTAGAAATAGGTACCCAATTTTATAAAAATCAGGTACCCGTTTCTGAGAAGTACTTCTTGCAGTCACCCCTCTCTATCAAAAGGTACCATTGCTGAAAGAAATTATTATATATACTTAAAATTAGAATCATATCAATGATACTTAATTTGAGGGATATAAATTGGAAATCAAAATGTTTTGCATAACATAATAAGTTAAGTAACATTATGAAATGTAGAGTATATCAATGTAAAAACCATATTGCATTAAAAATTGCAATGAAATTTTGTGTATGGAAACATGACATTATAATGACCATTTATATATATTAAAGAATAAGAAAACATATTTTTGTAGCATCTAGTACCAATGCATTGTTTCAAAGTAATAAAGCACAAATTTGACACAAAAAAGAAGAATAATAATTAATTATGAATTATTACATCATTGATGTTCAAGGCTTCTCAATCTCATTTCCTCTGCCTTCCTATTTGAAAGTTGCTTCCCACTTTTCATTTTTTCATAACAGTCATATGTAAATTGTGGCATTATTCTCAATCCTTCAATAGACTTTACACAAGAAATAGCCACAAATGTTAATCTAGCTCTTTCCTTTGGACTTATATCAATTGTTTCTTTTTGAAGAGTTAGTCCCAATGATTTGTGAATTGTCAATGCCCATGCCTATCTTAATGGTAGTTGTAAGGTACTTCCTCTCTGCAATGGAGCTATAGGAACTACTTTTGGATGGTGGTCATTAAATGGTATTCCAGAATAATTATCAAATTCAACAGTGACATTGGCTGGTGGTTCAAGAGGACCGATTCCTGGTCTTTACACAATACTCTGAATATATCCTAAAGCTCCATTGATAAGGCCAACTTCTATCCAAAGATTTGTAGTCAACATCACCCTAGAATATTTATTGATTAATAACTCTAGATCAAGTTCATTAGTTGAACCATCTTGAACTATGTTACCATTTCATTCTTAGTTGCAAGACTACATGCAACATGATATCCCAAAGAGTGCAACATTCTCCTATTATGATTGTGGACATTATCATTGGTTGAGAACAAATGTACTTCTTAAGTCATCATTTGTTGGAGCATCAAACCATACAGGGATCCTCATCATAAGAAGATTCCAATCATCTATCTTAGGATTCGCATCTCTCAAATTTGTTAGAAGCTCACGAATCTTTCTTGATCTTTGTCCTGACCATCTTGCCTAAATATTTTATCTAATGTAAATATTGTTTTGAATTATTGCCACAATAATTTAGCTCTCCTTTGGCTAGCATATGCTGGTTTATCACTGACTAGAGGTAATTGACCAAGATCACCAACCAAAATAATAGATAGACCTAAAAGAAAGAAAATAAAGGTTGAAAAAAGTATTAGGAATACTACATATGGGTTGTAATATGTATAAATATTAGTTCACAAAAATAAACTTAATGACAACAAAATCTTTACCTACATAACTTCTGTTAGCATTTTCTGGGAATGCTTGTCTAAGATGGAAATCTATATTTTCCAACAAGTTTTGACCAATGAAACTCATTTCATTAATAAAAATATATCTAATGTGAGCCATTTCTTCTTGAAAACTTGTAAGTCGTGTCCCCTCCAGTTGAGTAAAATATTTTATTAGTATTCGTAGTTTTGAATGAATTTTTGAAGCTCCTATATTGAAAGCTGCTACTCTAGTCGATGCAAGTAATAGAAGTGGAGAAGGATTTGGCATTGCAGCCATACGAAGAGATTGACTGATGGCACCAATTAGATAAGATTTTCTCATTTCTGCAATTCCTTGAATTATCATACATAGAGGGTTCCCCAATTGATTGCTATGGTAACATGTCATACTAATGTCAATGGCCTTTTGTTGCTTTCCACTAAGAGTTGAAAATTTGATGCATTGTGGAATGTCATCATACATGAGATACTCATGCTTCTTCATTTCATCAATGAAGTTGATAGTTGCAACAGTATTGTCTTCACATTGATATTCAATAGACCAGTTTGTATTCCTATCAATATCCCTTCTTCCCAACATGTCTATTTCAAAAACTTGCATATGTTGACCATGATGCAATCTGGATATGATGCAGGAGCATCTTGGATTTACTTGGTGATTACTTTGGAGTTCATGGGATCTCGGCATGGTCTGGAAATTTTGTGCTTGTTTCAAGTCGTGTAACTAATATTCTATAATGAGTTAGAGGATGAAAATTTCAAGAATAGAAGAGGGCCTAGATTTCTAACTACAGTTCGAAGCTTGAGTTCTAATTCATCCGGAGCTAGGAGATATCACAATTTTACTAAGACATCGATTTTGGAAATTTAATTATTGTAGGAGGCCGACTTTGGCATTTAATTTATGTATTTGTATTTAATTTGTGTTCTGGGCCGACCTATGGCTTAGATTGGTATAAGTAAGGGTTGTGGGGAAGTCTTTAGGCATTATTCATCTATGAAGGAGAGGTAGAGGAGCTGGGAAGAGCGAATTTTGAGAAGGGCTAGTAGCTGCGGCTCGGAAAACAACGAGATTGCTTGGTGGGCTTGTGAGCACAAGTTGAGATCTTCCTTGGAGGTTTCTACCAGAGTGTGGATCTGGACTAGCTAGGGTGTGGGATTGGATCTTGAGAGATCTTGCAGAACTATTACTTGCTTTGTATTTGGCCGTAAGCAGGAAGGCCTTACAGCCCGACACATTGCATGTAATCAGTTATATTTTATGAATATATTATTATGATTTGATATCATATCTTGCATTGTTGCTTCTTGGTATTATGTTTTCGCTGCATGGTTTTATAGCAGGGAACTAGGACATCTCCTTTGGGGATGCTCCTGCCTTGCACTGCGTCAGGATATGATTTCCCATTCATGCTCTATAGTATTCTCTTAAGCACGTACAATATCTTCTATATCTAAGTCACTTACAACTTCATCATTTTCTGTTGGTTCTGCTCGATGAACATGCCAAGGAGTATAATGGAGTGACTCCCAATTGGCCACTATAGTAGCATCACTATCACCAATGTCTCTTTCAATGTCACGAAAAGGTTTGTAGAGCAACAATTCAGATGAACAAAATTCAACCCATTTCTTGGAGTCCTGTGGAGGAATCGATATAAACCTTGGGAAAACTCTAACTATAGCTACTATTTCTCTTGGCCCCCATTTGTTATCTCCTCTTTTTTTAAGATTGTAAATCCAAGATCTTGCTACATCAATTAGTGTTATACCTTCCATACAAAGGGGTCTTGATTTATACCCTGTATAAAAGATTTTGTATGATCTTCCTCATTATTCTCTATATTAATGGTTACAAGCTTTGAAACTTCACGTGAAACATTTAGTTTAGCAAACTTTCTACTACACTCCACCAATTGAAGCTCTAACAACATATGACATGTTTCTTGAGCTCCAATGTCTCTTTCTATAACTGTTTCTGTGAGAAGCTTTCTGTATGCCCTTGTTGCAAGATCGTCGAGATTTTCCAAGTTTGGTAAACACATCAACATTTGATGATATGTTTCAAAACTTCTTTCCTCTTTTGAAGCATACTTTGCAATATAATTGATAACTGCATGTCTAGAAAGTATGGGTTGCCAATCAGCATTAGCTCTCCAGAGCTACAAGATGTGTCAATTATGTGAGTTAACTCTATCATCATTTCTTGTTGGCTCAATTTTTTTTCACCAGTTTCTGCATCCTCGTATAATCTAGACCCACCCAAATTGACTGGCCAAGGAGCATTATACTTGGGAGGGATAAAATTATAAGTTTGTAATGATGCACATAAATAGTTTATGTATTATATGGACATTAAACATTAAATTCACACGACAATTACCTACAAACTAGATCTTGCTACATCAATTAATGTTATACCTTCCATACAAAGGGGTCTTGATTTAAAACCTGTATAAAAGATTTTGTATGATCTTCCTCATTATTCTCTATATTAATTGTTACAAGCTTGAAAACTTCATGTGAAACATTTAGATTAACAAACTTTCTACTACACTCCACCAATGGAAGCTCTAACAACATATGACATGTTTCTTGAGCTCCAATGTCTCTTTCTATAATTGTTTCTGTGAGAAGCTTTCTGTATGCCCTTGTTGCAAGATCATCGAGATTTTCCAAGTTTGATAAACACATCAACATTTGATGATATGTTTCAAAACTTCTTTCCTCTTTTGAAGCATACTTTGCAATATAATTGATAACTGCATGTCTAGAAAGTACAGGTTGCCAATCAACATTAGCTCTCCAGAGCTACAAGATGTGTCAATTTTGTGAGTTAACTCTATCATCATTTCTTGTTGGCTCAAATGTTTTTCACCAATTTCTGCATCCTCATATAATCTAGACCCACCCAAATTGACTGGCCAAGGAGCATTATACCTGGGAGGGATAAAATTATAAGTTTGTAATGATGCACATAAATAGTTTATGTATTATATGGACGTTAAACTTTAAATTCACACAACAATTACCTACAAACCATTCTTCCCCTCTTTTTACGTAAGCATGCACCCTCCTTGAAGACATTGTGTCTTTCGACATAGTTCAATATCTCTTCATAGTCTTGATCAATATCCATCTGTGCTAGTTGTGTAGTATTTTTGAGACATGGATGTTGACCAAAATGTTGAAAAGCCTACAAATAGTTGTAGACATTATAGTTAGTTATTAATGAAATTTGTGCTTAAATAAAGTTTTAAGAATCATAACATAGTGAGATATGGGATCATATAATTCAAAACATACTTGTATATTTCTTTGATGCGCATCATGTCTAAGATTCCATGCATGAATAATAGAATAAAAATATCTTTCAACACTTTTCCTCTCTTCCTAATTTGCCCAATTAATAGTGTCCATGTTTGGTGCTCCTTCCAACCATAGGAATCCATGCACATGAGGTGAACCTCAGTGTTGCCACTCATTTCTACACTAAAATTCTTTGACTTTTGTACCCTTTTGAAGTATTTCTTTTCTAAACATTGTATGTCTGAGATGCATGTAATGTGCAACAATGTGAGAATAGTCAATGATATTTTGTCTTCTTCATTTTTGAGCTTCATGTAGATCACTTTGCAGTGTCTTGGGCATTAATGTAGGTAAATCAAGCGACTGCATGTCTTCTACACTTAATGCGAAATAAATTGTTGGAGTTCCTACTTGGTCAAGCAAGTCTATCAATTCACCTTTGCATTTAGCCCAATACGACCTTGTGACTCGTACACTTGTTCCAAATCTCATCAATCTATCAACCAAATTACTACGTGGCATACTTTCCATATGTTCATGTAAAGAATTGATTATAATTGGCAAATCTTGTAAATTCCTTTTTACAAATACACTTGATGAACTTTGTGCACGATGTCGCATTATCATGTTTGTCATAAAATACCTAAACCTTGGATGTTTACCAAAACAATGATCCTTATACCGAATCAAATGCTTAGCGAATTCATGAAGATAAACTCGCTTCATTCTTAATTCTAACCAGTCACATCTTCCATCAGGAAACAATGTTGGAAAAGCCATATCCAACAATCTCGATGTAACATATTCATTAATAGGAGATGCACCTATAGCTGGTCATTCAATTAATTGAGATGAAATTGAATCAAGATTGTTCACCCATGCATGAATTAATTCCATTTCCCTTTGAGCATTCGGTGGTTGTGAGGCCATAGATGTAGTATGCTCAAGTATATTACCTTCATCAACCTCCATGAGTGGACCAACAAAAATTACCTAATTTGCATCAAAATCAAACTCCACCTACACTATCTTCAACCTATTAAAAATATTATTAGCAAAATTTTCAGTCAACTCATTGAGAGCACCTTCATTGATTGTAACATCTACATAAAAGGGATCATTTTCTACTTTGTACCTTAATGCTCTATACACTCGCTCCTTACAGTAAAGTTATAACAGGTGCCACGTTGATCTTGTCTATAGACAATAATTATGGGCAACTTGTCAATTGAATGTGGCAAAACATTGGATACTTCTTCTACATGTTGGGGGAAACATATAGTGTGTCCCTTGTACTTGTACTGACCACCAATCGCATGTGTAACTTGAAGTATAGTACTAACACATGCAATCAACCTCTCTTCAACTTGGGTCAAATTTGCAAACACTTGTGGCTAAGACCCAAGATCCATATGGTTTAGAGAAGAAAACCTATGGATACCTATCTCTTGTCGACACCTGTTACATATAGGACCTTCAGAAGTACAATTAACTTTCATAAAAAGATATAATTCTTGACAAACATGACACATATTTGGAGTCCTCAAACTATCTATTTGATGCCTAAATTGCATCTGAAATCTTCTAAATTCACTATCAAGAAGACCATTTAAGTTTGCAACATTTTCGATAGTTCCTTCAACACCATCATTCATTCTCAAAAAAAAGTCATGCTATGGAGTTGCAAAAACTCGTTGTACTGAGCTAGAATTTCCATGTTCAATGTCTAACTGAATATTTCCATTACGTTGTTGGTTGTACATTTCAATTGCTTGGGTATCATTTACTTGACGGTCATGTTTTGGTTCATTTTGAAGGAGGATTTGTGGACTATTTTGACAACATCTATTTCTTTCTAAATTTCTTCCATCTCTATGTTAGATTTCCAATTCTTCCACTGTTTCTTGAGCCCTTCTCCTAGCACGTCTCTCTCTATCAACTTGGTTACACATTGTCCTTTGTTCCTATGTCTGAGCTTTTGTCATTTGTTCTCTTTGACAGCTATGATAGTCTCTTTGGTATCGTCTATTACATTCTCTTTGGTATTCTATTCTCTCTTCCTCTAATTGAAAGTTCAACCTCTATCTCACCATAGCTAATTATATTTTAAAAAATGAGTTAAGTTAGCAAAATAAATGAAAAATGTGACTTTTTTGTGAACTAATGCATTATAATCCAAAGTAAATAATTATGTTAAATAAATGTATGTATGTAGGTCATGTTCATATTTAAACATGGACTTAAATAATATAAATGAAAGATGGAGTTAAATATGATTCTTATATGTATATTTCTTTGTTGAAGATAACACAAATTTATACAAAAATTATTAACAATTAGATGAATAAAACTTAAAAACTAACTCACAATGTACAATAAAAAGATCTCTGCAATTTTGTGATAACATGAAAGACACCTCATATTTGTAGAGAACAATTACATAGTTGTAAAATCCAAAAAACTTTCTCATTTACAAAAAAAAATGAATGATACCAATGAATGATATCATCATCTATAAGATCATAGGATGGAAAATAGAAAGGTCAAACAACAAATCAGTTCCATTCTCAAGGCCTCCATTCGTCATCTACCGAATCCAACCCTAAACGCAAGTTTGACCGTGAATATGGTTTCAAGGTTATAATGTCTGGAAAAAAACAAAATTATTCATGGCTTAGTGGAGTTTGAAATGTAGCGTGGACAGTCCCTCGCAACCAACAATCATTCTCTCTCACTTCAACAAAGTCCTCGACCTTTATACGTCTCGATAACGAAATAGCAAGTGGTAGGGGTCTGATACAATGTATAGTAACTCGCTCCACAAGTGGTTATTTAGTCCCCTCATCTATAATGAAATGGTCATGCTGAAAATAAAAAGTTCTATCATCTCTATTTTGCATAAATCCTATGATTGTTCCCTCAAACAATGCACCTTGATACCCTTCTTCAAAAGATGACATTGCAACCTTCATGCCAATTAAATTGTCCATTGTATCTTCCTTAAATATGATTACAAAAAATTTGATATTTCAATAAATAAATTTAAGATATTTGTAAAACAAATTATACAACAATATAAAAAGACTAATGGTTTATCTAACATTAATTATTTAGTAATTAAAAAAATAACACAAGTTAGTCTAACATTAACGTATAACAAAAGTTAAATAAAAGCACACATTTTTATAAAAGAATATATTAGCATTAATAAAATATTAATATGGCAGCATTGCCTTGCATATGTAAAAGTACAAAATGTAAACTAACATAACTGTCAAATAAAGGATTGTATCAAATTATTCTTCTACCTTTGTATACCCCTCTTTTTAGGATATATTATATGTATTTCCTAAACAGATAATTAATCTATTTGTAGTAAAAAAAAATACAAGAAATTAGTATAACATAAACGTAAATTAAAATTAAAATGAAAATCTAATATTATATTAAGAAAGAATTTATTAGCATTAATATAATATAAATATGGTGGCATTGTCTTCCATATGCAAAAGAACAAAACACAAACTAACATAACTGTCAAATAAAGGAGCTTTTCAAATTATTCTTTCTACCTTTGTAAACCCCTCTTTTTAGGAGATATTATATGTATTCCTTAAAAAGATAATTAATCTATTTGTGGTTTAAAAAAATACAAGAAATTAGTATGACATAAACGTAAATTAAAAATATAACATTATATTAGAAAAGAATTTATTAACATTAATATAATATAAATATGTTGGCATTGCCATCCATATGTAAAATTAGAAAATATATGCTAACATTTTAATTTAAAAATAATAATATATTATGTTTGATATGGTGGCATTGCCTTCCATCTATAAAATTAAAAAAACTTAAATTAACTTTAATATATACACATTATATTCTAAACAAGTTGAAAAGTTGTGAACTATTAAAACTTCCTCACCAAAGTAGTGATATTGTGGAGCCTAAATTTTAAGTCACCTTAGTTAATGAAACAAATATAAAATTTTAAATGTTTTAAATAAAGCGGCAAACACTGTAGTGACAATTACAAGTCCAAATGCTACCCTTCAGTGGGATATAATGCAAAATGGTACAAGATGACAAAGGAAAGACAAGATTAGGTAGTAGCTTAGGATGCCTAAGCACATGCAAGAAATTTTGTTTTTTTCTTGCTTTAAGATTAACAACGGAAATTGTTTTTATGTTTCATTGCTTTGAGACAAAGGGGTTTTTTTCTGCAATAATATATTGAACAATATATGAGGCTTCTTATTAAGACTGATTTGTTGGATGATGAACATAAGGGAGCAAGTCAAGTATTATATTTACTTGAGTTTTAACATTCTAAGATATGTTAACGAAGTTATATTTGGTTGAGGAAGCATATCGATATTCTTCAAAAGTTGAGGAGAATGGGAAAGGGGGCAAGTGGTGAGCCAAAATATTAATAATGCACTACTGAGTATAAAGGAAGGTTCTTCAAGTGCAGTTGAAGTTGTAGATCAAGAATCAGATGAAGAGAAGTAACATTGCAGCAAAAGAGCAAGTCTTGAAGGTAAAGAAGAGGGCTTCTGATATGGAGGAAAAGTGGGCTTGAATCCAAAGATAGAGATAGAGGATAAGGAGCTCATAATTGTTTTTTTGGAGACCTTTAAAATTACATCTTCAACACAGCTCATAAGGCGTAAGGTTGTTCAAACAACTCAATAGCTCCAAATCAAGACGAACCTCAAGTTGAAGAAATTGAACCTATAATGGGAGCAAGCAAATACTCTGCTCGATCAGCAAATACTCTGCTTGATATATTATCACATGAGAACAAGAGGAGGCTAATCACGAAAATAGGGCAATTGAACCTATAATGGGAGCGAGCAAATACTCTGCTCGATCAACAAATACTCTGCTTGATATATTATCACATGAGAACCAGAGGAGGCTAATCACAAAAATAGGGCATTCCAAAAATAAATTGAAAAACACAACACATAAGGCAAATAAATGAACTACAGCAAATGGTTGGACGTTATTCAGACATGCTACCAACAATTGAACTTCAGTAACCAAGATAATCGTTAAGGTCTGCCTTCTGAATTCCTTGATCCGAATGCCCCATTGAACATAAATATTGCAAGAATCTATTACAAAAATTGTAAATAATGAGAACCATCGACAACAATCCATCGAAAAATAAAATAGAATCTTCTATAGTAGAAGATCCTTCAAAAGCACACCACAGATAGGATTAGTAATAATAACAAAACAAATATAATTAATTGATTGTTATTTGGAGGCCTTTAAAATTACATCTTCAAAGCGGCTCATAAGGCCTAAGGTTGTTCAAAAAACTCAACAGCTCCAAATCAAGATGAACCTCCAGTTGAAGAAATTGAACCTGTAATGGGAGTGGGCAAATACTCTGCTTGATCAGATGTTCAATAAAAAGGAGATCTCGGCACTTATAAATAGAAGATTTTGCTATGGTTCCACTTTCAAAAATTGAAACGCATGATAGACTAGCGTTTAATTTTTTACATAGCATGATATTTGAAATGATTCTAATACCATATTGATTGCCAATTACAAATTTGAAATGATTCTAATACCATATCAATTGCAAATTAAACTTTATCTGATAGGTGGTGATGAATTTTAATTTCTATTTCTATTTCCAATCCATTCAATTCGTTTGTAACTCCCATTCAATCTTTTTCCTTACACGGGAATTATTCGTTGGCATATTCTCGTGCTGGCTCCTCTTGCTCCCATTGTATATGCCTCTCGGCATAATAAAATATATCTGGAGAATAATGTACCCATATCAAATGCATAAAAATATCATGTATCAAATGTCTCCAAATATCATATCAAGCAGGCATCCAAATAACATATTTACAACATCAAAGTCTCCATATAAACATGTATCCAAATAACACATAAAACATCAAAGTGTCCATATAAACACGTACATCCAAAATACTACATCAAATGTCTCCAAAATAACATATAAATAAAAGGCCATGTAATCAGCTACATCCCCCTCTTGATCCATGTCCCCAAAAGGGTCTATCAGTTGTCTGAACCCTTTGTTAATTGATAGTCTCAAATTATGTACAGAAAAATTACATCATACATATAAATCAAATATATATTTAAATTGTCACATACCTGAGACTCACGACGTGTAGGATCTGTCAGTGTCTGCAGATCACCAAAACATAACATACTATCACTCATACCCTATAACACATACACAAAAACCTCTAGTGGAGAAGGTATGTCTACTACCCCATATGCATCATCAACACCTGTGCTAGATGATGCAGCTGTAGGAACAATACCTTGAGACTGTAACATATATCTACCACACCGATCAGAAGAAATCTCCTACAACTGTGTACCATGGCAATGCTCGAATAAATTTGTGTCCTGATTGTGTCATCAGGAACACTCGGGCCTACATCAACCATCTTTGGACCTCTCGGCATAACCAAAAGGTTTGGACCCACCATTACCCATTTATTAACGGGTGGAAGAATGTCCACAAGTCTAAATCTCTCTGAATGTCTACCCAAACCTTGCCCAACATGACCTGGATAATCTGTGTAATCAACATCGTGCTGTAAATGAAATTATGCAAACAATTGTTTGCAAAAATACAAAGGGAACTCATCATTTTGTGGCCATCTATGATGAGTAGCCAACTAGCGAGGATATATAAATTGTGCGACGAGCTCATCAATACACTTTGTCGCATAGTAGCCTCTAACTCTAGCTCTATCTGTATAAAATGGAAACATGGTCTTCACCAAGGCAGTGAAAACCTCAGTGTCAAACTATCTATACTTCACAATGCCAGTGACACTGCAAGATAGAGAAGATAAAAATGGCTCAACACTAATATAATCAAAAGGGTTGTATGATTCAATGGTTTGAATCATGCAAAACAACTCCTCTTGCATCACTATAATCTTTTCCCTATTAGGGAGGGTGGTAGAAGAGGAAAGTGAGGAGTCTAGAACCTCTATAGCACGAAATAATCTGGCAAGTGTATCTCTAAATAACTGTTGTCTATCCTCAATGGAGGATGTGGATCTACGTGCTGTGTCGGACTTAACACTCTGACCCCCTCTATGGACACTAGCATCCCCTAAGGATGCAAGAGCACGATCCCCTAAAAAAGATGCCATAATGTATATGTATATAATGTATGAGGATATAAGTGTGAAGCTACAAGAGACAAAATCTAATAAATATCTAGAGATCTACACATGCATATATACACGCATGCACACACACATGTAAACATACAAGTGTATTAATTAAAATAATAAAAAAGTTAAATTTAATTTGAAACACACGTATATAAATACACAACATTAAATGTATGGTGCTATTCAATCACGTACATGTATTTTAAATAAATTATCTTAGAGACCATATCTAATGTATTTTAACGTGCTCATGCAAATGTGAAAAATAAATGTTCGTACATGTACATGTATATCTTGTAAAAAGATGTAATACTCTAGGGGGCGAGGCGGGGGGGGAATATCTAAGAATGGTAATATGTTCTACAATACAAAGCCACTTAGTTATAGAAAACTCATTTAAAAATATATTATTCATTAATTGTCATAAAAAGAATGGTATTATTCAAGCACCAATAATTTCTTGATTATAACATATTCATTATCAAATCTTTTTCCTTTTGATAAAGTTTATATCATAAAATTTTAGAGAGAAAACTTAACCTCTAAATATTAAAAAAATAGGATTACGTACCTTATTTTAAAAATGATAATCATCAATATACCCAATAGATCTTCCCAACTCTCAAAGTTTTCTTTTATCATATCCACCAATTTGGAAACATCTCCAACACAAGATATTGACCCATGTCCTACAATATTTACACTTAACTTATCATAGCAGTTGAATAAGAAAAATTCAAAATACATTTAATGAAGCAAAAAATATTACTTTATAGAACATTTTAAGAAGGGACATTGAATACAAATAATATACATCAAAAAAAGGAGATTTCTCAATGGGGAATGGGTAAAATTCAATGATATAATTACACCATAAACTTGGACAAATACAAATATAACACAACATCAATTCGAATAAGGAATAGGAATTCTTAATTGTATCGTTGAAAAAAAAAATGCTAATATTTGTGTATATTCTATGTATATTGTTTAATTATTTAGATTATAGTTTAAAATATATTACATTTAAATATTTAATTAAACTAATTTTTTTTCACTCATTCTTATATCTTAAAGGCATAATGATATTCAAATGTTATTCTTAATTTTTCCTATCCATTTCAAATAAATAAATAAATTACAAAATTACAAAATTTTGATAAAATTTTGCAAATAAATATAATCAACATTTTTTTTCTTCAAAATTGAGTGTGCATGATACCATATCATAAAGACAACTAGAACATTAGTTTACTTAATCTAATTAGAAAGATTGAAAGATGTATTAGATCATACATAAACAAAGTAGGAGATTGCTGAATAGACAAATTTTAGTGATATAATTATAATAAACTTGAACAAAGATAAATATTATGTAATGTCAGTTTTAATAAGGAATGTTTAATAGTATTGATAAATCGTTTATTCTTTTATATTGTAGAAAGAAAATGTTATACATATATATAAAATAAGTCAGATTGTAATTTAAATTATATTACATTCATATAATTAATTTAATTTGTTTATACATGAGAACTAGTATAAGTCCAAATTGGAAGTTAATTTCTATTGCACTCATGCTTATTCCTTAAAGTCTTAAACTAAGTTTCACATAAAAGGACATTACCTGATTCAATAAAAGCGATTGAAAGTCCTACATTAACATTCTGCACCTGATATACTACACTTCGAGATTCAAGAACATTGTCCAGCACCACATTTATATTTTACAGCTCAGATACTAAATAACATCTACGCATTCTAAATGAGCTCTCTTATATACTAAAGATTAGTATTTCACATGTTGCAACAAACTCTAGAGGCACCACACTAGTTCGAAAAGAAGTCTAAGATACCAGAGGAAAAAACAAAGCTACATAGAAACAATCATACGCTACTGGGTTGTACCATGTTCTTAAACAGAGTAGACAGCATGGACTAATTGGTCTTGAAATTAGTACCCTGATAACAATGATAAAATGTGTAAACTGTTAATAACTGAATGAATTTATATACTGAAGACATAATATATAGGACACGTGACAAACTATTTTTTTAATCTCCAAATCAACAAAATGAGTTAAGATACCTTGTCTTATCTCCTCCTCGTTTTAGCTTATTTGTTCCTGCCTGGAATTATGATTTAAGACCTCAGGTTAACATGTTAGCAATTTGTTGGTAAATAGATGTGTCACAGTAAAATTTGTCCAACGGAGTGTGTGGCAAACTGTTCACAACAGTTGGAGAGGCCCTTGGTATGCGGCTTTCCTCTGCGTTTAGAGGGGCAGCTACCTCGTATGATATAATTTTTAAAAAAATTTCAAATAAAGAATTTAAAATTACAAAAGTTCAAGAGAAAGTCATCCAAGACGAATGCACCACACACCCTCACAACCTTCTTCGGTAGACAAGATTGATAACAAAGATGATCAAGGATTACGCTTGAAAGCAACCAGTATTATCAAGAACATTCATTATCATTCATAAACACTCGCATAGTACCATGAGAATGTCTACCATAACAATTTTGATTTCAATATAAAGAACCCAAAGCACATCTCATTTCATTTCCTTGCACCAAAAAGACAAAAGAGATTTTCAATTTCAAAGATAAAAAGTGTACATACTTTCCAAAATTTATCTCTAAATCAAAATTTCGGCATAGTGTTCCCTTATTTTTAAAACCAAAAAGTCCCCTTTTACAAAGCCAATAGGTGTCCTTATATAGACATAGAGGTTAATAACTACCTCTTCATGGTTAATAAGTACTTCCCAAATACCTGTTTTGGGTGAGGTTAATTAACCTCAACAAAATTAACCTATATGACTTGAAACTTGAACTTTAGATATTTTAAGAAGAAGATTGAATAATCAATCTTTATCGATCCTTAGATCATTTATCCAAATTACATCACATTATTGATGAAGACATTTCTATCTTAACAAGAAGATACGACACATATGTGTCTGCCAAATGCTGATTTCATGTTTCGCGTCTCTCTAATTGCGTCTATATCTGTCAAATATGCTTTCACTGTATGAGCAATGAAGACCATTTATAAACATTCTTCTCTAAGATTCCAGTTCTTTGAAAATTCCACTTCTTTAGGAATTATGTCAAATAATTCACGCGCTTTGAGTGCAGTCTTTGGTATATGCAAAAGTGATGAATTCGGAAGATACCAGCATATGGGTCAATCACCACATTATTTTGGGTGCATCTCTAGATTGAGCCTACTGTGCATTTCGGCACATCAAAAGCATGTGATCTTGTTATCGTTGACCATGTGTAACATAATATTATGTTAAGTAGATTTTGAAAAAGCACTCCACCTTCTGTATGCATTGTCGCTGCCACAAGACTTACTATCCAATCATTTTGAAATGATGGTATCAGTTGGCATTCATTGCATTAATCTCACAGGACAATCTTGGATAGGAAATTGGCACCAGAGTGGCAATAGCCACACACATTAAAATGTTCAAGTAGATGTCTTGACAAGTGCAAATGCAATGGTCAACTTCTGGCTATGGTACCAAACAAACTATTTCAGTTACGACAGTAGCGACCCTTGCTAGTTTCATCTAGGATGTAATTCTGCAAACTTTCATACATTTCTTGCATCTCTCGATGTATTGCCAATGCATTTCCTACTAAAAACGTGTGCATTTGTCCTTTGACTTCAATCCAACTACATGCTGGTGTCTTTCTAATCCCCGTCTCTTTCATCCTTCTCTGCACATTTTCCAAATCATCTACCTTCCAGCTGCAGCGTATATGTTTGATAGCACCACATAAGGTGAGGAATTTTCAGATTCCAACTCAAAAAAAAGTTTGTCGCTGCTGGTTCCCCTAAAATTAAGTTCTCGTGTACATAGAAGGCGGCAAGTAAACACCTCCACACTGTAACGTCGGGTTTTATATCTGCAATTTGCATTTCCTTAAAAATATCTAAGGATTTTTAGACGCAGCCATTTTGTCCATATCCAGCTGCAAGTGAAGTCCATGATACCACATTTCTTTGACCCATTTGGTCAAACAACTCGTGCGCCTTCTCTAACATCCCACATTTGGCGTATCCAGCAATCACGGTGTTCTAACTAAATTTATCTCATTCGGGCATTTTGTCAAATACATTGCGCGCATCCAAAATGCTTGCGCACTTAACATACATATGTAGAAGAATGCTTTACACAAAAGCATCCGATCGAAACCTAGAATGAATCACCTTGGTGTGGACATTCTTCCCATTGGCCAACGACTTCAGTCGAACACAATACTGCAAAAATTTAACATAGGTTTGTGAATCTACCTTGACTGTATGAAGCACTTCCTTCCACAACATACTCAATTCCTTGGAGTCCTTGTTTACTGTTTTAGCCACTCTGCAAACTTAATTTTGATGAACTCTAACCTCCATGAAAAGATTGTGTCTGCTCATACATATGGTTCTCTGTTTGAACCTGAACATCAACCATGAATGGATCGGCTTGAGCAAGTGTTGGCAAACAGATTTCCAAAATCCGTTAGTATGTTTCTTTCTTCTGTAACCTTCAATATGCCTCCTATCTCGGCACTTGCTTTGAAGAGGTTAAGAAAAACGTGTTTTTAGAGGCTATCATTAATCTTTTGAGAGGTTAAGAAAAACATGTTTTTGGAGGCTATCATTAACCTTTTAAGAGGTTAAGAAAAATGTGTTTTTGGACGTTATCATTAACCTTTTGAGAGATTAATGGTTAATGATAGACTTGAGAACACGTATTTTGAGTCTCTCCATTAACCTGTGATAAGTTGGAGCTCAGAAGCCGGATTTTAAACATTTCAAGTGTTGTGTGGAGCTGAGAATGAGCCGGAGACATAAAGATTTAGAAACTCACAAGAAATAAAAAATAAATAAAATGACCAATTTAAAGCTTAAAACCAGGCAAGTTTTCAAAAATTAATCACGGCTTATAAAATTGGAACAATTTTATAACCAGGCAACACAATTAGTTCCTGCTAATTGCCAACACACTCTGAAGACTGAACATTAATGTGTGGTTGGAAATTAACGATCGAAAATCTTCTGTAACAGGATTTTTCTGCTTTTGAATTCTTCCCACCATAACACTTCTCAATCTCCTTGGACAAATTCAACCTCCCGATTGAGGAAACTTGCCCCTACAGACTCAGATGCAAAGTAATTCTTCGGATTAGGAGCTTTTGCAGCAACTTTCTACATTAATTTTTCAAGAGACCCAACAGATTTTTCCCCACATTTACTGAAGGAAAGCCCTGAATTGACAAAATGGGTCTCTGGCTTGAAGATGGATTCAAAACGAAGGAAGTACCAATTGTACCAGAGGCTTGCTCCAGATGAAACAGGGCAGTTCTGCTGAACAACATACCTAGCTTCTTGGCTACAGATATTACAGTTATACTGAGAAACTTCCCCCCTGAACAAAATGCATGCCTTGCAAGTGATGAACATTGCAGGAAACATGAGCTCCAGAGCTTCTGCTGCTTAAGCTCTTATGCTCTGTCCAAGGAAACTATCCATTGTGTCAGGCATAAAGCTCTGTCCCGCTACCCAGCGTAACTTCCCCTATTTTAACCTAAACTGCCAAGCACTCTCCCGCCTGAGGCTAAAGGGAATCCATGCAAAGTGTGGAAAACATACGCAAAGCACGTAACTGAATTCAACTACTTCGCAATTTCACATGGAATAAAGAGAATTAGTGAGTCATACATGCATGATGATCAGAACTATAACAGGTGCTTAATACTTGATACAAGTATGCTTGTACTTATATACTTTGCAAGATTTGATAACAGTGTAACACTTCCATAATGACACTACGCCATGTTGGCTATTTATATGAACTTAACAACAATGCAAATTAGACAACACAAAGACATAGACATCTTGACCACAATGTTTATCTTTGTGTTGCCTAAACTTCACATACACGAAATATTTACATTAGTACTTTAGTTAGTTATTGATGCTGGTTCTGATGTTGATGCAGATGAGTGAAAAAAAATTTGGGGATTTTGGATGCATCATATAATACAGAATTTAATCATTTCATTGCAATATACTTCATTATTGATAGTTCAAATTGAAATAAGAAGAGAGCCCAGCTACAAAAAGTAAGAAGAATGAGCAACGAATGGCCTCTTTTAGTGTTTAGGAGCAAAAAGGAACCCATAAATAATAATTAACACATCTTTTTTAAAGCTACTTATGTGACTGGGTGTTAAAAAAATGTCACGGGTGCTCTCCAGATGCACCTGGGTGTTGTCTGGGTGCTCTTGGAAGCATCCTGAGCACATCC
This sequence comes from Cupressus sempervirens, assembly GCA_028749045.1. NCBI lineage: Eukaryota > Viridiplantae > Streptophyta > Pinopsida > Cupressales > Cupressaceae > Cupressus > Cupressus sempervirens. The sequence goes on along the minus strand of CM053786.1, from coordinate 708,779,099 downwards.
ACATTCACTGGACATGCTTGCACCGGTGCAGCATCCTAAAGCATCAGCACCCCGTGTTTCTGTTCTGGGAGAGAATCGATAACTAAAGTATTCTATGTAAAAATGGTTAGCAGTAACCAAATTGCGAACATGACTTTCTTTCTAGAAGCAGTACTTCTCTTATTGAGTTAAATGCAACTTCTGCCATCATCTCAAAGAAATTCTGATTAACAACGCTTCATTTGAATTCATTATTGTTGTTTATAGCCTCTTCTATCACTACATTTCTTTTGCCATTATCTGTAAGGAATGTCCATGAAATATGATCATGGACATTGAATATTAGAGCATTATGTGTAACATTCTGATCATACATATACATAAAACCTATTATTTCTCAGTTCTATTTTCTGACTCTCATTTACATTCTAAAGTAAAGAATCAGTCCTCCATTTACTCTCTAAAGTATGGAAAGATTCCTGTATCGTATATCTATCCACAAATAGTTCTGCAATTTTCTTCATCATTCATAACAACAAGAGCAGTGACTACTTCTGTTTGAAAATTGAACTACGACTTCTTTGTATCGAGTACTGACATATTTTATCATTAAATCACAACTAGTAACAACTATCTACATAAGATATATTCTGATTTTCTACACTTCTTTGTATCGAGCACTGACATATTTTATCATTAAATCACAACTATTGTAACAATTATCTACATAACTTACACTAGAGATATTCTGAATTTCTAGACACAAAACCAACACTGCTTTTTCAGTCAATAGTGTTCGTCTTTGCAACCAGGGCAGCCCTTGCCAGTTGAGGGTTCTTATAGCATCTTCAAATTAATTCATACGCATTTGTTATTGATTATTTTAAAGATGAATTAAATGGTTTAAATTAATTAATAATATATTAAACATATTATTAATTTAAAATTATATATAAAATATATATTAATATAAAAAACGAATTCTATAATAATCTAAATAAATAATGTAATATGAAGGGTCATACTAAAACATTCCCATTACAGAACTCGTTTTTTCCAAAGAAAAATTACTGTCACAGGGCCTCATTTCATAAAGGCCACTGCGCCAACGTTCGATGGACCAGAGAGCATTGAAGTTGTAAAAACAACAATTTCTATAATGTATAAAGTTAACAAAGGGATTTCTAAGAAATAAGGAATCACACAGAGGTCTGTTGAAAAGATTCAACTGTTTCGACGACCTCCTTAGAAGAAGTTGAGTGAAGCTTGCCCTTTTTCATCATTTCCAATCCCAGCAATCGTGGCAGGAGGAGGTATTAAGAATCTATGTTTGCAGCCACCTTATCTAAATTTCCTTCACTCAGTGCATGTCCTCCTTCAAAATTTCGGCGCCATCGACATTAGGGTTTCATAGCAGAGCGAAAACAGACGCTTTTCAGGGTTGTGAACTTTAGTTTACCTCCTTATTATATAAATAGCGTTTTAAAGTATGGATAGACACCCGCTGGAGTTTTCGGTGAATGGATATACGCCTTTTTTAATAGGGCGCAAAACATAGCATAATTTTAACATAGCATAATTTTAACTAATAAGTAGGAGATAAGATAATTTCCACAGCAAGTCAAATTGTGATGTGAATATCAGGATTTAACTCTGTGATTTTGAGTCAAACTCATTGACCCATGTTTCATGAGTAGTGATTCAACATGAATCCATCTCTCATGAGAATAAATGGAAGACTTAGCACTCATTGGATCTAGGTGATGCTCACACGAGTGAAGCACCGAACTTCCCGAGAGGTCACCCATCCCAGTACTACTCCAGCCTGAGCGCGCTTAACTACAGAGTTTCCTCCATAGTTAAACCCAAAGCTTGCAACCCCATTTGCAAAACCTTCACCAAGTATTGTGCCTTATGAACTTTCGACTAACCTCCATAATTTTAACTTTCGGCTAACTAGCAGTTGCACCTTGGTGTGTAATAAGTAGGTAGGTCAAGAGGTAGGTCAAGAGGTATGGAGGTATGAAAATTTGATTCTTATTATTTAACATGCATTTTATAATACATGATGTTAATTGTTAGATTTTAATAGAAATTATATTAGTGGTATAATTATATAGCTTTAAAATTATTTTATTTGTGCAACAAATGTCACGATGAATAATTTATAACATCAAATAAATTATTCATTCACTTTAGAGCCCTAACCATAACCTAAAAGAATCTTATCCTTCTTCAAAATTTCAACGCCATCGGCATTAGGGTTTTATAAGAGAGCGATAACAGGATGCATTTCAAGGTTATGAATTTTAGTTTAGTTTGTTATATAAATATTATTTTGAAGGATGGATAGATGCTCACTGGAGTTTTTGGTGAATGGATAGATGCCTTTTTTTATAGGGTCCAAATGATAAATTAGAGACATAATAAAGTTTTAACTTTGAACTAACTGGCAATTGCACTTGGTGTGCAATAGGTAGGTAGGTCGAAGAGGTATGAAGGTATGAAAAAAAAAATCTTATTTCTTGCATACATTTGTACAATACATGATGTGAATTGTTAGATTTTAATAGAAATAATATTATTGGTACAATTGTATAGCTTTAAAATTATATTATTTGTGCAACAAATTATCTCAATGAATAATTTATAACATCAAATCAACTATACATTCACTTTAGAGCCTCAACCATAACCTACAAAAATCTTTGAATTGAGAAGATAACCAAGCTCATTTCTGAAGAGTTGTGTGTGTGTGTGGAAAGAGAGAGATCTTTTTAGTCTCCTCCATCTATATGTTTTAGAATGGATGTGAATTGGGTTCAAGTAATAGAGTCTTCGAAGAATGTGAATCTCATTTAGTTGCTCCAAATTTTGTGATATTATTGTAAGGATTCAATTATGTAGTTTTTGAGTTTGTCTCATTGACATGTTTCATGAGTAGTGGTTAAGAAATCATTTCTCATGAGAATTAATGGAATACTTAACATTGATTAGATTAAGGTGATCCTCACAAAGGTGAAGCTATGGGACTTCCTAAGGGTTGCAAAATATTCAATGTTTATTCAACCTTGTGTACAATGCATTTTAAATTTTTTATAACATCTTCAACAGATAAGTGGGAAATATTTTCCGCAAGTCAAATTGTGATATTTCGAGTAGGCTTTGATTGTATAAATCTAGGGTTGAACTCAGCAACTCAAGTTTTGTGAGTATTGGTTCACAAGAACCCATCCCTTATGAGAATGAGTGAAAAAATTAACACTCATTGAGTCTAGGTGATGCTCACAAAGGTGAAGTGCCAAGACTTTCTAGTTTTTCCCTCATTCCATTACTAATCCAATATGAGAAATGGGTTCTTGTGGACCATTACTTAGGAAAAATCGAACGAGTTTGACTTAAAAACTACTCAATTGAATCATGATAGCAATGTCACAATTTGACTTGGTGTAGAAACTATCTCTAAGTTATCAATTGATAAGATTAAGGGGCTTTGTAAAGAATGGTTCATAAGGGACAGTACTCATTGAAGACTTAACCAATTGTCTTGGAAGAAAAGTAGATTTAACCTTGGAGGAAACTCAATAGTTTAGCATCTTCGAGTTGAAGTAGTATCGTGATGGGTGACCTCGTTGGAGGTCCTGGTGCTTCACCAGACAATTTAAACATTACACACTAAGACTTGATTCCTAGGCTAAAGTGTTAAATAGTTAGTAAATCTTTTGCATTTGGTTCGTAAAATCAATATTGGAATTAGACTTGTTTTAATTTTTTTCTTTTTTAATGTATTAAATTTGTGTTTTTTGTAATATTTTATTTTATTTTATTTTATTTGTATTTTTTATAATTTTTTATTTTTTATTATTTTATTTTATTTTTTATTTGTAAATGGTTGAAGCCTAGATTTATTATTGTTATTTTTTGTAATTAATTATTTTTATATGTTAAGCAAATTCAAACCCGAGACCTCCCACATGAAGGCTCACAAGTTATCATTGTGTTGTAGGCTCTTGCCTATTTTTTATAAATTTATATTTAAAAATATTAAAATTGTTAATTTTTTTAAGTTATTGAATATTAATTTTTTAATTTACTTGTGAATAAAGCTAATTTTTCCAAGTTACAAAAACTAGTTAAAAATAACAAAATAGTCTTGATGTTATTATAAAATTAGCATAACATATGTATACAAATTTGTAACTAAGCTTAATTTTATTTATTGATATTTTATCATACAAAAACTATCTATAAAAAAAAAAAGGTTTGTTTTATTATTAATATTTAATATACAAAAATAAGTTATAAAAAAAATGTTAATCTTATTATTAATATGTATATAATACAAAAACACATTACAAACTCCAAAATAATCATGATATTAATAAAAATTTGTCTAGCATAAGGTTACAAATCCGCAAACAAATTACAACATAGAAGTAATATTTGGACATTTATCCGCATACGTCTGATTATGGTTCAAACAAAGAAGTCAATCTCAATGTCAAATCATAATTGTATGCACACTTTCACATATGGTCCCAACAAAGAAGTCCAAACATAATACAAAGAAGGCATCACAGAAAGATAATTTATGCCTTTGTCATAGAAGCAACCATGGCCCTATCCACCTCTCGAACCTTACATAACTTGCACTTAATTCCTTCAGAATGATGTACAGTTGTAGATGGGGCATCCTTGACCTAGGTAAAGTATATGCATCCATTATTCCCCTACAATACCAAACCTCTGCTAGTTATTACAATAATGTTTAACTTCATACAATATTTTTAAACAAAAATATATTAACAACCTTTTTATCTATTTGGGAAAAACCAAAATTGATGCCTAGGATTAGTCTGTGTGTGTGATGTCTTTAACAAGTACGGGCCAACACCACATTGACACATTGGTACATTTAACAAAGTCATCAACCTATATTAAATATTACAATGTCAAATATCACATTAGATAGAAGAATATTGTAATAAATCGTATAGTCCAAATTTAATTAACATAGTGCAAAATGAATTATTGAATACACATACACCACTTTAACCCTCTATTTTATTGTACATTTACCAATTGGTAGAGCAAAGACAATAATTATCAAATTAAACCATATTCTCAATCTATGATATCATATGCATATTAGCAGTATATCAAACATACATTTACTCATCCATAACCAGATTTGAAACACTTTCTATAGATGGCTTTAAGGGATGATAGTTTCCATGGACATGATCTTGACAAGAAACAGTATTAGTACTAATCCCACATTTAACCACACTTATGGCACTCTCAATGAGGGCCTTTTTATTTTAATCCTCTAACATAATCTTTGTTAGCCATTGTGGAGTTATGAAAAGCTTAGGCATCATTTCTATGCATGACTTCTTCCACTTATTGCTACTGCACTTTGAAGGAGTTGATATGAGGAATAGGGAAACCAATTCAACCCCTCCTACTCTAGGCGAGTGAGGGGAAAGGGAAGGGGCAATAGGAAGTATCACTACTTCAAACTTACACCAACTAGTGGAGCACTATGCACCCGTTGCATACAGTCAAATCATGCATGGATGGGGAATTCTAGGTGAGGAAATATATTATTTTATGTTGGAGCCCTATATTGGATAGGCAAAATTGGAGCGAATGATTATGCTTACATTTTTGGCTTTGATATTAGTCACCAATGTCAGGGCAAATTAAAATGGGATATCTAAAATGTTGTGATGTATTTTTCCTACACGAGATTCATATTCATATACAAAAGGTTAAGAGGTAGGAAAGAGTAATTTAAATGGTAAAATTTTGAATAAAATTTGACAAAACTAGAAGTGAATATTAACACCACCATGCACATTAAGTACCAACAAAAATGGAGATGCTATAAATGAAAGCCAACTATCATCCAACCAACCATAAAATGGAAGCATATTCATAGACAAAATGAAAACTATGCAAGAAATTTAGATTATTAAAGAGAAGAATACATAAAAAAGGAAAATAATGATATTTATAAGTCATCAATTTAATGCAATATGATTGTTAGAACACAACCAAGAGTGGTGGAGTGTGACAGTCAATGCAGAGAACTATCATGTCAAAACGTTCAAGTTATAATGGTAAAACTAAATGTCGAGAGTTTTATGATATGTTCTATCTATAGTCCTCCAAACTTTAGTTGTATATATCTAGCTCTCTACCTTTTACTCATTCTTACTCTAGTGTTCTCAACCAAAAAACCATCATATGCCTCTAGCATGTTATCTTCACTAAGATCAATAATCGCTTTGAGGGCATCATACACTTTATCATAAACTGAATCCAAATTCCCTTTATCCATTCAAATATTTTGAGCTTCCCTAAGACTATCATTTAACTTGTTGATGGCTGCATATATGACATCCATTAAACCAGCCATGTTATCCTTCTTCCTCTTTGCCTTCGTTGATGATGATGGTGACAAAATCTGTTAGCCATATGCACTACATTGATTGGAAGGATTCACGGCATAATCCAAATCAGCAACAATACTCATTGGTATATTGAAATCCCCATCATCATCTATATCAATCACCTCATCCATGAGGTGTCTTTCTTCGATCTTGTGCATTGTTGCAACTAGTGTATCTTTAGCTATGTCATTCCCCACAATGGAGGCTATCTCATTAAAGTATTGAAATGACTACCTCTTATACACTTTGGCATTTTTGAAATATTTTCTTTGCATGTTAGCATAATGAATGAATTAGTTTATTGTCTTTCACTAAATACTTTAAAAGATATCTTATACTTTAAACCATAAGAATTTGAAAGACCATATTACTTTGAGAAGCTCATACAATATACTCCAATTAACATCCATAAAATGAGTGGCCTCATTCCATGCAAACCCATTTGCATTTTTCAATTCTTTCATAACTCTATAGCCAAGCTTCCATGTTTTGAGTTTTTTTTTGAAATTATCCTTTGAGAGACATAGGTTTTATTTAGTGGTAAAATAGAAGCACTTTAAATAAGATGTAGAATTCCACTTTACGAGGTCACTAAGCCATTCAAATATTTGTTTGAGGGAAAGAGGGGAATTTCTAAGTATGATTCTACTTACGATTTGAATTAGATTAGCTAGGACCAAAAGGAAGAGGGTGCTAATACTAAATCTAGGCTATAAAGAGGAATGAAATACAAAGAAATACAATATCTTAGGCCCTTAGTAGGATAATGTGAATGTGAAATTGAACTAACTACTTAGGAAATGTAAATCTAGATGTTATGTGGATGCAATCAACCCAATTGAGATATAAATCTAGGGTAGAGATATGAAAGGAAATGAAATATGAAAAACTCAACTTGAAATATGTAAAGGAAGATGTATTTTTGCACAAAAACTTCTAGATCTAATTTTTTTTTGAACTTTCAACCACGAATCTCAAAATAAAATGATGAAAGCAGAAAACCCATAATTCTCCCCAGAATCTAAGACTACGGGACTATGTTGACTTGGAACGACATCATACAACTAGGTTAACATAGTCTACAACTCTGAAACTAATGACACCATAAATCTTGTGAACTATAGGTTTCAAATCTACAATTCTTTTTGCTCCCAACCTACAAATCAACACATAAAAGAAAGGTCTAGCAGTTGAGGTTTAATGAGGGCTTGTCTTGGTCAAGCCCTAGGTTAAGGAATTAACCCTGATTGAGAGATGTAAATGTAAAGGAAATTCTTTCATGTAGTAGATCTAAATAATATAAAGTGAAAGATACAATGACTTCTATAGATATAATCACCTTTAATATGTGATCAAGTATGTAAGTGTAATAGATTTTATTCAAAGAAACCATAAGGACATCAAAGAAGTCAAAACCTCATGTATGAAAATGCATGTGACATGTCATGGATGACTAATAGAAGAACTTGAATGAATAGGAATGATAGATCTTATCCTTAGAGCCAAACTCCACTACCAACTTGAAGGAAGAAGCTTGATGCAAGAGGGAGATGCTTAGACTTGAATTCTTTACAATACTTTCTTAAAGAATGCCTTGAATTCTTCCTTGCTTGAGAGAAGATAACTTGAGAATAGGTTGATATCAAAATGAGTCCCCCAAGTCTCCTTTTATACAAGTTTTAGGCTCAGAAAATAAATTAGGCCGACTAGGTAACAATCACAAACCACTTATACCCTTGAGGCCTTTCAGACCCTAAGCTCCAGAATTATCAAGGACTAGGTTGCCCTGGGTCAACTTGGCTCGACCTAGTGTAGAACTATGTCGACATAGGAGGACTAGATTGACCTGAGTCGACCTAGTCAAAGAGGACAAGTCTTGGGTGCCATAAAAAGCTACAGAATGTGGTGTAGATGAGACAAAGAGATGATGAACTAAATAGGTGATATGGTCAAAAGGGTATCAAGATTGTACCTAGATGACCATTTCAAAAAGAAAGAGACGATGAAGGAATGTGAAATGGATGAGAAGAGGAGAAAAAGAGATCAAAACCATAGTAAGCAGGGCTAAAAGGTCTCAAAATGAGGTGTGTCCATTTTAACATGGTGTAGGTTCAAGTCAGCATGGAACTTTCTTTCAATGTCAGTCCATGTTTCTTTTTGAAATCCCCCCTCTCCTTTTTTCCTAAGATGGACTTGCTCCTGTAGCGATTCAAGATACTTGGGTTTCATTTCACAGGTCCATAATAACTTCCTAGAACAAGGAGGTACATGGGTTACATGGATTTCTTCAACCATGTTATTAACCAAAATTGAAACTCATAACAATGAATCAACAACTTCAAATACATTCAGCATATAAATCAACATAATCAAATAGTATGCATTGGCATCAAATGAATTGGAACAATCAAATTTTCCTATTTACCCATAACAATGGGTTGAACAAAATTATATTTACTCAAAAAATTAGAGTAATTACTGTCAACTTTCTAAGAACATTTGCAATAGTTATATCAATGGAGTATGAATAAAAACATCCTAACCCATTTCAAAACCTCACTTGTCTAAATATCCTTAAGTCATCATATTACTAGACCATGGAACCATAACAACAATTTTTCTTATTTCAAACTTGGCTAATGTTACAAGTATATGTCTTCATGCATCAACAGTGGTTTCAACTCAATCTACAAATCCATATGTAATTTCATCAAATCAATTGATGAAAAAAATTGCTAGAAATGGAAAGACAACTTATCTAATTTTATGTCATTTCTCCATTTTTGAGACTCCTACACTATAATCCTTCATCAAATGGTTGTGCCTACTATAGTTTTTGCATAACATGTCTGCCTGATTTAGAATTTTAGCCTCTGCAGATCTTGTTTCATTTTAATTTTAATTTCCTCTAAGATATTGGTCTCGGTCTTTCTATTTAGTCTCAATTCCTTTGCTTGTATAGATCAAGGATGGTTACATAGTGTTCTTAGTCCAATAAGGAAAACCAAAACTACACAACTAAGAACCAACTTACATGGACTACACATAAATACATATTTGAAATTCCCTTAGAACAATGAATGATAAAATGTACAACATAGATAAAGTACAAACAAATGTGCCATTTTTTTGAGATAAAGTAGAAACACAAATAAGCTTTTGAGTAATCATATTCATTGAGTATGAATGATCTATTATTAGAAAGACCAAGGCTTTTGTTACACCAAAAGATCGACCCATCAATGTCACATACAACCAATAGTCTTATAGAACCACAGGAGGCAGTTAAGACATGTCATGAATCCTACGAGGAATGTTGGCCCGCTTCCAAGTATCCCCCTCCCAGCATCACTCATTGTGGCCTATGAGATTTGAACCTATGACAGGCTCTGATATCAATTGTTAGAAAGTCTAGGGATGTCATTGAACCAAAAGATTGACATGCCAATGCCAAATACAACCAATAGGCTAATAGAACCATGTCGTGAATCATGCAAGGGACATTGGCCCACTACTAACATCTATATGGTAGAAGAAACATACAATGAAAGAGTCCTAATATAAAAGTGTGTATTGTTAACATGGATAGAACAATGTGTCGATATTGCAATTGTACTGCTACAACAACCACTTGAATTCAAGTCAAGATTTGTGCTCAAATGATTGTGCAAATTAGATACATTAAATAGACACAATATCATAAATACATTAAAAATAGGTGTAAACTAATTCAATTATAATAATGACATATTAGTATGATGAACATCATATCGGTATGAAGCTGCAAATGCAATGTTCATGTTTTCATTTTTACAACAAAATACAAGATTTACAATATTCCCACATTCTTTGTGCTATCTTATCTCAAAATTTTCCCCAATCATCTTTATCTCAATGATTCATCCCATACATATCAAGTATTTGTACATTTATCATGTTATGATCATCATCCTCTTCAATTTTGATTTTGGTTGGAACACCCTCCTCTATCACAATGAAGTTGTATAGAATGCAACACACTAAACAATCTTAGTTTGTGTCATGATTTGATAAGACATTGCATGCCTCAAGATAGGAAAATAATACTTCAAAATCCTAAATGTGTGCTCAATTATAATCCTAATGAGGAGTGTCGATGGTTATATAACTCTTGTGGAGTGTTTATTGGGTTTTCTCTTGAAAACTCCTTTAGGTGATAATGTGTAGACTAAAAAGGGACGATAAACCTTGGTACATTTGGATATCCAACATCCCCTAAATAATTTTTTACTAAAAAATATGCAATTTTTTTTTATATTATAACATTGTGTCATTTCTTGTAAATGTCACTATGTAACCATTTACAAGATGATTTGACATCCAAGTGCAACTACTAGTGGATCTGATCTTGAGAGAGCTAAAGTAAGAACATGACTATATGTAGAAAACCCTTCCCAACTAGCAAGAATGTATTGAAACTTACAATCAAATAAACACACACCCATAACATCCTGTGACAAGTGGCCTTTTCTATCACAATATTTAGTTTGTATTTCCACATCGACAGTAACAGGTATATGGGATCCATCAATTGCTTCAATACAATCCTTCAAAAACTATTGTAATGGTCAAATGTGTAGTAATATGATTAAATGTCAAGAAAAAAAAATTGTTTACTAGGTGATTTACCTTGAAGTATAGATCAAAATTCCCAACAATCTCTGCAGGAGTGTTTGGACTAGGGATCAAAAGATAATCAACATAGAGAGCTAAGATATCCTTGAAGACCTTGTGAAAGTAGTGCCTAAGTGTCTCTCCTGGATGATCAAAGTTGTGAGTAATCTTACAATTCCTCAAATTGTGGCCCCAAGGGTATGGAGGGTCATCATTAGTTGTTTTTCTAGCCTTATGGTTAGTGTATCTTGATTGCTTTCTTTTTGCCTTATAACATTGACTAGTTTATAGAAAGCTCCTCTACTTGTGTAAATTTGATCATGACAATCTGTCTCATTGGAATAGACAATTCATTTATAAAAAGGAATTTCATCTATTTGACACTTACACCTATCTCTTCTACCTTCTTGTGTAGATGTTGCTATGTATATCACAAGGTAAGCAAGAATAGTAATAAGAACATGAACAAGTACGGTCTTCCAAACAACAACTACTTGGATTCTTATATATTTAATGAGAGACATTAAGAAACTAAAAAATAAGTAATAGATAAACATGGGTGAAAGAGATCAGAGATATCTAATCTACTCTTGAATAATTCCTTTGATTTCATTTGATCTTATTAAAAATAGAGATAAACTTTTGGAAAGCAGGCCTAACAAAGAGGAAATGACCCTATTGAGATAATTCAAGTCCATATCAAATGCATATATTTGGAGCAATTACCTAAGGATGTTAGAATGCATAGAACAATGAGGTGTCCATTGTGATTTGTGCTCAGGTAGTCCCTTGGCCATTTAGTGTTTGGGGTTTAGATTTTATTGGCATGATTTTTCCTCCTTCCTCACAAGGGTGTACATACACCTTAACAACCACTAATTACTTACAAAATGGGTTGAAGTTGTCCCTCTTTATTCTACTATAACTAAGGTTATTTGTGATTTTATCCTTTAGAATATCATTTCTTGCTTTGGTATTTATTCTACTATTATTTTTTGATAAAGGTACTTCTTTAAAAAATAAGGAAGTTAATAAATTTATGGAGAAATGTCAAATTTATCAGGATTTGTCTACACCTTACTATCCTCAATCTAATGGAAAAGATGAAAGCATCTAATAAGGTCATTAAAAAATTTGTGTGCAAACTGGCTAATAAGCACAGAAAGGATGGACATACTCATTTAACATATGCTTTGTGGGCTTATAGGATTGGTGTTCATATTGCTACATGTACTTCTCCTTAAAATCTTGTTTATATTTATGATGCTATTATACCTTTGAAATTAGAGATTCCTTCTCTCTAAGTATCTTTTCATAGGAATAATGAAACTTTTAGGGAACAACATTTATAAGAATTAGAAATGTTAGGTGAACAATGAATCAATGTGTTGGAACATATAAGATCCTATCATAAATCTCTTCAATAGAGTTATCATAAGAAGCTACTTGAATGTTCTTTTTCAATTTGTGATCTTGTTCTTTACGACAAGAAAAGTAATGTGAATGCTTTACCTAAAAAAAAGGATAATTTGGACCTAATTGGCTAGGTCACTTTGTTGTTACTAAAGCATATGGTTCAGGAGCTTATAGATTGTTGATATGGATGGTGTTCCCCTCAAGGAACCCATTAATATTATGCATCTTCTGCATTATTATCTTTAAATATATTTCTCTCCTTATGTGCTAGTGTTTCTCCTAATAGAACATTGTATTGAGTTTTATTAGTGTGCAATGTTTATTTAATTGAAATGTTAATTTAGAAGCATAAGTACCCTTTGTTCTATTGTTATTTTTATGGAGTTAATCATTAATCATAGGAATAACAATGTCTCTCATACATAAAAATAACAATAGAAAAGAGAGTACTTATGTTTATAAATTAACATTTCAATTAAATAAACATTACACACTAATAAAACTCAATAAAACGTTATATATATCTATATAGTGCCTAACCCATTTTTATTTCAATTATATTGTGAAACACTTTTAGGCCAGTTTTCATGTTATGTTATTTGATGTAGTGGTATTTTCTTATTGGGTTGATTGATACTATCTTCATGATTTTCTTATATATTTGATGAGATACTTTGTACCTGTAGATGCTTAAAATTGTCCTAAACACTATAATAATTGATTTAATATTTCCCTTGACATTATAATTGATTATTTAATTATATTTTTAATATTCTTCTACTTATTTAGTTAAATTTATTTAATTAAATAAGTTTATTTCCCTAATGTATTTAAATTTAATTTGAATACTTCGCCTCTAATGTATTAAATTTATTTAATGCACAGTGCTCCATAAATCCCATTTTAAATAAATTATAACTTATTTAATTCCCTCCACTTTATTAAATTCTCTAATCCTGTGATTAAGTTAAATCTTGCTTAATTTAATCCTAATCCTATCCTAAAACCTAGTCTACACCCATCACTCTCATCCTTCTAAGCCTACCCATTGATTAATCCCACTTAACTTATCTTAAACCTCTTTATATCACCTTTTTAGCTCCTAAGTGTTTGCTCACACATGTGTGAGAAACTCATGATCCAATAAAGCTTCATACCTCTTACACATTTGTCCCCATTTACTTTCTCCTAGGTTCCTTGAGCCATCACTTTCATCCAAAAGGCTTATGTTAACCTTTGCATGGCTTGTCTCCTTAGCCCATGTGTCTCCCTTGTGGCACCTATGTGGATGACACATGGATGTCACCTCCCCAAGGCCTCTCTCAAACCTATAAATAAAGCCCTTGTCTCAAGCATTTCTTCATCTCTCTCATTTGCATTGTTATCATGCTAGTTTAGTTTTTGAATTTTTTAGAGATTTTATGCTTAGAGCTAACCTTTGGTAGTTGTTTGCATTGTTTAATTTCTAGATTTTGCATTAGTTTCATGGTAGTATGATATTGTTAGGTTTCTTTCTTCATTGCATTCCATTCACATTCACATTCATGGAATCCTTTGGGGGTGGCTTACTCATAGCCATTGCTTGAAGGTATTTCACCTACATTTTAGTACAGATTAACATTTGCATACTTGCATTCATTTGCATCAGTCTCAAGGGATTCAACAGTTGTGTTTGGGGAGAGCACATCTACATCCCTCCAATCTAAAGCACACCAACAAGGCCTCTTATGGGCTTCCTTGTTGATCTACTTTGAGGTTGCATGAGGAAGTTTAATTTGTGGTTGCATAAGTTGTTATACTCGAGCTTATTTTAGTTGTATTCTAACTTGTTTCTAATCTTTCATATGCACATGTTACAACTAACGTTCACTTGTTTACGTGTGTTCCCAACAGCTTAGGTTTTCGTGTATACATTTTGGTATGCCCGGTGGGACCCACGTCCCTTCTCCATTATCAAATCCAAAGAAAACTTTGTAACCTGCTGTAAAAACTTGCACATTGTTGTCTAAGCTAGGACGCAGTGTCGTTTGCAAAGATGCTTTGTTGTCTATGCAGATCATCGTCTCCATAAATTAGCATCTCTGCCATTGCTAGTTTATGAAATCAATCTAAGCCTGCATAAATCTATATTTTATTGTCTCCATTTATGTTTTAGTGTCTCCGCATAATATCTTGTCATCTGTGAAGATTTACCCTACTATTGTCTGCATTGTAGGTGGCTAAAAACTAACTGTTTGATTGAACTATTGCCTTCAATATATGTTGGAATGTTCTAATGGGAAGAGTACTTCTAGGGAGGATGAATCAAAAGTAACAATAATTTTTTTTTAACCCTCATTAACACATAATTGAAAGTAAAGTACATGCATGTAAACATATAAGTAAACATGAAATGAAAGCATGGTAACCCAAAAATCCTCCAAGAATAAGAAGGTAAAATTGGGGTGGGGATGATACCCACAAAAATTACTGCAGCAATATGTTCAACCACTTCTGATGGTCTACCCTATTAAAGGCCTACCCTGTTAAAGGCTTTACACTGTGTCAATAGTGACCTGGTTAGAGGATTTACAAACACTTTACATGAAGTGTCACCCTATTAAAGGATTTACAATAGGATGTTAAACCCACCTAATACATAGGATTTTCAATCACCTTCTCCAAAGGTTCTCCTACCTAGCTGTTAAACTAAACTATTAATATAGGATTTCCAGATCTAATACAAGCGCAAGAAAGTACTAGAACAATAAACCTGATAGTATGAAGTCTTTAATTGTTGAATTTAGGTACTTGATCTGCTCTCTTTGATCTTGATCCTCTGAGATCTAATATTTGATCATGTTCCTTGTCCCTTGTACTATTCTGATCAATTGGATATGAAATTTTTGCTTTGTTCCTCTAAGTCTTTCCTTCTTCACACTGAAATTTTGTTATAGTCTCCCCATACATTGTTCTCTCTCACACATGCAATGGAGTTTTCAACCTCCTTTTAAAGATTATGAAGACTTAGGGTTAGGTAAGGATCTATGATCGATATTGAATCTCAAATTCCTGCTCATACCTTGCATTTTTCTCATTGGTTGCATGCCTTCTCCATTTTTTTGATTGGCTGCATGTAGATCGTATAGGAAATGTAAAAGATTCATCCTTATCATTTTTCTCCTTCAAAATATCTCTATGTTGGCTCCAAAAATGATTTACATCTGAGTTTGTGAGGGCACAAACTCATATGTTGATTTTGTGTTACTTGACACATATTATATTACTGGTGCTCGGTACATGAGTGTTCCTATATTGCTCGGCACATGTTACATTTCTAGATTGCTCAACACCTATTACACTTTTTGTTGCTCAACACATGAATATTCCTTAATCACTCAGCACATACTATGCTCTATCTTGCTCGGCATGCACTTGTTAAGATTTTGACTCGACAACTACTATAACTCACTTGGCATACATAGTGTACTCAGTATATATGGTGGAATTGGTTAAGTGTGTTGACACTCTAATGTCAAGACCATTCTAAGACCAACAATCTCGCCCTTTGACATGAGTGTCAAAAACACTTAACTGTACATTAATGAACTGATCTAATTTAATACATTCTTTATTCTTGCTTGGCATACATGCAAGATTTCAAAAATTGTTCAAAATTTTGTAAGCAATAATATACCTTATGACTCCCCTTGAGTTGATTATGCCTAGTCCATTCTTGAAATTGAAATTATGTGCTAATGTGCCTGATTCTCTCTATCATTTGTCCTATTCTTGTTCCCTGTGCCTGTATTTTATATCTGATCTATATGAGTTTCCTATTTCAGATCTGTTTTCCACATGCTTGTCAAAATTTTGCATCTCCCCCTCACTTTTTCTTATTTCTTGTCTCCCCCTTTTTGTCTATCTATAGACTTCCCACTTTATTCTCAAAATGAATGAAAGAATGTAATCAAAATTATCAAAATTTGGTATTCTCCATATATCTCCCCCTATATACATATCTCCCCCTAATGTATATATCTACCCCTTTTTGACACTGATGTCAAAGGGTTCTAAGGAGTAATACCATACTTAGCCAAAAATGTACTATTTACCTCTAGGAGTATCTTCAGAGCTACATCCCAATTCTCGAATGCAATGTCCACTAACTTGTGTTGGATGGTAGTCTCTACAGCAAGGTGTACAAGTCCTTTAGGGTAGAAAGATTTGGATATTTCTCTATGACTATTTTTGTGTATGCTTGCTCCTTGTGGAGGACCTCTAAGTGTGGGGTTATGGAGGACTGGATTCGCATCAATTTTTCCTTTATGTTTGCCTCATCTCCTATTAATACAACTAATTCCCTTTGTGTGTGAAGCGTCTATGCAAAATGCTTCTCACTCTGAGCTAGATTTGTCAGAAGTTGCATGCTAGAAATCTTGAGATTTCTTTCCAAGCTCATTATTCTTCGGCTAGTCTCTTGTGTGAATTTGGAAAAATCGCACAGTTTGTTGTACAATGAGAAAGTGTTCCCAAGTACAATTTTCACTCTTTCTAGTTTCTTAGCCAATTCAACTTGTGCTAATTCTATATCATTTGATACTTTCTCATTTACTTTGCCCTGAAATTTTCTTTCTGACCATTCCATTAATTTTACATTTCTATCATGGTCTGCATTAGTCACTTGGTCAACTATATATGATAGTTGTTCTATTATAGGCCTTGTTTCATTTGGTGACTGCAAGCTGAAGGCATCCATGAAGATGTCCTTTATCTCATTTAATGCTTGCCTATACTTGTATTTTGTTCTCAATACTTCTTGTCTCTTTCTCCCATCCAGTGCACCTTACATTTCATTTATCTTTTCTATGGTGAGGGTGTTGGATTCATAGGAGGGAATGATGATCTCTTCATCAAGTTCAGGATCTCCATAGTGAAGTATCTTGGCTACCTTTCTAGAGCTTGAACTTGGTGTTTGAACTTCTATTGATATCATATCAGTACTCAGCTTCTGAAGAGTCTGAGTGTTACCAGTTTTTGGTAATTCAACCAATGTCTGTATTGTAGCTTGCTCCTCATCTCTTGTTTCTTCCTTCTTTTCTTTTGATTTCCCTTTATGACTGACAATTTTTGGGGGTGAACCTGTTGACTGTTCTTGTTTTCCTATATCTTCCCTTGTTGCTGCACTCGGCATCTGAAGTGCATCACTTACTACTTTTGGTGGAGATGGTGGTGGAAGTAGTAGGAGTTTAGTAGCATCAAAGGTTGAAGGTGGTTCTTGTGTTTGCACCTTGACTTCTTTTGGATCTGCTACTGCCTTGTTTAACTCATCAACACTGATCAACATTAGGTTTGTACATAGGCGAGCTTGTTGTGTAGATTGATCAAGGATCTTTGAGAGATCCTCTATAGTTAAAGGATTGATATTTTGACATGAGGTGTCAATAAAATCCTTTATTTTTATGGTCTCTGTAGGTGTGATGGTGGTATGAGGAGGGCTAGGAGGTGGCATTTGTGTGTCTTGCACACTTTGTTCTTCCTGCTCATCTAATGCCTTTTCCTCTCCTTTACTTGTATTCTCTTCTTCTTCCTCCTTATTTACTTCCTCTTCTACTCTTCCTTCCTCACCTTTCTTCTCCTCTTCATCTTTCTTCTCTTCCACTTTCTCTGTTGTCTCTTTTGCTTCTTTTCTCTTTGAGCTGGCCTTTGCCTTATATTCCTTGTCAAATACATCATCAATTTTCTTGTATATTGACTTCCACAATTTTTTGGATTTATTTACAACATCCTCTATCTTATTTTGTAGGATGCAAAATGCTTTATATTTAGGAGAAAATTTGCTATTATGCCTTTTATTTGCCTTAGCTATTTGACCTTTAGTCAAGTCTAGTAGCACTCTAGCTAGGGTTGATTCTCTTATCTCTTTTTCCATTTGTAAACAAAAATGCCACTTATCTTCAACTATCTTGTATAGCTCCTTGGGCATTGTACTATCTAATTCTATAGGTGTGTGTTTGTATTCGGCCATAATTACATACACTGATTCCTCTATTTTATTTTTCTCTTCTTTATTGAGCTTATTAAAGTCTATAGACTTTAAACCATTCAAGTTTTCTTTTCTAATATTTACACATAACTTGAATATTGCAGACTTGGAGGGATGATTTACCACTCTAAACTGGCTGTTGTCATCTGACTCTATTCTTTCTTCATCTGAGTCTGGCTGGGCAACATATTTCCTTCTCTTCCTTGGTTCTTCACCAGTCTTCTTTGTGGCTTTCTTCTTCTCTTTGGCTTCATCTTTTGCCTTTTGAGTTGCAGCCCTGGTGGTAGCCCTTGTAGTAGGCTTCTTTGTTTTGACTGCAATGGGCTTTGTCCCCTTCTTTGCCTTGGGTTGGGATGCAGGCTGAGTTTTGGCTTTCCTTTTAGTGGCTTTGGCTTTAGTGGGTGCTTCCATGGCTTATTCTTCCCCAACACCTTCTTCTTTGTCCTCTCCTAGGACCTGTGTTAATTCCAATGGCCCTTGCCTTGGTTCGTCTTCTTCTTGTTCACTCTCATCTTCATCTTCATCTGCTTCTTGCTACTTCTATATCAGCTCCAAATCTTTTTTGGAGCTTTCTTATCATCTTGTTGTTCTTCTTCACTGTAGACGCTGTCTTCAAATCTGTTACCACCCTAGATTTGACAATATCATAAGTCCCAAAGGGTTTTGTAGCCTTGTCTATCTCCTCTACAAGTAAAGTAGTGATTACAGCTAAAGCTTGGTCTACATCAAGCTCATATCCAAGTGGCCTAAGCCATCTTACTCTAAGTACCATGGCTTGGATGTAGGTGTAATCTATGTCAACCAAGAAACAAATATCATTTACACACTACTCAACTAGTGATACTGGTATCCTCATCCTTTGTTTCATGGACTTCTTGAATTCCTCAAAGTAGTTTTTCATTTGAGCATCAAAATTGTATCCCATTTGCTCAATAAACTCATTGACTTGTGTGACATTTGTTTTGTTAGGATCCCAATTTACCTTTCCAACTAATGGAAATTCTTTCATGACATAGAAAAATATGCAAACCAACACTAATCCAAATTTGCATTGAGCACCTTTAGATTGCCTTATGGCTCCAAAATTTTCATTGATTTATTGTAGCATGAGCTCTGCTAGATCATAAGTGTGGTCCTTCTTCACAAGTTTGTATGCAACATCTACTGCTACACATGGCACATTGTTCAATCTGCTTGATTGATAGGATTTGTGAGATATGACTCTAACGGCAAAATCAAGTAGGGGTTCAGTGGTGTTGTCAATGGTCATTCCCCTATTATTCCATTTGGCACCAATGTTTTTCTCTATGGCCTCCCTTTTGTCACTTCTCAGGGTCTTAGGTCGATCTAGGGTTAGGAATCCAGTAACGCTATAAAAAAATTTCTTTGTGATCTTCACTGGCCCTATTTCTAACCAAAATGATCCATCATTAATTTGGCTCAACACTATATGAATCCATTCAATCCTAAATACAATGGAGAAAACTAGGACATTAGTTAAACCCTTATTCTCAACTACTGAGAACTCATCCTTCAATATACCTTTGTTACACAACTTTTCAAAGGCATTGAAAATTTCTAGGTCACTTATGGCTCCAATCTTACTGTTATAATATTTCCTGAAATCTTGGACCATTACTACTTTGTATGGAATGACTGACAAAGCACCAGCTGGGTCATTTTTATACACGACCTCGAGAATGGGTTTAAATTACGGTTGCTTAACCTCATTACTGACAAGTTGGACTTCATGTCTATCCTTTTTCTTTGTGGTTTTAGACCTAGATGCCATCTTGACTGAACTAGGGTTTAATATTTAAATAAAATTTCAAATACTGCGTAGCTCGACACTTGATGAAATACCTTTGAATTGAAGAGTTTGGGTTGAATTGTTGTTGAGATCAATGCAAATTGTTGCTAAATCACTATTTGATTGACTTTTTGCTCTTCTCATTTTTGCTCTTTTTTTGAATGGCTTGAAAATGAGTGACTTTTAACTTTATTAGGCTCAAAACCTAGCATTTATTGCATAATGCTTACAGTTGTACACTCGGCATCCACTATTTTTTGTTTACTCGACAGCCACTAATATATCTCATTCAACATCAACTAGACTTTCTAGCTTGGCATATACTGGAGTTTCACTCGACATCCAAGGGGAGCTCGACATCTTCTACAAAATTTTCAATTTTTAACTTTACATCTTTTCTCATGTAGATTTCTTCTTGGCAGCACTTCTTTGTTCTTTTGGGCTGATGTATGATACATCTTTATATATATCAACCCCATGTACCTGGCTTGTGCTTAATTGGATAAAGTGTGATCACTTGACCTCTTGGGTGAAGTGATCTCTCCATTGGATGTACTTGATCCATCTCTTATTTGCCATGTCTTTTTCATTTCTACCCTGATATGTTCCACATCAACTTTTTCTTTACCCTTGTTGACTTCTGACTTGGGTGCCTTGGCCTTTATTGGGCAATACCTGCTAACATGTCATGTCTTCAAGCAACTAAAACATGTGGTTTGGCTTAACCACCTACTATAATTTCCCTTGAAGTGTGTTCTTATGTAGT
The DNA here is from genome assembly GCA_028749045.1 of Cupressus sempervirens. Lineage (NCBI taxonomy): Eukaryota > Viridiplantae > Streptophyta > Pinopsida > Cupressales > Cupressaceae > Cupressus > Cupressus sempervirens. The sequence goes on along the minus strand of CM053786.1, from coordinate 708,757,992 downwards.
TCTGAGGAACATGACCATATTCCTGACAATAGTGACAACTTTGCTTGGTATTGTAATCCCAATTGTAGTGGTGTGCATAGTTGTTTCTCCTTGCAAGCTGATTAGGTGTCCACATAGGCTTTGATCTACACTCAAAAGCTCTATGTCCATACTTTTTTCAATTGTAGCAATGACCATCAAATCTTGGTGTCCTCATGGTCTTGGTTCTACAATCTTGTGTTGAGTGTCTTTGCATGTTACACTTGTGACAATAACCTTTGTTTTTGGATGTACCCTATTGATTGGTCTTTCTACTCCTACAAACATTAGCAGTGCGCCCCTTTTTATTATAGAAATGACAAGTGAGTTTATAGTTCTTACCTTTGTCACTCCTTTGCTCAACACTCTTTGATGTTTCACCTTCTTTAGTACTGGTGAATCCTAGTCTTGAAGTGTCATTTCTTGATCTTGGTGATTTTAGCAACTACTCAAAGTGCTTGATGGCTTCACTTGACTTGTTGAAGCTCTCTGTTATCTCTTTTTCCCTTTTCAACTCATTTTGCAATTGTTCATTCTACATTTTCAAGTTAGAGATCTCAACGTCCTTCATGTTTAGCTCATGATGAGCATTCATCATCTGACTAAGTGTATCCAACTGCATGTTAGAGATCTTTGTGACTTCTCCTCAAGTTGATTTGCAAGGTTTCTTTTGTCATCCTCAAGCATGGCTCTATCCTCAATTGCTCTCTTCTTTTGTTCAATTATTTCACATAGCATCATCGCTTGTGATTCTTGTTCCATTTTAAGAGATCTTATCTCTTCTACTTGAGCTCTATTTTTCTCCATCAATTCTGCTATTGCTGCATCAAACTCCTTGGAATCTCCATTGGAAAACACGTGTGTGGTGTCAATCTCCTTGTAGTTTGTGTCATTCTCAGCTATGGCTATGTCCTTTCTTCTTTTCAAGGATTTTCTCAATTCCTCTCTAGCTTCCTCTACCTTGTGTAGAGTGAGGTGCACATCAATCACTTGATTGTCAATAATCTTCCCAAGTTTGAAGACTTCCATCTTCAAACCTTTTCTCTAAGCTGTTAGGATTCCTACTTGTGAGAACCAAAAGCTCTGATACCAATTGTTGGAATATTTAAATGGGAAGAGTACTTCTGAGAGGGGCGGAGGTGTGAATCAGAAGTAACTAGTTTTTTTTTAAACCCTCATTAACACATAACTAAAAGTAAAGTACATGCATGTAAACATATAAGAAAACATGAAATGAAAGCATGCATCAACACATGACACAAGAGATTTGGTAACCCAGAAACCCTCCAAGAATAAGAAGGTAAAATTGGGGTGGGGATGATACCCACAAAAATTACTGCAACAATATGTTCAACCACTTCTGATGGTTTGCCCTATTAAAGGCCTACCCTATTAAAGGTTTTACACTATCAATAGTGACCTAGTTAGAGGATTTACAAACACTTTACATGAAGTGTCACCCTATTAAAGGATTTACAATAAGCTGTTAAACCCACCTAATACATAGGATTTTCAATCACCTTCTCCAAAGGTTCTCCTACCTAGCTGTTAAGCCAAGCTATCAATATAGGATTTCCAACATTTAATACAATGGCAAGAAATTATTAGAAAAATAAACCTGATAGTATGCAATCTCTAATTATTGAATTCAGGTACTTGATCTGCTCTCTCTAATCTTGATCCTTTAAGATCTGATATCTGATTGTGTTCCTTGTCCCTTATACTGTTCTGATCAACTAGATATGAAATTGTTGTTATGTTCCTCTAAGTCTTTCCTTCTTCACCCTAAATTTTTTCTATAGTCTCCCCATACACTATTCTCTCTCACACATGTAGTGGATTTTTTGACCTCCTTTTAAAGCTTGTGAAGACTTAGGGTTAGGTATGGATCTATGATCCATATTGAATCTCAGATTCCTGCTCATACCTTGCATTTTTCTCATTGGTTGCATGCCTTCTCCATTTTTCTGATTGGCTGCATGTAGATAGTATAGGGAATGTAAAAGATTCATCCTTATCCTTTTTCTCCTTTGAAATCTCTCTATGTCAGCTCCAAAAATTGTTTATATCTGAGTTTGTGAGGGCACAAACTCATATGTTGATTCTGTGTTACTTGACACATTATATTATTGGTGCTCGGCACATGAATGTTCCTGTATTGCTCGGCACATGTTATATTTTTGGATTGCTCGACACCTATTACACTTTGTGTTGCTCGACACATGAATATTCCTGAATCACTTGGCACATACTATGCTCTATCTTGCTTGGCATGAACTGTGACTTGGCACCTATTAAGATTTTGACTTCGCAACTACTATAACTCACTTGGCATACATAGTGTACTCGAAATATATGGTGGAATTGGTTAAGTGTGTTGACACTCAAATCTCAAGACCATTCTAAGAACAACCATGTTCACCTAGTTCTGTTGTCTATGAGCCATAGATTGTAATTGTTGTTGACTATACATTCTCATCTGTGTTGTGTGCCATGGAAGTCAATTATGTCAGTAGTTTTTCATCTACGATGTTCTGGTGTCTTTGAGGTTTAGTGTCTATGACCCTATTCTATCATCTGTGACTGTCAATGTGTCATTAAAAAATTAAAAAATAAACTGTACTTCTCAATTTTCTGTCGTCTATGATTTCTAGCATTTGTGCAGTTCTATCATCTATGTCTGGTATTTGTAGTCTCTACTTTTTGACTGATTGACTCATAATTTTTAATACTTAACTCATTGATTGGTTGATCTGTAGGGATTTCTAATCAGGTTTTCATTGCAGGAGACAAACTTTGGAAATTTGTAGTGATTTTAATCACTTAAAATTTTTATAGTGATCTTAATCACTTGGGGAATTTGTAGTGATTTTAATCACTAATAGGATTTAAAAGATGAATGAACTTGTATGAATTAGTCATTTCCTTGGAATGCATGTTGCAACTAATATCTAAAGGTCAAGCACACTATTGAATGCACTAAGGTAAAACATTACACACTCTTGAATGATCTAAGGAAATTTACACACATTTCATTAGAATGAATGAAGCTCAAAAAGACTCTAGAATGCTTTAATAAATGAACAAGTTTTTATTGGAATGCATGTGTAGACTAATCAAACCTAATGTTAAGTGCCTTAAGGAAATTGACATGCTTTCATTAGAATGAATGGTTAGATAGTGAACACACTCTTGAATGCCTAAGGTTAAAGAAGAATGCGATGAAACATTTCAATTTTGGGCTTAAAAAACTCTCACACAATCTTGAATGACTAAGGGACAAAGAAGCTTGTTATGAAACATTTGGACTTGGTGCTTAAAATGAATTTACTTAATCTTGAATGTCCTAAAGGAATTGGTTTCATTTTCAGCAATTTGCTAATGTTGAAGATGATCGATTTACTTTTTGTTGACAAATCCTTGCTTTTCATTATGTTGATGATGTTGTCAAGTTGGAAAGAATAATGCATGCTTAAACACGAGTGTTTTCAAGAGTAGATTACAAAACCTAAAACTCAATTGAGAAAGAACAAGTGTCTTATAAACCCCAAGGCCACTTACGTATTCTCTCCTCTTGTGCCTTTGGGTGATCTTGAGTGCACAATAAATTAGTGGTCTTGTTTATATATTTTTAGGAGGCCTGCTTGGGAATTTCATCACCCCTTGGGATGACCTCAACTTTTGTATTATGGTAGAGTATAAATATCAAGAGGTGAATTGAAAGACACCTCTCTTGGAAGAAAAATTTTGTCACTCTTCGCTAAGCCCCAAAGAACTTTATACCTTTGGGAAGTGAAGGCAGAGATTTGGGCTACTGTCTCCCCCTAGCTGTGCAGCATTATTTTCTTTCATCTACATATTTGGGCCTCACATACCTTGTGTATATCAAGGATGCCCTCTAGATCATCTTTGTACATTCTAGTGGCAACCTTATTAGGATTGTTGATGTGTTCAGTGTGCTTGATTGTTTAAACATCCAAAACCAATACCAAACATCAAACAAGTTAAAAAAATGAGTGAAATGGTGAGCTAAACTTTCAATGAATGAAATAGTTGCAAGTGAGTCCTCTTGACCTATGGTTATTTTCCAGGAGTCCCTATACTTGGTCTAGCATTAGAAATTCATTGGATCTTTTAGTCACAAGTTTGCAAAAAAATTGTGCTTGAAGCTGGGTTTGTTTTGTTTTGTCAAACTTAAGAAGGTGAAATTGTCAAAACCATTTGCTTACAAGGAAATAAAAACTTAGCACATGGTGATAAAAAATTATGATATGCTATCAAAGACATCAAGAAAGAGGAACCTAAGAAGGACTGTTATGATAAAATCTTATACAATTGTAAACTTCAAAATTGGTCTACTTTCCCTGGAGTGAACCCAAGATTTTTGTTTCCAGTGAGAGAGGATTAAGTTATCTGCATAGTGACCATAACACCTTCATTTTCTACACCAATTTATTTTCAAAATATCTAGTCTTCCATTTGCAAATTTTCTTTTAGAGTGCTTGATCATTTGAACCTTAATCTTTTGGGCATAAGAACATCTTCATTACAAAACTTTCGAGATTACAATACTAGACCTTTATCCATAAGAAAAAAATTATCATAGTTGCACTCACTCATTTGGGATCACAAGTCCATCTCAAAATAGTGAGTAATCTATTATGTGTCCTATATTGCCCAAGGATCATTTGTCCATCTTAGGTAGGAGAAAGATACTTTTATTCTATTTAACACTTGGTTTTCCAAATTTAACAAGGTCTTTTGATTACATTTAGGTTGTTGGCTGTCTTGTCATATAAGGTTTAGTTGCTCTCTCACATTTCCTATTTTCTTCCACAACCTTCCACTCATTGTTTTGGTCACAATTATTTTAAACCTATGTCTCATTTATTGGATTAACTAAGACAACAAGAGATAGATAATCCTTTTCCTCCATGATCAGCCTCATTGGGGAGCACATTTCCCCCTAGTATAAACTTTGGTATGCCTAGCTCAACATCCATACAAGAACTAGAGAATCTTTTCAAAAACACCACACGATGGAGTAATTCACATGATGATGAAGTGTACCAAGATGAAGATCTCATTGATAACAATAACATCCTTAGTGATGTCCAAACATTTCTTGCAGATCCATACAACTTGGAAATGATGGAGAAGTCTATTAGGGAAAACAAGACTGAGATCTTCCTAAACTTGGTTAAAGATGGTGTTAACATCCCGATGAGTTTTGATGAGATAATTTTGTTTAGAAAAATTACCAAGGGCGGTGCTCCGGTATTACCAACTTCAAATATAGCCCAAACATATGGCAAAGAAAAGGAACCTGTGGTGAGAACTAGCTCCATACCTACATCAAGTGTTTCAACACAACAGACGTTCCAATTAAGTGTGGAACATATTCAACAAATCATTAGTGCTATGTCCAACACTACTATACATGCTAGTATTCCACAGTCAACCTTGATAGGTCCAACTGTAGGATGCCCAAACATTGGGCAAGTACCTACAAACAGTTGATTGTGATGCAACCACTCAACAAGGAATAATTACTTTGCAAGTTGCCAATCCCAACCCCACTAATCCATCAGTTCCACATGTTCTTGCTGTGCCATCCACTTCACAAAGACTTGCTTCTCGCTATGATGTATTATCCCAGTTAGGGAAGACTCTTGCACAAATATCTATTCTAGAGCTTCTCACCACCTCACCTATCCACAAAGAGATTTTGGAGACTGCTCTTTTAGAGTCTTGTGTGCCTAAAAACATTAATGCATCCCAATTCACCACCATGATTGGAAATCTCGTCACGCAACAAAACCTTGTATTCATAGACAAAGATTTCCAAGGCCCTAATCAACACCACAATTTTTCGCTCCATATTGAAGACCTTATACAACGACATAAGATAAAATGAGTCCCTATAGATGATGGATCTGGTTTGAACCTTTGTACATTGAAGATGATCCATTTCTTGGGGCTTCCAAAAGACCTCCTATATATCAATAAATAGATAACAATCAAAGCATGTGATGAAAGAGAAAGAGAATCAAAAGGAGTCATTATGTTACCACTAAAGGTTGGCCCATCTATAATAAATATTGAATGCCATGTCCTAGATTTGGACTTGCCATACAACATCTTTCTTGGTCAACCCTAGATACACACACTCAAAGTGGTACCATCTACATATCATAAATGCTTGAAATTTCTCTACCAAGGAAGAGAGGTCACAATTCTAAGCAATCCTTTACCTTTTGCCCCTTGTAAGAGGTTGGAAAGTGCCCCAATGAATTTTTCTCTAGTTAGTGAATTTGCTAAGGTTATACCTAGATCCCTCACAATAATGGAATCACCTTCTATAACAGTACTAGAGCTATCCAATATTGATTCTAGTTCTTGTAAAGGAAAAGAGAAGGTTGAAGATATTAAGGTCAATACTACGGTAAAGAAAGTTACTTTTACTGACCAAGGAATGGGAGAGTATAAGTTCAAAAATGCCTTGTGTGTTGGGCAACTACCACTCTCCCCTCGATCCTTTGGAAAACCTTCCCAAATACCACCTTCTATAAATAAGGATACCATGCATGTTAATAAGACAACATTTAAACATTGGGGGTCACTTAGTGATGAACACATGGAGTCTAATATCCTAGATTAGCTATATTGTGATGGAAAAGATGAACCTATGGAATTCCCTAAACATAATTATCTTAAGGTTCCTCATATCATTGAAAACATGGGATATCACAACACCGGCCTTGGACCTAAAGAAGATGGAATTAGAAAACCCCTTGAGGTTAATAGCTATCCTAAAGGATGTGGTTTGGACTCCATTAAACCCAAGGTGTCATCTGTTGACAACTATTGTATGGCTGAACTTGATTCTAAGATAGAGGGGGAGGAATTCTTCAAAGTCCCCTTCCTATATATTGAAGATTACCTATATAATTATGTCCATGCCATCACCATATCCAACCTTTCATCTACCAACTTACCCCTCACCAACCCTAACATGATAGACTAGGACCTTCAGGACACACCACCAGCTCTTGATATCCGTAACTCTGACAAAGTAGTGATGGCACTCTTTGTCCTTAAGAATCTCTAAGATTATGAACATGAGATCCAATATAATGAGGAAGCCTACTTTGGAAGCCAAGTCAACTCTCTTAGTTGCAAAAGTGAAAAAGAAAATAAAAATAGAAAAATAGAAGAAACATACTCTAGTGAAAACACTTTTGGAGTGCTTTTGGATGAAGAAAAAGACAAAATAAAGGACACATTTTCTGGTGAAAACCTATTAGAGGCCCTAGAAGAGCGAGAGGTTGACTTTCCATTTAGATCTTTAGCACTAGAAAAGTCATCTATATTGAATGAGGGCATGACTCTAGTTAACTTGGGTATGGTAGATAACCCACAAATCACCTACATTGTAGCTACCCTAAGTCTCGAAGAACAAAAGGTGATGACTGAGTTCCTACAAAAGAGAAAAGTCAATTTTGCATGGACATACAAAGACATATCTAGTTTAGACATAGATTTGGTTGTGCATCACTTAGCAGTAGATCCAAAGATTAAACCTTTGAAACAAAAGTTGCGCAAGATGCATCCTAAGGTATAGCTTTTGGTCAAAGTAGAACTGTAGAAAATGCTAGAAGAAAAATTAATCTGACCTATTGATAACCTTGAATGGGTTTCCAATATTGTCCCTATAGGGAAAGCATCTAGGGGCATCTACATCTATTCATATTTTTTAGATTTAAATCTCACATGTCCTAAGGACGATTTTCCACTTCCTAACATAGACATCATCAAGGATTTGACTGTTAGACATGAAATGTTGTCTTTAATGGATAGTTTCTCTTGTTACAATCAAATCAAAATTACAAAGAAGATCAACATAAAATGTCATTTACTACCCCATGGGGGACCTTTTTTTACCAAGTCATTCCTTTTGGCTTGAATAATGTCAGCGCCACCTATCAATGTGCAATGACTATAATCTTTCATGATTTTCTACATGTCATAATGAGAGACTATGTTGATGAAATTCTAGGAAAGTCTAAGATGAGTGAATCCCATATTGATGTGCTCACCATCATTTTTGAAAGTTCAGATAAATATAAAGTGCACGTTAGTCCAAAGAAGTATGTTTTTGGGGTCAAATTAGACAAGTTGTTAGATTACATAGTGTCAAGAAGAGGCATTGAGGTAGATCCCACCAAAGTGAAAGACATCATGGAAATACCTCCCCCTACTACATCCAAAAAAATCCATAGTTTTCAAGGAAGGCCACAATCCATTAGATAGTTTGTGTCCCAATTATCAAATAAGGTTCATCCACTCCAACATTTGCTTCAAACAGATAGAAAGCATTTGAGTCCCTTGAATTTTAGGACCACCATTGCTTCTATACATTTCTGTCACTTCAGTTGCCTTAGGTGCTCTTTGGGCACAACTAGATGACAAAGGTAATGAGCAAGCCACATAATATCTTAGTCAAATATTAGTTGGTTGTGAGTTGAACTACATTGCTATTGAGTGAGCTTGTTTGGAAATAGTCTTTTGCACACAGTAACTATGCCATTATATGCTTAATCACACTACACATCTCATTGCCAATATAGATCCACTCAAATATTTTCTATCAAAAGCTTCCCTCAATGGTCGAGCTACAAAATGGGTCTTGACTTTAAGTGAATTTGACATTGTCTATAAGGATCACAAGGCCATTAAGGGATAAGTAATTGTAGACTAGCTTGATGAAGCTCCTATTAAAGAAGACCATCCTATTATAGTAGATTTTCCAAATGATACAATTATGACTGTTACCCCTAGTACACAATGGAAGCTATTTTTTGATGGTTCGTATATACAAAAGGGATCAGGGGCAGGAATTTTGTTTGTTACACCGCAAGGATACCTTATTCCTAAGTATTATAAAATTCCATTCCCTTGCACAAACAATATAGCTGAGTATGAAGGACTAGTAATAGGGCTTTGTCAAACTATTAGATGGAATGTTAAGAGCCTTCTTGTCTTTGGAAACTCTCAATTGGTCATTGAGAAAGTCACAGATGAATACCAAACAAAGGATGAAAAGTTGTAGCCATATCGCCAGGTACTTGAAGATCTTAAACAACGCTTCAATGAGATAGTCTTTCAGTAGATACCAAGGACTAACAACAAAGCAACAGATGCTATGGCCACCATTGCCTCCATGATTGCAATGCCTGAATATAGTCCTAAGTGTGAGTTTCTTGTTGAGAATCTTTTTTCTTCCTGCTTATGAGCAACCTAATTCAGAGTTGGTGTGTGAGATTGTCGGTCTTGAGTCTCCATGGTACACTAACATTTTTTCCTATCTTCATCACAAAACCATCCCCATTTCCCTTTTCATGAACCAAAGCAAAACCTTCATCCATCACACTACCTGATATATTATCCTAGGTGATACACTTTTTCAAAAACACTTCAATGGAACCCTCCTCTGATGACTTAGTTCAGATGAAGCCAAAACAACGTTCAAAGAGGTTCACCAAGGAATTTGTGGTGCCCATTCCAGTGCCTTACATTAGCAAAAAAGATCCTTAGAAAGGGTTAGTATTGGCCTACTATGGAAGTGGATGCCTATCATTTTGTGAAAAGATGTGTTCCTTGTCAGCAACATGGTGATTTGATACATGGCCTCACCCAAGACCTTCAACCCACCATCACACCATGGCCCTTTTCTCACTAGGGATTCAATCTTGTCGGTCAAATATATCCAAATTCTACAAATGGCCACAAGTATATTATTTCTGCCACTAAGTACTTCACAAAGTGGGTTGAGGCTATCCCATTAACCTAGACCACCAGAAAATAGGTTTCAAGTTCATCTTGAACTACATTATCTATTGTTTTGGTATACCTCGGGACATCATGACTGATAATGAAAGTCCTTTCAAAAATTAGGAAGTTTCCACGTTATGTAGGAAATTTAGAATCATCGAGCATTTTTCCACCAAATACTTCCCCCAAGGCAATGGCCAAGCTGAAGCCACCAATAAAACCATTTTGAAAATCCTAAAGAAAACCATTGATCTTGCTAGCCATGACTAGCACCTCCAAATCGCCCCCACCCTTTGGGCCTACCACATCTCCATCCATACCCCTATAGGAGCCACTCCATTTTCCCTTGTTTATGGTTCTAAAGTTGTCTTACCCATCAAAATTGAGCTCCCTTCCCTCAGAATCTCTCTCAAGAATTTGATGTCCAAAGAAGAATACCGAGTTGCTCACTTGCAAGAGCTGTAACTCCTCATGAGAGATGCCTCAATACCTTGAACTGCCTCTGCATGTATTAAAATTGCCTTTAACTTCAGTTTCAGAAAAAAGTTAGACCTCAGGAATTTGAGGTGGGTGACTTAGTTTTGTAGCATAACATGAGGAACCTCTAGAACCATGAAAAGAAAGGAAAATTTGAAGCTAATTGGATTGGTCCATTTATCATTACAACCAAATATGGTTCTGGGGCATATCAAATTTCCACTTCATAGGGAGATTCACTCCCTAAACCTATAAATATCCAACACCTCAAGAAGTTCTATGCTTGAGTCTTGCAGTTCCTGTACAGTGTTGTTGTAGTTCCACAAAAATACAAAAAAATCAAAAAATAAGAAAACTCCAAAAACATTCGTAAAATGTTCTTGAAGAAATGACTAAAAAGAAGAAAAAGTTCCTTAAAATAGTATTTTGGTCCATTATCTATAAGGCTCATCTCACTTCACACATTCAACCATTTCATCCCATCTTTGTGCAAAAGTCCTATCTAACTTGCACTTTTCATGCATCCAATAAAGACCTCTTGTTTGCGAGGGATCACTTCACTCCCCTTTTTCAAAAGACCTCTTGTCTGTGAGGCATTTTTCCCATCCAGTGTTTGTCCCAATCCCATTACACTGTGCTTTTTCCCACAATAGTGACTGCAATAGAACCTAAACAAAATCACCATTGAGACTAAATGATTCGAGAAAATTATTCTTTTCATAGTCCTTACCAACAAACATTTACAACAAACATCAAACAAACTTTCATAGGATGAATCCTTCCTATACATGGCAGTATGACCTTCACCTTTGGGACTTAACATTCTTGGTAGGAATTATGGATTAAATGACTACTTGGTCATGTGGTCTCTTTTTTTTTGTTGATTTCATTTTGTGTGTTAGTAGTAGCCTTTTACGGTTTGCCTTGATCTTCCATATTTTTGTATCACCTAAATAGCTCTAACTGACTACACGTGTTGTTTGTGGTATGATCTATTTTTGATGCTTTAGTACATATGTCTCAGTCTTGAGTTATGATTATGCATTGCACACTGGGGACAACATGTTAGTACACTTTCCACCAAAGATCCCTAAAGAGACTTTGGGTGTGCCTAGACCTCTCCAAGGCATATATATGACATTTGTTCCATCATGACTATGAAAACTACACCTATCATCCTAAAGTATCTATTGTGTTAAGAGTCTATTCCATGCAAAGGAACCATGTCATTTATGCTTCTATTGCATATATTGCATAACTCTTTTTGCAAAATCAAACTAGGGTGTGCTCTCCCATATAAACACAATTGAATCCCTTGATATCATGTAGTTAGGCTGCATATAGTATAGGATTTCATTATGCCCTGCTTGAGACAATCGTTCTGTTTATTCCCCCCCTCCTATGCTAAGCTACTCGATTCCTACATGTGAAAATTTTGACACATGTTCATTCATTAGGTCCATTCGTATTGCACTTCTATTGTTTATATTCACACTTTAACTTTGCATTCATAATTAGAGTCATTTTTTGTTACTGACATTTTCATTTAGGATACATTCATTTTCATATTAGTACATTTATTGCATTAGACATTTCATTCATTATTAGATCCCATAATTCATTACATCAATCCATTCACTATATACATTCTACCCATTATATTCAGTAACATATCCATCATGATACATCTCACAAAACATATAGTAAATCCATACATGTATAATAAAAAAATGCATACATCTCATATATTTCCATAGAACCTACATCATCCACACATTAGTCATCATATATGCATCATAGAAATCATAACATCACACATCCTGCATCACAATGTCAGTAACAACATCATAGAAATCACATGCATAAGAGGTCATCATCCATATCAACTTATTGAATCATGTCATATATATATATATAAGTGTTTGTGCACAATCTATATACAAAAGAATCATGTAATATATCGTGGATAATGCATCATTAAAAACTCGCTACATCTGCATCACTATGTCAAAACTGCTCACTATAAATCATGGAGCTAGCTGTGAGGGGACAACCCCTCCAGTATCCCCTCCTCGTGGAGGCCTACCCTACCCAATTGATGGCTCTGATCTCTGGTGGACCCCTGTAGTCCATGAGCTCACTAACTCTCAAAAATTTGGCTATCGATGCTTTGCCAGGATGACATCATGATATAGAGACCTATAGTAGGCCACCTCTCACACGGCCTATGACTCTTGTTGGCATGTCGTCATGGCCTCCTACATCACAACCATCACCACTCTTGGTTGTACCATCTATCAAGCCATATCATGCTGTCTGATATACTCATCCACTTATCTTTGGTGCATCTCCCTCTCTACATGTAGGGTGGCCACCTCTTGTTGTAGAGTATCTATTTTGGCCAGCTCATCCATTGCCAGCTACATGCCAAAATTGCTAAACTCCCCTACATCTATCCTAGCCTATAGTGCTACCAAAGCCTCCTGGGCACTGTCTACCCTCGTTCATTACACCTACACCATAGCTTGTAGTGCTGCTAAAGCCTGCTGGACACTATCTACCCTCACATGCTGCACTTGTGCCTCACCCTATAGATGGGTAACCTCTTCTTGAAGGCTATCACACTCGGCCCTGACTATATCTAAATCCTTTGGTTGAGGTTGCCCCTGTACCTATAGCCCCTGCGGTGGCCCCACTGGTGCTAGTACTCTCCTCTAGCAGACTCTGCGCCCTTGAGGACCTTGTTGTGTCGCCTGCCTTGATGGTGGCACCAGAAATACTTGACCCCCATCCACCACTGCCTGGCTCCCATCCCCTGCTCCATCTCCCTTGCCCTATGCCTGCTCAGCCACTGGTGGCACTCCTGGTACTGTGAGTCACACCAGTTGATGGGCTACCCACTACTATGTGTATTCAAGTGTCATCCCTGCATCACCCTAATCCTATCCATGCACCCAAGACACTGGTTGCATCCCCCACCATGAGATTTAAGCCAATCTCAATATGGTCCCGAAACCCCATAATCTTCCATACTCACGAGATACCGCTAGATATAAAAATTTGTCTAACACAACATCTTGCACCCACGCAAACTATTGCTGCACCCTAGAGGGCATATATCTCACCACAACATGAATGATCCAACCGATGAGCTAGTAGTCTATTTGAGTATAAGGAAGGTAGCACTAATCCTCATTGCCATCCTCTCATCCTGCTGCTAAGGTAACCCCCCACCACTCCACACCATCATATGGTGTCCAGTCGAACACAAACATCTCCTCCAAATTCTGACTAACTTAGTCGAGGTGTACTAGATCAGTGGCCTGTATCGACATGCAAATAACTCCCTAGGCTATCAATTCTTTGGCCTTGTGATAGGGTGTGTCACGCCTATGTACTCCCATGACCACACTATCAGCAGTGTTAATCCTAGACCTATAGTCTTTTATGTCTTGTAAGTGAACATGTGTAGATCATGATACAACTCAGCCAAAATAGTCTAACCTTAGTAGAAAATTGCACCATCATCGTATAATAGAGTGCTCAACACTCGTGTCTAGCCAATTGGGAACCCATGCCCAGCATGATCTAGCACCATCCTCCATATGAGTGATTTTAGATAAAGGGCAAGTCATGGAAACCCCTGCCCTAGTGCCTCTCTCCATCTGATCTGTGGATCGATAGCCTCTGTCGTTAGTGCCAAAAACACTCTCATAGGTAGGGATCTGCACCTTCTAGAACATACTCTGGATAAATCTCACGAATCAACACTCCAAGAATCTACTACACATTGAGCAAGGTCACTATTGCCTCTCTAGTATGTAGATGAAAGCTCGAAGTTGGTGAATACCACCATTTTATAAGTGTTGATAGCTAAATTGAGTGTGCCCTCAAATCAAGCCACTTTTGGACATGCTCTAAACCACATAGTCTCACATAACTCCACTTTGCCTCTGTTTGTGTATCTCCTAGTACAATAGTCGTTGGATAGTGCTCCCACAATCGAAACATCACTATCTCCATCTGCAACATAGACATGCAATGATTAGTATATCCTCTATCTCATGCTCTTTTTGCTTATCTTAGCATGGGGCATCCTACTTTGTTCACCCTCAGTCATCCCCATCCCTTGATTCCACTAATTCGTCCCAATCAGTGAAGATGTCCATCTGCATAGATGTTGATCCATGTAGACGTGGATCCATGAAGATGTTGATCTGGCATCTCTAGCAGCTACGGAGATGCCAATTTCCCATTGATGGCTGACAAGAATGTTATATTTGGAGACAATGACATGGAGATCATCATCTTTGACCTAGATCTAATTCCCCTTTTTCCCCCTTTGGCATTTGTGAAGACGATGGGACACATCTTGTCATCTCTATAAAGCCCTGAACCCTAGTTTGTCATATGCATAGATGATAGAGCGGAGAACTGTCATCTCTGCCCTTACTGAGTTTTGACCCCATTAAATGTGCAATAAATTCATACTTTAAGTGTGTAATCAAAATTTTGACTAGGAGGGATAGTTGACTTACTAGTGGGCCCATCTTGGCTAACCTCTGGTGCTCCCAAATGCGCTCTCCAAGCCATAGTCTCTCGATCGGACCTATCTTTTGCTCTAGTTCTCTGCTTTCTAGGTGTGCAAATGACTCTTTCTTGAGTCCTATGGAGGCTTATATAGGCCCTCCAATGTCCCTTTTCAAATCTTATACCTTTTCCTTGTCTATATTGACTCTTGTTTATCCCCAAGTCATGTAAAATGTTCATCTATGCCTTTTTCCTACCCTTTCTTTTCTTCTAAAGACCTTTTCACCAAAATTGCCCAAATTTATTTTTTTTTGCTCTTTTCGTGAGGGGGTACCCTCCTCCCCTGTAATCATTATGACACAACTCCTAGAACTCTTGTCCTCTCTAGGGCAACCTATATTTTCTTTTTTTTGATATAATGTCATCCCAACATCACATCAAAGAGGGGCAAAATGTAGATGCTTAAAATTTTCCTAAACACTATATTAATTGATTTAATATTTTCCTTGACATTATAATTGACTAGTTATTAATTAATTATATTTACCATATTCTTCTACTTATTTAGTTAAATTTATTTACTACATAAGTTCATTTCCCTAATGTATTTAAATTTAATTTGAATACGTCCCCTCTAATGTATTAAATTCATTTAATATATAGTGCTCCATAAATCCCCTTTTAAATAAATTATAATTTATTTAATTCCCTCCACTTTATTAAATTCTCTAATCCTACGATTAAGTTAAATCTTACTTAATTTAATCCTAATCCTATCCTATAACCTAGTCTACACCCATCACTCTCATCCTTCTAAGCCTACCCATTGATTAATCCCACTTAACTTATCCTAAACCTCTTTAAATCACCTTTTTAGCTCCTAATTGTTTGCTCACACATGTGTGAGAAGTTCATGATCCAATAAAGCTTCACACCTCTTACATATCTATCCCCATTTCCTTTCTCTTAGGTTCCTTGAGCCATCACTTTCGTCCAAAAGGCTTGTGTTGACCTTTGCATGGCTTGTCTCCTTAGCCCATGTGTCTTCCTTGTGACACTTATGTGGATGCCACATCCCCAAGGCCTCTCTTAAGCCTATAAATAGAGCCCTTTTCTTAAGCATTTTTTCATCTCCCTCATTTGCATTGTTATCATGCTAGGTTAGCTTTTGAATTTTCTAAAGATTTTATGCTCGGAGCTAATCTTTGGTAGTTGTTTGCATTGTTTAAATTTCTAGATTTTACATTAGTTCATGGTAGTATGATATTGTTAGGTTTCTTTCCTCATTGCATTTCATTCACATTCACATCCATGAAATCCTTTAAGGGTGGCTTACTCATAGCCATTGCTTGAAGGTATTTCACCTATATTTTAGTATAGATTAACATTTGCATACTTGCATCCATTTGCATCAGTTTCAAGGGATTCAATAGTTGTGTTTGGGGAGAGCACATCCACATCCCTCCAATCTAAAGTACACTAGCAAGGCCTCTTATGGACACCTTGCTTCTTTGAGGTTGCATGAGGACTTTTAATTTTTGGTTGCATAAGTTGTTAAACTCAAGTTTATTTTAGTTGTATTCTAACGTGTTTCTAATCTTTCATATGCACATGTTACAACTAATGTTCACTTATTTACAGGTGCTCCAAATAGGTTAGGTTTTTGTGTATACAGTACCTAAGAAATTTTATGTGTTACTCTAATTCATGGTTATTCATGTGATGATGCGTAAATGCTTTTATATTATGATTATGGTTAGGATTATGATGATGTTTTATATATATTATGGATACTTACCCTATACTTGCATGTGTATGGTGTGTGTGTCTATTTTACTTTTATGTTTGTCATGATTGATGTGATTGAGGGAGGGAGTCATAGTAACTTGCCACTTATGATCTACATGATGTACCACTCCCCTCCATTTCCTATATATATATATATATGTATGTATGTATGTATGTATGTATGTATACATATATGTATGTACATATACGTATATGTACATATACATGTATGTACATATATTTGCATACATATATGTATATGTATATGTACATATATGTACATATAAATATGTAATATACATATATGTACATATATATATGTATATATATATATGTATATGTACATGTATATATATGTATATATATGTATATATATGTACATGTATATATATGTATATATATGTATATATATATATGTATATGTACATGTATATATATGTACATATATGTATATATCTACATATATATACATATATATGTATATATATGTAGATATATGCATATATGTACATATATATATGTAGATATATGCATATATGTACATATATGTACATATGTACATATACATATATGTATATGTATATATACATATATATGTACATATATGTATACATGTATAAATATGTATATATACATATAGATATATATACATATACGTATATATGTATATGTACATATATACATATATGTGCATATATATATATATGTACATATATGTATATATGTACATGTACATATATACATATATGTATATACATATATATGTATAATATATATGTATATATGTGTCTGTAAATATACATACATAAATATATATATATATATATATACATATATGTATATATGTATATATATATATATATACATACACATATATACATATATATGTATATATTTATATATGTATATGTATATATATACATATATACATATATATGTATATATTTATATATGTGTATGTATATATATACATATATACATATACACATATATATGTATGTTTGACATTTATGCAGGTTGCAGGTATCAGAGATTCACTTCCTAGAATTGTCAGGATGACTTTGCCCTATCATAGCATCTCAATAGGGGAGATACATTTTAAGTCCAATTCCCACCCCTGAGCCTATTTTATGCTATGGTGCAGGACAAGTATTATATTTCTTGACCCTTCTAAATTCGTCAAGATGACATGAATTCAAATACTTAAGCCTCAAATTTGATTTTTATGCTTTTCTTGTTTGTTGAGTTTCTTTTGAGTATGTGGCCTACTTTATGACTTTAAGTGTAATTAGTTAGCCAAGGGAATTAACTAAATAAATAATTTTATAGAAAACTTTAAGAAGGAACACATGATTCTATTTTATTCAATTAATTGAGATTATTTAAATAAAAGTGTTAAAATTAAAAACCTAAATCAAAAGTCTAATCTTGGAAGTAATAATAATTAAATTTGCTAAAGTTAAGTTGGCATAATTACAACTATTTAATTTTCTATTATTATAGATTTAAAAGTTGTTTTAAATAATGAGAATCAAATGTTATTTGGAATTAAAATAATAATATTTTTTAAAAGTGTCTTGCTAAATTGAAGCAAGTGAAAATTATAAAATAAAATATTATTTTATTAAAAGGTACTAAATGTGCAAAAAATATTTAATTAAAATAAAATAATAAGAAAATTGATTAAGTAATAGCCCATTTGGAAAACAAAAACCCTCCTAACTAGGGTTGGAAGCCCTTAATAAGGGCTTGGAGCTCATTTCTCCACACATGGGGTTTGGAGGAGCAACTTGAGAATTGGTAGGCAGGAATTACTCTATCGAGTTTTCGAGATGGGATTTCTGGGACCACAAATATTTATTGGATTCTCAACATTAGGTTGAGGTAGAGTTCATAGAAAATCCAATTTTGAAAATCTCTCAAAGGCTTTTGTCTTCTTTGTGCTTGCAAGAATGAAATTTTTACGATAATAGATCTGTAAAAAGATTACATTGATATTTTTCCATAAATTTGTTTGAAGAATTGGAAATCCTCAGTTGGAAAATTAATTGTTCATTGTTTGAAAAACATTTGTAAAAATGATAGATTGAAACTCTCATTAGAAAACTTGAACTTAGAAAAAAAAAAATTAGGGTAGGGTTTTAAATAAAGAAAGGATTATTGTTTGATAAATTTGATTGGTGGCAAATAGTTTCCCTATCAGATCTATATTGAAAATGTTACATACATACATACATATATACATAGATAGATACATACATACATACATATAAATGATGCAAGGAGGGCGAGAATAACTAGGGCCAAAGGCACACCTAACAATCCAAACCAACCTTGTAGAGTAAACACAATGGAAACAAACACACAAAGAGAACAACACCACAGAGAGAGAACAAGATACTTTTATTGATTCATGAAATAATCAACATACAATGCCCAGTTGTAAGGCCTTATGGGTTACAACCAGATACAAAATACATTCAAGATCTAAGATCC
Source organism: Cupressus sempervirens (assembly GCA_028749045.1). Taxonomy (NCBI): domain Eukaryota; kingdom Viridiplantae; phylum Streptophyta; class Pinopsida; order Cupressales; family Cupressaceae; genus Cupressus; species Cupressus sempervirens. The sequence goes on along the minus strand of CM053786.1, from coordinate 708,738,849 downwards.
AACTTCAAATTCACACCTTCCAGACACATATACTACAAACTTATCCAAACCTTCTAGTTCTGCCCTAACTCTAGGTCTAAACACTTTATTCATACTTGCCAAAATGGCTTACAGAACATTCTAGAACATTACAAAATAGAAAGGATGACCCAAAATGGTCTACACACATACCAAGAAAAGATCTTATCACAAACATCATGATCAAAATTAATCCCTTAAGTCGGCTCCCATAAAAAATGTAGAAAAATTGTCCAAAATTCTGACACTCAGCATGAACAAGAACACTTGGTACATGAAGGATCACTTGACATATGAAGGATAGCTCAATACACACTACGGAACTCAACACACACTTCAGAGTGAGATGGGATAACAAGCTAATCTGAGTGTTAACATGATGTCGGATAACTTCAACTTGGCTTATACTGCATAATTATTGGTAGTCAATAATTGATGCAACTCAACAGTGACTGTAACTTGACAACAACTGGTAGAATGAACACAAATGAGTAGGATAACACATCAACCCAAGATGCTCTTGCATTAGACAACTAGGGTAGAAAGAAATGATTCTCATGAATCATTGAGATGTCACAACCTGAGCTGAATCCAACTCAAATTAAGAAATCCATGTAGCATCTTCAACTAGTTTGTTCTTCTACTTCACCAAATTTTCATAGTACTCTTTTCCTTTTGTTCTTTTACTAACTCTCTAATCCAATATCTATTCAACCTCTTCAATCTGGTTCTTAGGATAATAATCAGGTATAAGAACTTCATCACACTAGTACAAAAGCAATAATATGTGACTAAATAAACTACTGAAATTTGTAGATATATGACCAATTTTGATCACATGACCAATGGTAGTTTATTGCCAAACATTTATCTTACTACCAAATTTATGACTAAACTATTTTAATCATTGATTTAGTTGTTTATTATTGTTACCTAGTAGTTTATTTGGTAATTTTGGTAGTATATTTGTTAGTATATTTGGTAGTATATTTGATAGTTGATTTGGTATTTTATTTGGTAGTATATTTGGTAATATATTTGGTAGTATATTTGTTAGTATGTTTGGTATTATATTTGGTAGTTTATTTAATTATTAATTTGATTATATTAGGACACGATGGAATTGAACCACCATCTTCGTACTTGTAAAGTAGTTGCTCTTCCATTGAGCTAGTACCCTTTAAAGAATAGTGATGTTATTAAATGCATAATATAAAGATTAAGAGAATGTTGTCATCGTCAAATCCATAGCATTTGGCTTGTTCCCCTTACTATAATAAATTTGCAGAACAAAAAATGAAAGACCTTTATTTGTGCAAATAAGAAAGAAAAAAAAGTCTAAAATTTTTGGATGATAATTTATTATTGTTCCAAGTTCTTAAATTTTATTTTTCTTAGAGGAATTGGTTTATGTGTAGCCTTATCCAATATATAACATGAATGTACTTACCTCTAGCAGAGAAAAAAAATATTAATGACTATATAAAAATAATTACTTTAAACAACTTAAATGCAATGCTTTGAATCAAATGCCTATACACATTGCATCATTATCCACTATATATTTTTCTACTTAATAAAAAGTTACTAAAAATCAATCAAAAAGTTTCTTGAATGGTTCAATAAATAAACTAAAGGATTCTCTAGTAAGCACTTTTACCTACCCAACTAGATATATTAGATAACAAACAACTTGATCTTGTAAGAGTTCACATTGAACGTGCTTTAAAATCAAAACTTAAATTAAATTACAAAAATTATTAAATACAATAGATAGACCTAACACATATCTTATGGAGAAATCTATTGGTCGTACAAGAACCCATGCAAATTATAATAAACCATGTCAAACATTTAGAAAAAAAAAAACACAAAATCAAGGTCAAACTAAAAAATAAAAATTAACAAAATACTCTGATGGATAAGGAAATTAGTTTGCAAACAATTCAACACTATCCCAAATCTCATGGAAGGAACTTCTAAACTAGACTATGCAACTTGTGTGTAGATATCATTCATGCTTCTCGAAGGAAATGATTCCTCTTGGCTCCCTTATGATGCTTACTCCTCTGGTTATTGGTACTCTATTTGGTGTGGAGATACAGTTAGGTGTCCTTGTTGGTGACCTTGTGTCTCAATTCCAAATACCTAAATCTTCTTTAAATATTGACGGTGCCTAGGATAATGCAAAGAAGTACATTGAGGTTGGAGCCTTAGAACATGCCAAGACACTTGGTCCAAAGGGTTATGATACCTATAAGGTTGTTGTCATTGGTGACCCTCTAAAGGACATGTCTAGACCATCCCTTGATATTTTGACAAACTCATGGTTGTCAAGTCCTTGGTGTTTCCTCCATTCTTTAAAAGATCTGTAATTTTCATTGATTGTTGTAGATTAAGACCAACAAAAACTATAAGATCTGCAATATTTGTTTCAATAAAATGAATTTGAGTGATATTAACAATTTCATATTTTTTCTTAAATATCCATACAAATCACTTCTTTCTCATATGTACTACTTGGTTTTCAACCTCTTACTTATGGTGTATTATCACTTCCTTGACACTTGAAAAATTTATTCATTTGGATGCATCAATTTTGTTAGTGAGAAAAAGATATAAACGAAATGATAATATGAATATGAATAAAAATAATTGTAATTGATACAATAGATTGATATAGCTTGATGATTTAGAAACTAGAGATGAATCTTGATAAATATGATTTTTTTTAGAAACCAAAAACCTAGTTGAAATAGATTATGGATGGCATCATAATCTACTTAGTCTATTTAAAGCTAAATAATTGCATCTTGAAATAACAGTTTGTCATCTTCAGTGGATATATTGACTATGCTTGATAGGGTACTATAACAAATCAAAAAAAGTAATGTATTATGCATGAATTGGTCATGAAAGTAACTAGTAAGAGTGTATAAAAATAATTTTGGGATATAGATGGAGTAATAGCTTTGTAACCACCTGAATAGTAAATATAAAACATATTTATCAATGGCTTTTTGTTATACGCCCACTGAAAATAAACTTAGACTACTACAATCAAAACTAATATACAAACTTGTCCCAAATATTAAGGCTTAAAAGCCAAGCATGAGCCTTGCCATACAATCCAATACATGCCTAGGATACGGTATGGGTATATTCTGAGAGCTAATGTTTAGATTGTTGCATATACAATGAAAAACTTTCAAAAACAAACTATGAAGGTAAAAATTATTCTTATGTACAAAAATTCTAATATTTAATAGAATCCAACATTTATATTATAATCCTTCATCAAAAAGTTATGGGAATCTATTATAGAATTTCATGACAAAAAATAATTGAATGCTTATTCAAAATCTACACACCCATTGGAAAGTTTAGTTGGTGCTAACTTTGCTAAGGCACATTGAACCTCTTCACTGTCATGTTCAGTACAACTGAGAATTAAAAAGAAAAAGAAAAAAAATGTGGAGCAAAATAACTTTTGAAGCATGTCTATTACAATCATGAAAAAATTCATATGCATTCAATCATGCAAGTTTCTTATGCATAGTCAAAATTAAGATAAATTGTAGGTATGGCTAAATATTTGTTCCTTAAACTAATTCTTGTGAATTATCCTTCACAACTACATAAGGTTTCAAGCATCTTATTAAAAATATAAAACACTAGAGGACAATGACCATAATGGTAAGCTTCACTTTATTTAAGAAAAATGTGGTTTTCTTCAATTTCGATAGATTACGAAACATAAAAGAAAAAGACCTTCAATTTATTAGAACTCTTAGAGGATCTGGAATGATCAAGAATCAGAGGTACCTCTTTCATGGCACACCTCAAGTTTCTCTACACATTTCAAAATGTAAAATACATCAGAAACTAATTCATTTAGGATGCATAACACACAACTTTTTTTTTAATGATAAAGAACTTCAAGAAAATGCATGACACTCCTTCGGCTTCAAGAGAAAATTTCTAACTTTCCTATTAAAACCAATAAAAATAGTACTAAATATTCCACTTCCAAGAAGCTTTATTTTTTTGATTGGCCTGGATTAACTAACACATCTGTTCTTAGAGAATTGTGTTAGAAAACTTGAGATGGAGACTATGGAAATGGAGCAACACCAACAAGACTAGCATTTTTAGTTGGAAGGGGCAAACTATGTACGATAACAATGGCACTGTCATCATATGACCCTGTTTAAAAATCTAGATGTAATAGAGACACTGCACTATTGTAAATTCAAACAATCAACAACATTTTGTGACATTAAATCTTCAACACTATTGATAATTCAATGGTGATTGGAGTAGAGTTTTTACAGGGTTTAACTATGTCAAAAGAAATAGTTAACATTATGAAAGGGAAAAAAACTAAAGAAGCTAGAAGTGTATATATAGTTTCTTGTTGTTGGCCCTTATTGCCTTCCATCCATTTCTAGATTCTACAATTCCTTGTGATTCAATGCTTTTATATATTCTATTTTGTCTCTTTTCCTCCCTTCCTCGCATTCTTCCATTTTTGAAACATAAAAACCCTCTTCCTACATCTCCTCTAACAAGTTTAGAAAGTAGTTATTACAATATTTTAATTGCTACACACCCACTAGTGCACCGTGATATTTTTTCTTCTCTTAGTACTGTGAATTTATTAGAATACATAAAAATACTAGCATGGGTGCTAAATACTTTGAGATGCAAAAGCACTTTAAAATGGTGGCATCTTGAGCAAAGAAAGAAAGAATGGAATTATATTAATATAGATGAATAAAAAAACTTAGTTAATGGGACTCCCAAGAATTCCATGTGTGGGAAACCAAAAATAGACCAATTAAACTGAAAAATGCATTAGCTCAAATGTCTAATGTATCTCAAATTCCTACAAATAAAATTGACATGGGTGCGAATCATGACGTATGAGGAAAATTTACAAATAATCAAATTGACATAGATATTGAAAATAGAAAACAAAAGAATTAAACATTAAGACGCCCCAAGAATTCATGGCATTGGGTTTCAAGAAATCAAATTAGGATGCTTATTGATTTCTTCGATATGCAAAAATATTTCAAGACAAATTATGAGATTCGAATCATTTAGGTTGACTGGCCTGTGATTGAGTAACAAGCTTGTCATCTCTTATTTAATAAAATAGAGATAATGTGCATATTAAAAATACCAACAGAGCTACTGATAACATACCTGCTATTACTTTGATGCCTGTGCAAAATTGCTTCAAATGTTGGCTTCTCAAATGCCCTCTCCTTGATAGAATCTTAAGCTTCTAACCACCTACTTCCCTGGAAATTAATACAGCATAACCAATCACTGTTATATATGCACTAGTGTTATGTGTTTATGCCCATGTAAAGGGAAATTATATAATAGCGTACCTTCTCATGTCCTTAGAACATAGTATCCCACATATTGCCTCAGGTCAAAAGAATATAAGCATTTAAGATCATTGGATCTGTAGAAAACTCACATGAGAAAACAAAAATTATAATTGGATGCATGATTGATCTAGGCCGAGGGAAATATTCTTTTGCCTACATCTAGTTTTCGTAGAGTGGTTATGAGAGGGTCTTTGAATTCGAGTGAAAACATGAAAGCTCCCACTTCATGGCTAAACAAGGCACCCACTCGTTATGTGGAAGGTGAGACCCCTTAAATGAGGATTGTTGAATTTTTAATATCTAGACATGTTATTTAATTTGTGTTAATGAAAAGTGTTTATACTAGCACTTGCACCAAACAGTGCAATGTTTCAGCCGATATTGATTATTAGTGTCAATCATCCTAAGATATAATGCATGTGTTAGTAAATTTAGATAAAGCCATAAATGGTATCATTGCAATAATGCAAATATATAGAATCAGTTGTATCATTTTCCAGTTGACATAACCCATAAAATGTTTGACACAATTATTTGCGTGTGATCTGAGTTTGTAATTCAAGGAGTGGTGAGAATTCATTGTTGTAGACAACATCATCTCAACAATCCATATCACTTTGTTCACTATTAATCATTGATTTTCAGCTTCTTAATAATCTTCACAATGTGCATATAAGATATGTTAGAACATATATGATATTAACATGCGAACTATTTAAAATGAAAGCAATAATTCCATAGCGATTGATTGACACAAATACTTGTAATATAGTGATGACTACATCAATACTAGAAATGGAAACATGACTGAATCAAAAGTTCAATTTTACAAGGTATAAGAAAATTTGTTTTTGCAGTTAAGTTTTGCAAAGGTCAAAATGTTCTAGGCTATAATACCAATCAACACAAAATGTTCCATGTTATAGTACCAATCAACACAAAAACCAAAATAAGGAAGGAAACCTTGCAATGTTTTCTCATTTGAAGGTATTAATGTTTCCAAATGTATAAGTGGAGAAGTGGGTGTGAACTATTATCAGTCTACATGACATTCTTTAGTTGATGTTGAATTATTTAAAACATTAATAGAGCAATTAACTAATTTGGTTGACTAGATTTTTTGAGAAGTGGCATTGAAATATTTTAAGAAATATGAAACCATTTAATCAAAGTGTCAATGAAGACTCATTAGCATTTACTTAATAAAAATGCAAGATGTTCATTGAAGTAATAACAATGCGAGATGTGTAATAGATAATTGTCATCGACAATTAAATAAAGAAAGCTCAGTCATGACCCCTTATAGTTGTTGAATTTGTTTAGATGAAATTCTTTGGTTGATGTTAAGAAATTTAAAATATTAATAGAACAAAACAACAATGAAATAATTATGCTAAAAATAAGACATAGAAGTTTACCGAGACAAATCAAATTATGTGATTAACATGATAATGTCTTTAAATTGCTACAATAGATATAGAGGTTTTAGTGCTAGGAGTATTTATAGAGCTCTTTCTAAAAGCCAAACTATTTACATTGACTATAGAGACATTAAGCCCACTGAGATTACATAACTCACAAAAGTATCGTTAAAGATCATCTACTGACCAATGTGTGAGTGAGCTATCTATGGTGATGAGAATTGATTGCATAGTAGTCTTAATGGCAGGCATGTGAACTGGCTTATTTAACCCCATTATAACCAAGATGTAAGCATCCATTGGTACAACTTAAACTCGTTGATATGCTAAATTGGGATCTTGTGTATAAGAGATTGAATTTCATCGGTGGAAACATAATTTTTTTAGAATATTGAGAAGAAAAAAATTGTACATGTATTGTGAGAAATATTATAAATTTAAATTACAACTCACAACCCTAAACCTAAAATCTTTGCTCGGCACTTAAAAACTGCTCGGCACATGAAGGTGTCGAGTGCCAGTTTTGCTCGGCACAGATTGCTCAACACTTGATGGTGCCGAGTGATAGGCAACAGGTGCCAAGTTGGCTCGACACAAGAAGAGCTCAGCACACAAAAAATGCTTGGCACCAATGGATGCCGAGTGAGCTCAGCTCCAACTAAGAAAGAGGATGCCGAGTGTTCTATTCAACTTGAAAAATTATAACTTAGAAAAATTCTAACATGAATGCTTTCACCATTAAAACCAAAGAGCCAATACGTTAAGCTTCAAAAAAAAAAAATGCAACATTCAAGGGAAGAGTAATGGATTCAAGTGTGCCTGCTTGCTTTACTATTCAACTTGATTAAACCATTACAAAATCTAGGAGTATTCGGCTTCAACCAGAGAAACCATAAAATAACCCTAAACTGATAATGCTTCAAAAACTTTAAACCTGCAACTCTAATGGCTGCATACAATGGTGCTTGGAGCAATCACTACTTCAACAGGACAAATCTAACAATAACAAACTTACAGAGAGAACAAGGGAAACACGTGCAACTGCAGACACAAACTTCTTTTCTTCTTCCTTCTTCTGCTCTGCTCTGCTCTGCAACTACTGATCGACTAAAAACTCACTGAATGAATGAATAAAAATTCCTTTTGTCATATTTCATTTTCCTCCTCTTTTCTGATTTTAAAAAATCTCACCCACTGTATTTATGTTTCAGTTTGTTCTGGGCGTCAGAGGTGGTAGGTGAGCATTTGGCTCAAGGGGCAAACGTATGCTTCATTAATATTCTGACACTCCCCCTTTGTCCTGAGCCAAACAAACAAGGATCAGTGCTAATCCAAATCAATTACACCAAGACACTCTCTTAGGTGTACAAAAGGTCCAATGCCTAAAGGCTTAGTAAAGATGTCTGCTAGTTGCTGCTCAGACTTGCAAAAATCCATCTTGATATCCCCATTCTCCACCAACTCTCTGATGAAGTGATATCTGATCTCAATATGCTTGCTTCTCCCATGGAAGACTGGATTCTTGGACAATGCAATTGATGAGATGTTGTCACAATAAATTGTGGTTCCATCCTCTTGCCTTTCATTCAAATCTATCAAGATCCTCCTTAACCAAATAGCTTGACATGCTGTTGCATTTGCTGCTATGTATTCAACTTCTGCTATAGATTAAGCAACAATAGGTTACTTCTTGGATGCCCATGAAATTGCACCCGATCCCATATGAAACATGTATCTGGAAGTGCTCTTCCTATCATCTATACTTCCAGCCCAATCACTATCCGTGTAACCAACCAACTTGAAATAATCATTTGCAGTATACAAAATTCCAAATCCCTTGGTACCTTTCACATACCATAGGATCCTCTTTCTCGCTTTCCAATGGGAATCCTTTGGTGTTTTCATAAATCTAGAAATCAGACTTACTGCATGCATTAGGTCTGGCCGAGTTGCAGTCAAATACATTAAACTTCCAACCATACTCTTGTATAGTGTTGGATCCACTCTCTTGCTAGAGTCTTCCTTGCTCAATTTCAAACCTATTGCTGTCGGTGTGGGGGTTGCCTTACTATTCTGCATTTTAAATCTCTCAAAGATCTGCCCTACATACTTTTCTTGAGAGATGAAGATGCCATTATGGATCTATTTTATTTCTATGCCTAGAAAGTATTTCAAGAGACCTAGGTCTGTCATTTCAAATTCACTTTTCATGGCCTCTTTAAACTCACCAATTAGAGCCTTGTCATTTCTAGTAAAAATTAAGTCATCTACATACAAGACAATAATCAATACATTACCATCTACTGCCTTGATGTAAAGAGTGGGCTCACCATTGCTTTTGCTAAAGCCATTGCTCATCAAATATGAGTCAATCCTGTTGTACCATGCCCGTGGAGCTTGCTTGAGCCAATAAAGAGCTCTCTTCAATCTATATGCTTTGTGTTCTTCAACTGCAACTTCATAACCAGGTGGCTGCTCCACATATACTTCTTCTTTCAATACACCATTAAGGAAGGCAGACTTCACATCCATTTGAAATACCTTCCATTTGTGCTAAGCTGCAATTGCTATGACAGTACGCACGGTTTCCATTCTTGCAACAGGGGCATATGTCTCATCATAGTCTCTTCCATACTGTTGTTTGTAGCCCTTGACTACCAACCTTGCCTTATGCCTATCAATCTTGCCTTCAGCATTGCATTTGGTCTTATAGACCCATTTCACTCCAATCACTTGCTTCTTTGGAGGCAATTTAGTTAGCTCCCATGTCTCATTTCTTTCTATGGCATCTATTTCCTCATCCATGGCCTTACACCATTTCTTCTCCTTAATAGCTTCTTCAAAATATATTGGATCACTATGAGAAAATAATGCAAAATTAACACTCTCATCATAATCTTCATACCTTTCATCTTGGTATATCTCCCTAAGACTCTTGGTCTTTCTTGGTAACAGGAAGGAGAGTGTGGGATCAGAATCTTCACTGCTGCTACATTGTCGACTAGCTCGGTCTGGCACTGACACTCAGTCATGCCTAGAGGAGCTCAGCAATGACTAAACCTGCTTGCCTTTTCTTCTATTTGCTCCTTCTTCTTGTTGTTCATCAGTGTCTTCTTCACTCATAATTGGCACTTTACTTGAAGTGCTCGATGACTCATCAGTTGGACCATACCAAGACTGGTTTTCAAGAAATTCCACATCTCTTGAAAGAGTCATCTCGTTGTTTAATGGGTCATACAATCGGTATACCTTTGATTCTGAGCTGTGCCCTATGAAGATGCACTTCACACCTTTGTCATCCAATTTCTGCCTTTTTTCTTTAGGCACATGTGCATATGCAACACATCCAAACACCCTTAGGTGTTCAACTATCCATCTTCCTCGTGACCATGCTTCTATTGGAATTTTTTCATGGACTACCTTTGTAGGACACCTATTAATCAGGTAAATTGTTGTTACCACAACCTCTCCCCAAAATTCAGTTGGGAAACCTTTCTCTTTCATCATGCTCCTTGCCATTTCAACAATGGTCCTATTCTTTCTTTCAACCACTCTATTTTGCTATGGTGTATAGCTGGCTGTGAGTTCTTTCTTTATGCCATGTTTCCTACAAAATTTTACAAAAGAATTGGAGGTATATTCCCCTCCTCTATCTGATCTTAGGACTTTGATATAGTGTCCACATTCTCTTTCAGCCTGGGCTTTAAATTCTACAAATTTTTCAAATGCTTCAAATTTATTCTTTAAGAAATACACCCATGTCCTACGACTGAAATCATCAATAAATGTCATGAAATAAGTACTCCCCCCAATGGAAGTAACTTGCATAGGACCAACTAGGTCAGTATGCACTAACTCTAATGGATATCTACCCTCTTAGAATTTCCAAAATTAAAGGGAAGCCTATGTTGCTTACCCAAAATACAAGCCTCACACTTGTCACATGAATTTCCTATGCGTGGCAAACTTTCTACCATTCTTTTATTTGACAATAAATTTAAACCAGCATAGCCAAGATGACCATACCTGAGGTGCCATAGCCATGAGGGGTCTTCGATCACACTTCTTAGAGCTGATTGTGTGGGAGGTGCAACACCAACTTGAGATGAGAAACATGTCTCTATCTTCAAAGGAAACATTATGTTCTTTGTCATTTGAACTGTTGCAAGTAAGTTCTTACTCCCATCCTTTTCATGGATGACACACTTTTCATTCTCCATCAGCACCTTGTATCCATTTTGAATGAGCTAACCAATGCTCATCAAGTTGTGCTTCATACTAGGGGCGAAATACACATTTTGTATTTCTCTCTTCTCACCTTTCTTGGTGCGGACCATAATAGATCCTTTGCCCACAACTAGTAGGGTTCCATTGTTACCCATCTTAATTTTTTATTTGAAACTCTTGTCAATGAATGAAAATAAGGTTTCATTACCACTCATGTGGTTGCTACATCCACTGTCAAGGTACCAAACCTCAGGGCTTCTTATTTCACCAACATTACACATGATGAAAGTCGTGGCATTATTTCCACTTCCCATATTCACATCAGCCACATTTGCTTGTCCTGACTGATCATTTTGCTTCTTCTAGCATTCATTTGCATAATGCCCATATTTATGACAGTAGTAGTATTCTACATTACTCTTATTTGAGTTGTAGTTTTTCTTACCTCCTCTTGAGGTATTTTGAGAGCTACTTGCTCCATTTGCTCTTCCTGAGCTTTCTGTTGTAGCATTCCTTTGTCCTCCACTACCTCGGCCTCTACCTCTGGAGTTTTTGCCTAAGCCATTTCTTCCTCTCCCCCTTCCTCTTGGATTTTTCTAATCCTTGAATGCTTGCTCTTGGGAAGATGAAGAAGTATATCTGTTGATCCTATACTCATGGGTTTAAAGTGTACCCATCAACTCATCCATTGTCAAAACAGTGAGGTCTTTTGCCTCTTCTATGGTCATGACCAAATTGTCATATTTATGAGGTAAACTCCTCAATATCTTTTCCACTATCCTCTGCTCTTGATAGTCTTTTCCATTTGACTTCAGTTGGTTAATCACATTGGACGTCCTTGAACTAAAGTCTACAACTGATTCATTTTCTTTCATTTGAAGGTTCTCAAACTCCCTCCTTATGTTCTGTAGCTTTATAGTACATACTTTATTATTTCCCTTGAAGTTTGTCTCAAGGATATCCCATGCTTCCTTTGTATAATTTGCTGCTATAATCTTTGAGAATACTGTCTCTATTATTGCTGCTTCAATAAGACTTAATGCCTTAGCATCCTTCCTCCTTGACTCGTTCAAATGCGTCTTCTGTGCATTTGTGAGGGTAGCATACTGAGTTGGGTCTGTCACATCATTGAACCCATTAACAACAAACTCTCACAAATCATTTTCAACCATTATGGTCTTCATCTTCTTTGCCCATGTATCATAGTTTTGCCCATTGAATGGTGGTGGCTGCTATCATATCTTTCCTGTATCTACTACCATGTCAAATATCCCAAGAAAAAACTTTTCCCTAACTCACTGTGGATGTGGGGCCTCAAAGCTCTGATACCATGTGAGAAATATTATAAATTTAAATTACAACTCACAATCCTAAACCTAAAATCTTTTCTCGGCACATGAAGGTGTCGAGTGCCAATTTTTCTCAACACTTGCTCGGCACTTGAAGGTGTCGAGTCACAGATTGCTCGGCACTTGATGGTGCTAAGTGACAGGCAATAGGTGCCGAGTTGGCTCGGCACAAGAAGAGCTCGGCACTAATGGATGTTGAGTGAGCTCGGCTCCAACTAAGAAAGAGGATGTTGAGTGTTCTGTTCAACTTGAAAAATTATAACTTAGAAAAATTCTAACATGAATGCTTCCACCATTAAAACCAAAGAGCCAATACGTTAAGCTTCAAAAAAAAAAAAAACTTGTCAAATGCAACATTCAAGGGAAGCGTAATGGATTCAAGTGTGCCTGCTTGCTTTACTATTCAACTTGATTAAACCATTACAAAATCTGGGAGCATTCGGCTTCAACCCAAAAAACCCTAAAATAACCCTAAACTGATAATGCTTCAAAAACTTTAAACCTGCAACTCTAATGGCTGCATACAATGGTGCCTGGAGCAATCACTGCTTCAACATGACAAATCTAACAATAACAAACTTACAAAGAGAACAGGGGAAACACATGCAATTGCAGACACAAACTTCTTTTCTTCTTCCTTCTTTTGCTCTGCAACTACTGATCTACTGAAAACTCATTGAATGAATGAATAAACATTCCTTTTGTCACATTTCATTTTCCCCCTCTTTTCTGATTTCAAAAGATCTCACCCACTGTATTTATGTTTCTATCTATATTGGGCGTTAGAGGTGATAGGTGAGCGTTTGGCTCAAGGGGAAAATGTACGCTTCATTTAATATTCCAACAAAAATAAGACATAGAAGTTTATCGGGGCAAATCAAATTATGTGATTAACATGATAATGTCTTTAAATTGCTACAATAGATATAGAGGCTTTAGTGCTAGGAGTAGTTATAGAGCTCTTTCTAAAAGCCAAACTATTTACATTGACTATAGAGACATTAAGCCCACTGAGATTACATAAATCACAAAAGTATCGTTAAAGATCATCTACTGACCAATGTGTGAGTGAGCCGTCTATGGTGACTGAGAATTGATTGCAGAGTAGTCTTAATGGCAGGCATGTGAACTGGTTTATTTAACCCCATTATAACCAAGATGTAAGCATCCATTGGTACAACTTAAACTTGTTGATATGCTGAATTGGGATCTTGTGTATAAGAGATTGAATTTCATTGGTGGAAACATATATTTTTTAGAATATTGAGAAGAACAAAATTGTACATGTATTTCACAATGAAAGCATGATTAGATATGAAATTGTTTCATTCACCTCTCATTAGTCTGGTCACTTTTTGTGCAATGCCTACTTTCTGTTCATCAAAATTTTTCTCTATAGAGTTCTTAAAAAATAACTAAATAAATGCATAAACAAAATAGTGCCTACTAACCAACATGATGAGATGGTGCTATGCAAGGTATCCAATTTCACATGCAACTAATCACATATTTAGGCTTGTACTCAAAAGCAAGATAAAAAAGACTCATGCATCTAAAAAATACAATATAAGATGATCATGAGTCACCTCACTCTTTCTTCTACACAGAACTAAATTTCTTATGAAAGGAAAATGAAACATTTCCTTTTTCATGCCATAATGCAATTCAAAGCCCTTCCAGTCAAACTTTGTTAAAAACAGTGCAAGGAGCTATTGATTGCATTCACTTCAACACCTCTTGGTAGTTCACACAGTAGTGGAATTTTTTTTTCATAGAAGACACTGCTTCAACTTTTGATTCTCTTGGCTTCTGAGACTGTTGTGGCTTTTGTCGTGAGCGCCATGTACCCAATAAAGATAATTTCATTTCACTCATTAAGTAATGGCTTTCCCCGCTACCAAAATAAAATAACACTTAAAAAAATGGGTGGACAACTTGAATATGTTGGTGATATGAAGCAAGGAGAAAGAACATAATGAAATCAAGGCAAACCAAAAATATTATACATCCTGTATGTCATGAGGATTCCAACTGTGTTCCATTCTCATTTATTTAAATAAGAGAATAGAATACCATGGGAATATGAATAGAAATGATAATTATATTATATTAAAATAATAAATAAGGCATGACCATCTCATGTATCCATGGAATAGCCTAGGCTCCATTGTTGTCTAAATGGACAAATTTTACAAGCTTAGAGAATTCAAATCACAAGTAGACTTCACTCCTATTATAAGTCCTTAAAAAAGATCCTTCTTGTTTAACCTTTTTTTTTATAGGGTCTAGTCACTCAACAAGAATTTATTATTAAGCCGATAGGCTTTCTCCCTATGAGACTTTGGTCAAATTCTTTTGATTCCTCGATATTGTCAAACGTCGAAAAAAGGGAATCATTATTGCGGTTTGCTTCAGCGGCTGCTTCGCCAAGGACAAAAACATGGACATGCTAGATTTTTTTTGGGGAGGTGAGACTGATGAGTAAGATGACATTTTACAATGTTGCAACTATTGATGTTGTACAAATCATCTATAGCGAGATTGGCATGGAGAGAAAGGATTGTGATCAGCAACAATTTGCTTGACTTTTCATGGATTTGATTACAGTTTGGATTTGATAGTTGAGCAATATCAACTTGATCCAACTTTGGCATGACATTTTCACTTGAATTACAAGGAAAAGCCATTAATGTGTTTAGAGAGTAGTGTGGGGTTGTACTGAAGTGTGTACTGAAGTGTGTGAAAAAGACATATCCCTTCAAAGGACATCCATTGCGATTAGATCTCTTGCAATCATTGATTAATAATTGCTTTTATGATTGTTATTGCTCTTCTTGAAATATTAGAATCATTTGATCTCTTCATGTAGTCATATCTTGAACCCTAATATCTTCCCACGACACACAATAATTTATTTTATTTGCATATAAATATTCCACTACTGGTCCAGGCTTCAAAACAAATGGGTGGTAGTGTTTTCTAAGGAATCATGTACGCATGCAGTGGAATCAACTTTGAGCACTTATGTTACATTCATTGCAACAACTGCACCATTTTTCTAGTCGTACCATATTCTACCTATTCAAATGAAATAGAACTTGAAGTTCTTAGTTGGTTATATTTAGGGTTTACTTTAAGTGAACACTTGAAATGTTTTCAGTTGGTTATGTTTGTAGTTTGAGTGATTATTATTTTGAATTCCTCTCAACTCAATAATGCACCAGGAGATAGATCATGAATACAAATCTTCCCTGATGTTTTAGAATTAGGTTTTCTATCTACACTTGTATCACTATATTTTTATCCAGGCTTAAAAGAATTTGCAGGACTCAGCAGTAAACTGTTGGAATGTCCCCCATTGGTATTCAATCCATGTGATTCACTAATTTTTGTTGTTAAATATTTGTAATTTCTAATTGTCCCTCAGAATCAAAAGCATCATCCACATTTATGAACTTTTTAATAGAATAATTTTTAATGTTTCCAATAGACAGGCTTGTAGTAATTGTACTCATTCTAAGAAAGTCATTAAGAAAGACACCAATAGTGGAACATTTATTTTTTAATAGATCAATTTTTTGTTGGAAATCTGATTAAAAATGAATACTATCAAAGAGGGAGATTGCTACAGAGAAGGAAGATGGTTGATAAAGAATGTTTTCAATCATTGTTTTGTTGTTGATGTCAAACCTACTATTTGCTAGAATGACAATTGCTTATAAGATCCAAGTACTATCACTTAGATGATTGATGAAGAGGATTTAATCAACAAAATGTAACAAGAGTATCTAAGGGAAAGGTTGAGTTATGGTTTTGTAATGAAGTGCAAGGATCAGTTAAGATAATGGTTAAATGATGTATTGATAACATACTTGAAGATATAGAGGTTGGTCACACTTAGAAACATTGGAGGAATAAGTTGCAACAAAGATGACTGCAAAGCTTAACTAAGTTTATTAGTGAGTGCTGAGAAAGCTAGTTCGAGCCGAGCAAATTTTTAGTTAGTGCCAAGAAAAAGCAAAAGCAAAATCTAGTGTGTGCTGAGTAATACAGAAGGAGCCAAGTGTGTTTAGGTGCCGAGCATCAGAAAAACTTAGTGGATGTCTAGTGAATCTATAGTAGGTGTCGAGCATCAGTAAAACATAGTTGATGCCAAGTAACACAATATGTGTCGAGCATCCAAATTTCAATAGTGTTGAGCTGCTGCATTATTAAAAAAGTCAAAGATTCACCAAATCTGAGCCAACAAATTTGTTACCTTGAATTTTGTGAACTAGTTGGAGGATAAGGATGATGAGCTGGAAGCACATAATTTTATGTAAACCATTTTTGAGTGAATTCAAGAGGATTCTTCGTGATGTTTTTAGAAGGAACAAGATATGGGTTAGATTCAATGAATCCTACCTAATCCATTCAAACTAAAATTAAAGGAGGGAAGAATTGAGCAGGAAAAGAAATTCTAGACTTCTATTTAAGGAGTCACAGGCCAAGAAGCTAGAGGTGTTGGCATGCTAAATTGCAAAGTGGTTGAAGGGTGTCAAGGAGAAGGCATCAAGGAGAAGGAAGAATAGAGCACAACGACTCTGCTTTGATAAGTCGTTAGA
The DNA here is from genome assembly GCA_028749045.1 of Cupressus sempervirens. Classification (NCBI taxonomy): domain Eukaryota; kingdom Viridiplantae; phylum Streptophyta; class Pinopsida; order Cupressales; family Cupressaceae; genus Cupressus; species Cupressus sempervirens. The sequence goes on along the minus strand of CM053786.1, from coordinate 708,721,825 downwards.
AATAATATTGCACTAGTATATCAAGTATAAAGACTCAAGGAGACAAAGCTTGAAAGAGAAACAAGTTGTTAGAGCTATAGGGATTGAAAGCCAAGAAATGTGAAGAGTTGAACTATGATCTGAAATCTACAAGTTAAGTTGTGAGTTGTATCTGATCAAAAGCCCTTGTTGTTACTCTCTAACAATTATGCAAGCTAGGGTAAAATCCTATGGACTTAGGTTGGTTTAACAACCATTTGTAAATCTTTTAATAGGGTGGAATTCCAAATGAATGTTCTAAAGTCCTCTAACCAGGCCCACTTCTAATAGGGTGGTTAAATCCTTTAACCAGGTTACATTTAATAGTGTGTTGTAGCCTTTAACAGGGCATGCCTTTCATAGGGCATCACTTCAAAAGAGTGAGAATTGAGTAGCATGTTACTGGTGGTTTTTCCCAAATTGGGTTTCAATGTAAATCACTGTGTTATGTGTTGATCTTTCATGTGTTATACTTGCATGTTGATTTACAATAACTTGCTAAGTAGGAAGGTTTAAGTTTGGATGAATGAACAATTTTAATAGGCTCACTTTATTTGATGAAAAAGTTTTAATTGGACATTTGGACCTTGAATAACTGATTCACCCCCCCTCTCAGCTATTCTAAAGCATTTATAACAATTGGTATTCGAGCCATCTATTGATTTAGTTTAAAGGTACTAGAAGTGGGTGCCGCACATAATGACTCGGAAAAAATAACCCCAGACACAATAACCCCGCCATAATAACCAAAGGACACAATAACCTAGGGTCACAATAACCCATGGTCAAAATAACCCATAGTCATTCTAGATCAAGTTAGTATGCTTAAAAAGAGATTTTGAGGCACCATAGGGGATATTTAGGTCATTTTTAGACCATATATCCATTATATACCCATAAAATAGCCTTAAAACATCTTTAATTTGCTTAAATAACTTATAAAACGGTAAATAATCATAAAAATAGAGACAAATTAGTGGGAATAAGCTAAATAAGAGTTATTATGAAAAGATGTAAGTCAAAAGGCATTATGAAGAGGCATTAAGAGGATATATAAAGTGGTAAAATTAAGAGCTTAGAGAAGTAAAGGAAGGAAGAAGGGGAGAAGAATGAAGAGTTTGTAGAGTGATACGAAAAAAAAGAAATCAAAATTCATTAAAAAAAATATTTTTTAATATAATTTTTTAAACATTATATTAAATTTTTCTAGGGGTTTCTATAAAGTATACAAAAATAAATATACTTATAGGGAATCAAGAAATTCTTCAAAAATTTTAATATATACAATGCCTCTTGAATTTTTAACAAGTCAAAAAAAAAAGAAATTACTCATTTTAAATGGTTAACCATATTTGCTTCATCGAGAAGTTGTCAATAAAATGATCTGGCGTTGTGCAAAATATTTTACAAATAAATGTTCAAGTCGGTGCTATACCAGAACACAAACAGAATCTGGAGATGTGATTAGCATTACAGGACATAATCATGCTCCAAAAATTGAGATGATTGTTGTCAAACAAAAGTTGAATGAAATGAAAGACATGGTGTGCTTGACTCAAGACTCTACGTGAAATATCATTTCTACTACATGTTCTAATATTTCATTACTGGTAGCAGGAGCAATATCATCAACCAATGCATTATCCAAAATGATTCCAAGGAAAAGAATAAGATTTGAAGCACCACCACCAAATCCTCGGACATCAAGAGATCTTATCTTACCAATTGAATATACAATTACCAATAGAGGGGAAAAGTTTCTATATCATGACGATAATGGTGAGAATCATTTTTTAATATTCACCACCACACAAAATTTGCAACTACTAAAAGAATCTGAAAATTGGTTTAGTGATGGTACATTTAAAACAGTACCAAGTATTTTTCAGCAGTTGTACACAATTCATGACTTGAAAAATGATGCAATATTTCCACTTGTCTATATTCTTATGACCAACAAAACAAGATACACTTATACACAAGTACTTATAAAATTAAAACAACTGCAACCTAATCTAATCCCAAAAACTATACTTATTGATTTTGAATTAGGTTTCAAGGGAGCTATTTCTATTTTTTTTTTTTCCAAATATCACTATTTGACGATGTCTTTTCCATTTCTCTCAGTGCTTGTGGAGGAAAGTTCAAGAAGTAGGTCTACAAACACATTACAGTGTCAATGAAGTATTTTCATTTGAGATCAAAAAACTAGTTGCATTAGCTTTTGTGCCTCAAATATATGTAATCAATGCATTTGAAATACTTCTACAATCTCCACATTATATAGAACATGAGGAGACTTTGCAACCCATAATTGATTATTTTGAAGACACATGGATTGGAAGACTAACTAGAAGAGGCAATAGATGGTCACCCAAGTTTCCAATCACAATGTGGAGCTACTATTCAACTATTCAAGATGATCTTCCCAAAACTAATAATTCTATTGAGGGATGGCATAGAGGATTTAGTGAATTGCTTCAATCATTGCATAGCTCAATCTGGAGATTCATCAAACTAGTGAAAAAAGAATAGGGTCACCAAGAGAATAAAATAGAGAAATATATGGCTGGACACACTACACAACCAAGCAGGAAAAAATACCGTGAACTCAAAGAAAGACTAAAAAGACTAGTTGATGGTTATGACAATAATAATATTTTGGATTATATAAGAGGAATTGCTCATAATTTGACACTTTAATTGAAATTTTGAATTTTTTTTCTTTGATTATAGGACACAATAACCCGACCAAAATAACCTTGGAAAAAATAACCAAGTCGTAATAACCCAAGGACAAAATAACCCAGGGTCATAATAACCCAATCCAAAATAACCCAGAGTCAAAATAACCCCATAAGATTATAGAGAAAGGAAAACAAAATTTATGCCTCTTCCTACCACCTTGAGCCCAAGAAGAACTTTCTAGTTGTTCCTCTTTTTCATCAATTTCAATCACAATATCCTGCCCAAGAGGTTCATGCTCTATTTTGTTTTTTATTTCTGCGGGCACTTAACACATTATCTCTTGATAATTTTAGATACATTTATTGAATCTGTTTAAATATCTCTCTTCATAGTAGAAACCCTTGAAAGAAAGATATGTTCTTCTCATCTCTTCTTTAGTGCTCATTATTTCCTTCCACTTTAGAGTTTTGTCTCTACATTCCTCGATCTCCGAGCAATCTGTGATCGCATCTTCCTCCCATATTGCTTTACTATTTGGAAAATTGCATTTTCTCATTTGTCTCTGGGTATGCCTAACAAGATCATTAGGGTCATAAGTCCTAGCAGGAGTTGAAGGCAATAGAAATTCTTTCATAAATTCATCGAGCTCTTCTATCTCCACTCAAGAAATTCTTTTTACACTTTTGTCTTCTTTCAAAATTGGTGGGACCAATATATCCTTAAAATTCTCCTAGCTATATTTTAACTCCATCATTTTATTCTTAATGGTGTCAGGAAAAACCGAAAAAATTCTCAATGATTTTACAATTTTTACTACAAGAATTGCATTAGGATCCACTCTGACACATAGGTCAATTTTCTTCATCTTCTCTATTCTACTAACCCATTTTTGATAGGTTGGCTAAACAACGATCTTGTCACTCTCTAACTTATTGCTAGCTAAATATAGAAACTCATACGCTTGGTGAAACCTAAACATCCTTGAATTGATCTTATCATGCAAGTGCATCATAGCAGTTCTAATAATAGTTTCCTTCTTAAAATCAAAATGATTATTGTCATTCTCCATCATCAACTATAAACCAACCACCTCCTTAATCAATGCATCAACACTCCTTGCTTCTTTAGGTGGAAATTGTTGAAGAGGCACTATTGCACTTACAGGAGTGACTGACACTATACTCAATTTCCTTAAAGAGCTTGCTTCTTCCATACTAGGAGGCTCAGGCACTTCTCACTCATCTACCTTCCACTCTAACATGCTTACTTGAGTTTGCAAGATGGTTGTCATGTTAGATTGATTTTCATATGCAACAAAGATATGGTTATACCTCTCTTACAACTCTCCAAATTTCTTCTCTTTCCCTTTAGCAACATTCCATAAATAGGAGGCATACTCACTCATGTCACCTATAGCACCTATGAGTTTCACATCCTCCACTCTTTTCAAAACAATATTTTACTTGACACTAGTACCTTCACCAATAAATTATTTTCTAGAGGTAGAAGCTGAAAATGACCATGTGACCAAGGCTCCCAAATATTTACTATAGTATGTTCTTGAGCAAGTCTACCAACTTTTCTAATATGAGGCCTTTTGTCCTCATCTGTTGTATGATTGAGTCAAAAATTATGGCATCTGCAATATTTAAATTTGGGAGCAAGAGGACTCTTAATTCTTTTACAATTTTCCTTCCTTCTTTTGGAGTAATGGCCTCAAACTTGGTCATCGTTTCTCCCTCAATCCCTTGTATGATCTATTGAACATCAACTTTGGGCCTTTGTGTTTTCCTTTCCTCTACCTTCTAAAGGGATTGATCTCTATAATACTACAACAAGAGTTACTTAAAAGCCAATGATTTCGTGAATTTGTTATCTCCAACTATAAGAATTTGGTATAGCTCTGATACCATGTAATAATTTTCCTAAGGCAATAATTCATTGCCAAGATCAAGAAGCTCAATAGATAGCATGATAGAGACAAATGATGATCAAATGAGAATGGATATCAAATAATTGGATAATTGGATAATTGTATTGAATACACACTAGAAGTGCCTATATATAAAGGCAACCAGAATCACTAGGAGTCAACAAAGAGATGAACATCACAACTAAGCACATGTCCAAAAAGAGTGGATTATCCTCCATTGAGCACAAGAGTTTGTGCAATGATGAGAGGATAAGTTTACATAAGTGTATCTCATAAAGAGATGTTGTAGACACCATGTACTCAAATACGTTGCTAACTCAGTTAACAAGACAACTCATATGACTATGCATATTTCTAAGTAAACTTAAGTACTTGGTGTAATATTAATTAATTATTTACACTAACACCCCCCTTAAGTGCAACTTAGGGGAATGCACTTAAGCTCACAAAGCTAAATGCAAGATGCAATGTGGGTCCTAGCTACTAGGCCATGTTAGGTACCCATGTACAAATGCAATGCTCTACATAAAATGTGATGCAATGCAATATCTTTGAAAATGGAGAAAGAGGGAAAACCTCATGGGAAAAAACTCCTCCAAAAAGAGGGATGAAGAAATACAAGATGCATGCAAGGATGGAGTAATCAAGACCCCCCTAGTATGACATACATCGTGCATGTAAAAGCATATATCCCCCATAAGAAAAGATACATGATGGTATCCCCCCATATTGAATAATCTCCTGCAAGGATGTCATGAAGACAAAAAAGTATTCAATGCCTACAAATGACATTTTTCCTTTAAGGAAGAAGATACACCAAGTATAGGTGCAAGTATACTTCCCATTGTGGATATGAAGATGGATGAGGAATCCATAAGTAGTATGCTATGGATGTTGCCTCTAAAGTCTGCTCATATGTTGACAAGTCCTTGATGAATCTAGATGCCACAAGACAATTTGGTGGATGCCCAAAAGAAGGTGGCAAACAAGGTAACATGTCCATGTATTAAAGTGAATTAAACTCCAAAGTCAAAGAATCATCCTTATAGGAAGATACGTGAAGAGAAGCAATGTAGCCTCCCCTCAATGATGAATGCACACCCATGAAAGAAGCTCCTTGATGACTAAAGAAGTTGCACCATGAAAACTAAATGATTTTTCTCCTTGTAGGAAGAAGTGGTGTCATAGATGTAGTAGAGAATGCTCCCTAATTAGTAGGAAGAATCCTCAAAAGATATGATGTTTGAGGAAACATGAATACAATCTCCAAAGACTGATATGGCTCCTTTGAAGTAAAAGAGTCCTCCTCCAATTGCTGAAAAGAAGTGTCCACAATCATGCCAGTCTCAAAAGAAAGATCAAGTGGTTGAGGATCAGAGTGTTCCCTTGCAACAAGTGAAGAAGAATTATCCTTAACAAAGAGAAGATGGATGTCATCAATAATGTCTCCCACATCTTCAATGTAAGATTCCACAAAAAACACTACAATGTGTGGAAGGAAGTCATCCCATGAAGCTGAAATAAGAAGACATGGTGTTTCCTACTACACTAAATTAGGAGCATCTGTGGCTGGAATTGGATCAGTAGAAGCAACAGGAGCATCAAGAGGTATGATCTCAACTGGAGTTGTAGGTGCCACAACTGGAGTGACTGGAGGTAGAATGTCCTTTGGTAATGAAGGGACTCATAAATCTCCATATGCTTCCCAAAGATAGATCCAAATGTCATGAGGGCTACTTGCCTTACTAAGAGGAGCAAAATATTCCTTACTCATACTGTTATACATAAAGTGAAGAAGAAGAGAAAGATGTCCCCAATTAGTATTAGGTGGAAATATCTTCAAATATAGACAAGGAAACACTTCCTTATGTTCTCTTAGATGATCAATCATCAAAGCACTCCATTTAGGATAGTTTCTTTTTGTCAATTTGAATCTTGAATGTTTAGGAAAGATAGTCTACAACATCTCTTTATGAGATACACCTATGTAAACTTATCCTCTCATCATCACGCAAAATCTTGTGCTCAATGGAGGATAATCCACTCTTGGTGGACATGTTCTTAGTTGTGATGCTTATCTCTTTACTGACTACTAGTCATTCTAGTTGCCTTTATATATAGGCATTTCTAGTGTGTATTGTAACACCCCACCAAGCGATCCAAAAGAATTAACCTAAAGTTTTACTAAGTTTGCCAAACACTTTAAAAAAAAAAATAAGATAGATAAATCATTCACATCAATTACATAGTAGCGGAAGCAATGACATACAATAAATTGTAAACGTACATAACAGGTTACATTCCTTAAGGATCCCTAGACGTTGAGTCACGTTTAAGTTTAATTAATTCTAAGTCTAACAACTACCATATCCACATGAAAGAATAATGAAAAGCCCAATGTCCATAATATACATTTGTTCTGAATACCTCTTGGAAAATTAAATTGGAATGCATAATCATCCACTGTACATGTCACAGAGTATGAAAGGCTAAAAGAATATACATATAATGATACACCATCATCCTCAAATCCATGATACAAAGTACAATAAAGTAAATGAAACTAATAACATACATGATACATCCATACAACTATCCATCATAAAATAAAACTAAGTGTGCGGTTCCTCCCAACCATCAATAGCATCATTAGACCATCGTGGGCCCTAGTCATCCCCCACACGTAACATCCCAAGCCATCAAAGAGATCATCAGTGCTATCATAACAGGGATGTCACTCCTAAAACATGCTACAACATATGCATAAATAAATCTAACATGCAAGAATAAAGCATAAGACGATCTTCCAAAGTAGATAACATCACCTAAACATGATGAACAAGCATGCCAAGAAGCTCCAGCCACAGTGACTATGGACGGATCTCAATGGTAACAGTGGAAAAGCACTACCACCCGACTGCATGGAACCTAAATGGTCCACTCCCATCACATTGAGGAGATAGTCTCAAGTCCCAAACATGATATCAAATCACATAACACAAGTACTCTCTAAGTCCAGGAATCCTAAAAGTATGCTACTTCAAAGGTTCCAAAATAGATCGACATCTAGACCTACAAGCACACAAAGACATGTAAGAAACCTACTATGTAAGCAGGAAAGTTTCATCTCACAAATCACGTTGGAAGTTACCCGAGCAATCCCTTAGGAATCGTGGGTCCCTAGTGATCCTGCAACCACTAGTATCCTCTCGTACTAATGAGGCATACTATGGAATGCAAGGTCATAACCAAGTATTCTCTCAACTCTCATCCTAGTCTGTACTAGCACTCGAGGCATGGGTGAGAACATAAAATTAATCTTATTAGGTTCATTTAAGTCAGTATTTAGTGTAATGTTATCACGTATTAAAAACAACGTACAATGAGCCATCCCCAAAGCCTCTTAGGGCCCCCATCCCCCATTGCAAGCCACTTCCCAACATTACACATAGATAACCTACCCTAGGCTCATGAAATCATAAATCATAAAATCACCTCAACCCTATACAAGTGACTGGGAAGCATCAAAAGATAAGCCACAAAAATCACATTAGTTCTCCACGAGCAACTGAAAAGCATCAAATGATAATCATAATAATCACAATAGTTCTCGATCAGCAACTGAAGACATCAATGATAAATCACAATATCCAATGGTTCTCAATGAGCAACCTTAAAATATCCCAAAATAAATCACAATATTGATGGAAGACTCCAAAATAGTCAAGTCAAAACATGTCACAACATGACATCATCAAGAACAAATCACTCAAAACACTTCAGTCCTCTCAAAGTGACTGGAAAGCAAATCAAATATAATTGATTGATGACTCAAAAATGGTTAAGTCAGGTATCTCATAAACATACACCTCAACTTCACACAAGGGAACTGGAAACAATAACAATCAATAATCCATACACATCATAGAGCATATCAACACATCACCATGGATGGGTTTAGAAAGATCGAGAACAAGTCATCATATTATCACAATCACATAACCCCCGAGCCTCTAGTAACAACCTAAACTGGTCAACATCTAGTCAACCCCAAAAACCCCAAAAGCATAGACAGTACAACAAAATAGTATAGTTTCATAGTTTGGATTTGATTTCAAAAATACACATTAGGGTTAAAAGTAAAGTTTCAATTTTCATTTCAATGTACGTTTCAAGTATATAAGATTTTCAGTATTACCCTTATAATTTAACTCGATCATTTATTTAACCCATATATATAAAGCTATCCTCAGGTTAAAAGTCAATTTCTTAATAGAATAATTTGAGGATAATCTTTTCTTTATTAAGTTATAAAAATAACCATCAATGATTTTAAATAAAATAATTACGATTTTATTAAAATCAATAATTTATTTTAAACATAATTAATCCTCATTAATAACTTACATTATTAATAAATCTTATTTAAAATATATTCAATTAAATTAATTAATAATTTCTTAAAATATATTACATTCATATTGTATCAATTTATAAAATATTAATATAATGTAATAATAGAATTGTTAATAAATGACGACATTAATTTAATATAATTAAATTTTAATAAAAACTAATTGCAAATTTATAACATTAAAACTTACCACATAACACAATCGAATTTCCACTACTTAAAAAGGAATATAAAAAAATGTTTTATTTTTTAAAAACATATTACCAAGCGATTAATAATTGTTGGTTGTGATTAATTGCAGTGCAGGGGCTGCTGTCGCAGTCGTCCTGTGTCAACAGGTACGATTGTGTACAACAGTCACCTACTGTGTAGTATAAAGGTGGATAGGGGGTGTTTAAGCCACCCCTCCCCAAATATTTAAAATAATAATAAAACTTTGTTAATATTATAATTTGTTAAACAATTTTCTTTTAAAATAAAATAAAATTTATTTATTTTATAAATTTTATAAATATTTAAATTTATTAAACATTTTTTTTAAATATATATATTTTTGGAATTATTTTCATCTTTACTCTGATGGAGAAAATACTATCAACCATCCAAAAAAAATTTAATTTAGAATTTCATCTTTAAATTCAACCCCTTCCCGATTAAATCCTATTTTCTTTAATCTAGAAAATGAGGGTTTTTCGATTTCTTTTCTAATCCCTACGTATACAGAAGTTAATGACAAGCATTTAATAATTCACAATATTGAAATGTTTAAGCTTTCATCACAGAGAATTCAGATTAACAATCCATAGACATGAAGAAGACAAGAAAGGATAATTGCGTAATTAATTAGTAATCAAAACACAAGACCCTACCTGAGCCTGATGCTAATACTCAATCCTCGAAAACTGTGAGAAAATTTTCTCCTCTTCAAGAGCTTTTCTCTGAAAATCTTTCCTAGAATTCTCCTTTTGAAATTCGTTTTCTAAAATTTGTCTCCAAAAATTCGTGTCTTCAAAACTCCTCCCTTCGAAAATGAACCCTCTAGTGATAATAAGGAGTTCTCTCCTCAAATCGAGGCACTAATTGTGCATTCACTCGAGAGAACTCCTTGCTCACAAGAGTTAACTCTAAAATTAACTTTTATTAATATTTCTTTTATATTTTCATGCACGTTAAGTAAATTATTAAATTACTTTATTTAATTTTTCACTTGACTTCTATTTTTAATTAATTTATTACTTTAATCTCATGCAATATTTATGAATTAAAATATTTTTATTAAGTCCACATGTTTTATCTTTTTAATTAATTTCTTTTATATTCAACTCATGCACGCATCATGCGATCTAGAATCTTTTAATAATTTAATATCTTTTTTCACTTTTAATTTATTTTAGAAAGTTAATTGATAAAATATTTATTAACTTAAATAACAATAATATTTAGCATTTATTTAAAAATGAACTCAAAATATATTATTATTAAATTAAATAAATATTATCACATTCTAAATTTATACTTACAACTTTAATCTCTAGTTTTTATTCTTTTTACTTAATTAATTTCTCAACTAATTAAATATTAAACTATCATAATAATTTTCCATTAAATTAAATCATTAATTTAATCTTTTTAATTAAACTTAATTAATAGAAAAATACTCCAAGGACTCATAAACAACATACAAAAACCCATCATAGCAAAACAAATACCAAATCAAACAAAAGGGTTATAATCATGAATTAACGTCATTCGATGCGTTTGGAGGGTACTTGACTTAGATACTTGTCCTAATTTTTTATTAGGACAATGGCTTAAAGGTTTAGGATTTGGACTTGAGAATTTATCTCCCCTCTCTTATTATTGAGATAATGCGATAGAGTACACTCATCTTGGCAATTTAGGGAAGTCGATACCTAGTACCTGCAACCTGCAAAAATCCACGCATGTACAGACACAATATTCTAAGCTAAACAAGCAATGGCTGGAAGTGGTGCATTGTGTAGATCCTGACTAGTAGGTGACTACGACTCCCTTCCTTAATCATATCAGAAATGCCATATATACAAAAAACAAACACACACACCATACACATGCAGTATGGGGTAAGTATCCATAAGAAAACACATGTGATAATAAACCACCTAACTAATCATCATCAATAATTGAAAACACTAAATAATCATCATACATACATGAAATATAGAGTACCAAGTAATCTCATCATATAATAAACTAAATGTAAAACAATATCTGATAATCTCCAAAATAATAGTATTGATCATCAAACATAAAACTAGCCTAAAAGAGTTTGGCAATGATAGCAAAAATGTAACTTAGGGGCAGACACTACATGTATTCAATCCAATTATCCAATTATCTGATATCCATTCTCATTTGATCATCATTTGTCTCTCTTGTGCTATCTATTGAGCTTCTTGATCTTGGTAGTGAATAATTGCCTTAGGAAAATTCTTACATGGTATTAGAGCTATACTAAATTTTCACATGGTATCAAAACCATAGGAGTTTAATTGCATAGCCATTGGAGAGATTTTTTTGCAAGTCAATTTCACATTCCACGCTTTCTATTGCTTACAAATATCATCCACATCAATTCATTACATTGCATGATAAAGGAAAATGTTCTTCCTTTATACCGAGTCTATAAAACAATTCCCTAACTTGGCTATTACACCTTCTCAATTAATTATTATAGGACCACATTAAGAACATGTTACACTTAGTGATAACAATAATCTTCTCCCTTGCAACTTGAATAACTTTTGGTATACGCAATATTATGATGAGTGATCTTAGCCACATCATCATCGACATGTATTCTACACATCCTCGACCTTAATTCTCAAAATAATAACTCTGATAAGAGATATAACAAGTTTACTAGAACATTGCAATGGATGTTGGTTACAATATTGTAAAGAAGGATCACAATTATGATCTGGCCAAGCTATAATTCACTCAATCAGCTAAGAACATAGAGGCAATTAGGAAAGAAAAGAATAACTCATTTAAGTTTGGTTCTCTAATTGTATGTCTATTATTTTACATGCAAAATTCATTCCCCACCATAGGAGATGTTGTATGGGATAGGTAGAGGTTGGTTACACAATAGATCAATGAATTTATACGTAAAATGGGAGACAATTTTGAGACTACTATGGATGATTATTTTGAGGAGTTTAAACAAGAGATGAAAAATAGGTTTAGAATCCCTAAGTTGGTCGTTGATCAATATTATGATCAAATTATTTTTTTTGGTTGATATCGACTATAACTATGTACAAGTTGTTATACCAAGAGTTTCTTTGTTGAGACCTCTACACTATGAGGTTAAAATTGATGAAGTTTTAGTTACCATCACTACTTTATTGTTTGAGGAGATAGATAGAACTATAGAACCATTTGGCACCTATGAAACTATAAAGGTTAAAATGCTAATGTAGACCAAAGTTCCTAAGATAAATAGGAAAAGACAAAAGATGATTAAGAATCTTGGAGGAACATTTGGAGAATCTCCCTTAATGATTTCATAAGGGAAAGGAGAATATGTTATTAGTGATGGTAATAATGAAGAAGAAGAACAAGAAGGCAAGGGAAAATAATTGGTAGTTATTGAGCCTCAAAAAAGTAAAGGTAAACAAATTGTTATAGTTGAACGTAAGGTAAAGCCTAGTAAAACAAAGAACACGTTAATGAGAAGGCTCATTGTCAGAAAAGATAAAGATGAGGAAGAAGATGCTGAGAGAACTAAATCAGATGATGTGATCCAATACCAAGTAGCTATACAACAAAGACCTCAAGACATTGATGAGGTATTTGATAATATCATAATCTTTTTAGTTTTATCTAGTTTCAAATACATTAAGTATTAGAAATTTCAAAAACATGATAAATCTAAAGTTGAAGAGGCCATGATTGATGTGATGGAAATTTTTAAATATACTCCATTAGATATAGGTGATAATGTTCCTAGTGAGTTATACAATAAAATTTATGAGAAATGGAAATATGCCATAATGACCAAGAGATGGATTAGAGAGGCTACATTAGCCTAGATTGTGTCTGAATTATTAAAGAAGAAAATTACTTAGTCAATGGAGAAATATAGGAATATATGTGTGCCAAACTCTAGAAATTTCCTAGTGTTAAAGAATATCATAGAAGATATTGTGAAACAAAGTAGATTAATTTAGAAGAATATTTATGGGCTAACACTAGATGATGATATTGATGAGGAGAAAAATGATGATGAACAAATAGAGTTAGATAACAAAGAATATTTTGAGGAAGAAACTATGGAGGAATAAATACAAAGGAAGATACATGAAAGTCAGCAACAAGATACAATCACTATATAGGATAAATCCATAGAAAATCCATTGATTAAAGTGATTAGCATTGCAATAGAACCAAAGAAGATTGGGTAGGTTGAGGAAGTAAAGAAGGAGAAAACTCCTAATCCAAAGCCCATAAGAGAAGCATTATTAGAATCCAATCCAGTGATTGAACAAATCAAAAAATATCCATAAGGTTGGAAGTCAAGAGGCACCTCAATAGGTAAGAATAAATATAATTGATATATCTTTATTTCCCATTGATTCCAATGTGCAAGTTCAAGTAGAAGCCAAGGTAGATGTCACTATTGCCAAGGAACAAGGGATATCTACCACTGAAGAGCATATTGCATGAGGGATAAAACTACAAACCATTAATAGTCAAGAAGATGGAAATGTTACTACTGAGGAATTTGGGAAAATAGAGGATCATAATGTACAAGTAGAATAACGTACCACTAGTGAGGATAGGCTGAGTGCCTCAAGACCTCATATTGAGGGATAAAACGAAGGTGGAGTGAGCTCAACCAATAAACTCAATTCAAATATTGCACAAGGAAAAGATGATACACCATAAGATTTCCAATAATTGGTATCAGAGAATTGGTTCTCCTATAAGAATTCTAACCACTTGAGAGTCAAGATCTTGGAGATGGAAGTCGAAAAACTAGAAAAGATCATTGAGAATTAGAAGATTGATATCCAGCTTGCATATGAACAAGTAAAGTCTATAAAGGAGACATTGAATAAATCTATAAGGAGAAGGAAAGAGATCAAAATTTAGAAGAATAATGCACAATACAAAGAGGCATCCATTGAAGAACTATTTGATAAAAAAGGATCAAGTGAATCTAATGTAGAAATAGAAGATCTATTGGAGAAAAACAAGAATCCAAATGGATAGGTCAGAGCACTAAAAAGGGAACATGAAATGTATTCAATAAAGCTATGTGAGGTCATGGAACAAAAGAAGAAAGTTGAGGATGATAAGGAAATGGTTGATGAAGAAAAGAGAAAATGGCTATAAGACTTGATGAACGAATCATTGAAGTATAAAGGATGATGCAAAAATAGTATGACTCCTAAATATAAATCATTAGATAACTACCAAAGTGGAAGAGTTTGCAAACTTGACATCTGAGTATGATCAATTGAAGAATGAACTAAGAGCTAAAAAAAGTCATTTAAAGGATGAAAAAACCTAAGGAATGCATAATATTACTTGATGAACAAATAAAAGAAAAAAGGAGACCACATGAAACTTTTGGACTAAGCTATGCCAAGTTCCTATTAGATAATGAGCAAGGAGAATTATCACAAGAAGGAGAACAAAGGAACAAAATTGAAAAACCAAAGTACAAGAAACATATATGCTACCACTATGGAAAACCATGCCATACAATGAATGTTTGTAGGAGCAAAGTTTCTAAGTAAATACCTAAACCAAAATTTAATGGGAGTTGTTTTAACTGCAATAAGTATGGGCACCAAACATGAGTGTAGAACAAAGGTCAATAAAGGATCTATATTTGAAGGATATTTCTACACATGTTAGAAGTTTGGTCACAAAGTACAATATTGTAGATCTAATACAAAGCCTAATTAGACACCTATGAATCAAAGAAATGCACCAAGAAAAGGTAATACAATAGGTTAATATTACAACACTTAGGTTACTTGTCAGTTATGTGGAAAGAATGGATACATAGTGGAAAATTGTGTGAAGATAAATTTTAGGGGAAAGAATTGGGAAAATTTTGGTCCAGTATATTTTTATTGTTAGAAGGTTGGTCACCTGAGCAAAGAATCTAGGAATCGAGCACCAGCATATAATGAAGAAGTAAATAATGGAAAACCAAAGGTCAATATTGAAGAATTAAGGAATTAAATGAATCAAATATGGAAGAAGAAGTCTGATAGAGGCAACAATTCCAATGATGAAGGTGTGATCATCGTGTTCAATGGATTAGGTAATTCCCCCACCTCAAACTAAATCAAAAGATATGTTAGGGACTATGTTTCAAATTGTTATATCACATACTAGTTTCTAATGTTATATGCATATAAGTCCAAATCAACACGAGGGCATATTTGAAGTCTAATATATGAAGTGTTATTGATGTCAAGTTGAGAAATTAGTGTTGACCAAGTAATAGTTGTGACTGAGCTATAGAATGGAATGTCAATATGAACCAAATTGTTATATTGATTGAGTTTGGAGTGGAGAATCAACTGAGACAAGGTAGTGATCGAGCAACATAAACGAATATTGAATTTAACAATATCAACTAAGATAGTTGTTGGACACTCATTTTAAGTAAGAAGCATTAAATGAGAACCTAATTTGACCATTTAAACTTATAAAGTAGATTTTGAAAACCATTTTCACTTACCTAGCAATTGATATTTCATAGAGTGAGCATCCAAGTGATTGAAGAGTAAATTTAAGCAATTTGTGAAAGAAATCATAGCATGCCATCAATATTATAAGGTTAGTTGTGAAAAGTCTTTGAGAATCAAGTTGTGAAGTTGATAATTCAAACCCTAGATACAAAATGACATCCATAATTGAGAAAAAGGCCATGTTGAAGGCTAGCAATGCATAATTGATGAGATATGAAGCATGTCCTCCACCAAAATTTAAGGCTTATCCTGAGATTGCATTGAAAGGATATTTATCTAGTAAATTATCTATGATACCACTGAGGGTTATAATAATATGTGATGTTTGATCATGATATATGTGCAACATTAGAAAAATTAGTGATTTTGAGATGATGTGCATATATGAAAAACTATGTGAAAATAACAAGTTGGAAGAAAATTTCAAGGTTGTGGTTGAGAAAGGGTTAACTCATGTCTTGAAATTTCCAAGGAATTGCAAGGTTGAATAGATTAAGGTCATGTTGAGCCATTTTTATGACATGAAAAATTGGCTAGAGAAAGGACCAGTTAAGATAACTAAGGCAATGGTGCAACATGTAACTGGATGCCCTATGATAGATAGGGTTAATTTAATTAGATTAAAAGGGAAGGATACAATTGAAAATAACACAAAGGAAAAGTGGAATGCCCAAGGAATGACCATTTTAACCATTGAGGACCATGTAATTGAGTTTTTCATGTATTTTATTGCCCACAAGTTTTGAACAATGTGTCATGTGTGGCAGTGGACAATGGTTAGAAGATTATGAAGAAGGATCACAATTATGATTTGGCTGAGTTATAACTCACCTAGTTGGCCAAGAAGCTAGAAACAATCAGGAAAGCAAAGAATAGTTTATGAAAGTTTGATTCTCTGGTTGTATGTCTTTTCTTTTATGTGCAAAGTTCATTCCCTACTATAGGAGATGTTTGGGATAGGAAGAGGGAAGTTAACAAATAGATTAGTAATTTTTTTGTTGGAAATATAGCTAGGTAAGATGAAATATTGTTTTCATTTATTACAACATACATTTTGGTATTTCATTGTGAAATCAGGAGACATAAAATTATCTAATTATTAGATAGTTCTAGCAGCACAGAGATAAGATTCTATGAGTGTGGATGATAGAGTCATAGTTGACATTTGTATAGTTGAGGATGGAAACTAGATAATGTCATGATGACATGTGCCAGTGTGCAAATCTGTACGAATAGTACAAAATTAGTTATAAGGGAATTACCAATACATGTAATTAACAAAGTAGAACAAAGCACAACAATAAAATGATATGTACGGCTTAAGGAATTACTTTGGTAACAAAATAATTACTTAACTATGATGGGATGACATCATAGATGTTAACCCTAAGTTAATTTATCAAACATTGTGAAGTATCAAGGCTTACTAGACAAAATTTTCTATTAAGCAAGGTATAAGTAAAGATCATATCTTGCGCAACTAAGTGTGAGGAGTGATGATATGAAAACTATTGTGAAGGATGTTCATGTGATATCTAATGTATAATTAGAAGAATTGCAAAATACAATAGTGAGACAGTATTGTATGTATATCTATTCTTGTGAAGAAACTTATTTGTATATTGTATGTTTGGGTAGTGGGCTCATCTTGCATACATTGTAGTTATACTACCAACTCCTACCAGGGTTGAAGAAACTCCTAATAGGGTTGAGGCTTTTAACAGGGCCTAGTCCTCTAACAAGGACCAAGACACTATTTGTTATTCATGGACTCCTAATAGGGTCAATATCCTTAACATGATTCTTTTGTTTAGTGGATCATTTTGTGGGTACCATCCCCATCAAGGTTTTCCCTTGGATAGGGTTTACCTAGTTAATAAATAATAGTGTTATGAGTTTTCTATGTGTATGGTTTTATTTATTGTTCAACATTGTTGGTTCACTTACATATGCATGTTGTAAAGTAATTAACAATATTCAGTTGTGGGCAAAAGTTTATAGAATACTGATTCACCCCCCCACCCTCCCTTAGTATTATCAATTTCAAACAATTGGTATTAGAGAATAGTTACTTAGCAGAGGCTTAACAACTTGAGTAAGATCCCTATGAGTATGGAACAACTAAAGAGAAATCTTGAAGAAGCTTTTGAGAAAATAGATCTTCTTACAGAAGAAAGAATAGGTATGAAGATGCAAAATATTACATTGGAAAACTTTGGTTAAGAGAGAGCACAGACAGAAGTAGGCACTACAAGACATTAAAGACATCCTTCTAGATGCATTTAGTTTGCCGACTCCTGATGAGATTGAGCCACTTTAATGGAATAGTTGACAAACATAGTGGAAAAGGTCAGTAATGAAGACCAAGATACAAATTCTAAGTTATTAGAATGTTCAAAAAAGAAGTTCCAAAACAAAGTCCTATGTGGCTAGGGCTAAAGTCTACCTCCTATTTCATCAACACAAGCACTACCATTCATTCCGACTTCTCTTACCCCTACCACTCAGGGCGCCCAATAGGTTGCTTTCTCACAAGGTCCTAAGGTTAGGTACAGGGAAACCAACATTAGAGAATGATAGTGCACTAGACAAAGGTGGACATCGAAAAGAGTTGAGGAAATATCTAGTGATATAGAACTTTGACACAAGTTGCATTGGCAACTAAGGTTGAGGATGTGAAGAAGGTACTTGAGGACATATTCTCATTGTACACTAGATTGTGCAATCTCTCACTCTTCACCCAAGAAACTAGAAGTCACATTCTAAGTTTGGAGAGACAAATTACTGCATCAGGTGCAAAACTACCAATGAATCCAACTCAAAGTGAGAAGCTTTTCAGGACATTGCTTCAAACCTAGAGTCAGTTAGTTGTATTGATTGCAGATGAGGCCAACATAAGGGTCAAACTGATTAGCATCCAAGCAACTCTCACCCCTCATATGGAAATTTTGCACAAGGAACTAGGCTATGCTGAAACCCTAATGAAGAAAGACCCCAGTCTTTCTACCTTGGATGGTCTAGTTTACCTTGTTTTCGAGCTAGCAATCCAAATCAAGTCATTGGATGTAGCATGCAATAACTGGGATGCAACCCTTAAGATAACATTTGATGTCCATAAATATTTTTTGGACAGACACACAATAAGTGTGTAGCCCATTGACATAAGTGCAAAAAAGGGGGAGATATATTTTTGGGGGAGACATATATTTTGGAGGAGAAATAGAGCTAAGGGGGAGAATGAAATAAGAGACATAAGGGAGAAATAGAGCAAAGAGGGAGCATTAAAATACAAGACGTATCAGATGAACAAATATTAGAAAAACAAAGCATGAAGTCAAAGTGTATCAGCAGAAACACATTTACTCAGAAGAAGTACAAAATTTTGGTTTCAGAATAGATCTATAAACTCGGGGGGGGGGTTGGGGTTATCAAATTTTGAGGTATACAAGTTATTACAAAATTTTGATGTTTTGAAGTTTTGTATATAAGCTAAGTTGAGATATGTTATGCTCATAAGATTAAGGATGATAATGTATACTCAAGTATTTATGACACTCATGTCAAACGGGGAGATTGTTGATCTCAAATTGGTTTTGACAAAGTGAGTGTCAACACACTTAAGTTATTTACTCAGTTCATGCCAAACTAGTAGTACATGCTAAGCACAACATGTAAATAATAGACCATGCTGAGTCATAGTAAGTGTTGAGCCACTCATGTGCCGAGTCACTCAAAAGCCAAGTAGATAGTACATGCCGAGTGACATAGGAGCCGAGTAAATAGTAGATGCTGAGTGATACAGGTGTTCAGTCATAGCAAAAATATTAGTGTATGTCGAGTATTAGATACGTCAAATGCCGAGTAAGACAATTTTGACATATTTGCTTGTAAAGGCACAAACAACTATGTAAACTATTTTTTAGCCAACTTAAGATTGAATTTGGATATTTTGGAGATAAGGAAAAATTTCTAGTTGGATTCCCTATGCAATTACATGCAACCAATCAGAAAAAAAGAAAGGATTAAGCGAAAAAATAGATGAATCTTAGCCATAGATTCATACCTAACCCTAAGTCACCAGAGTCTTCTTAAGGAGGATGAAAGACAAAACTCTCTATGAGTGTGTAAGGTGTTAAAAAGAAGTTTGCATGCACAAACAAAGCATTCATGATGGCTTAGAAGCTATGAAGTGAAACTGCATTACAAAATCAGTTAGAGTGGAACAGAGGATATAGAAAAAGATACAACAAAGAGACATATGATCAAGAAGGATTGAGAAGATATTGTTTAGAGGTGATATGTTATCAGGCAAGCAAGTACTAACTACAAGATCTATGCTGAGACATTCTAATAGGTGATTTCAGTCAAAATCTCTTAACAAATTAGTCCTAACAGACTATATGAAATCCTTTAACAGGGTGCTTACTTAGTTGTAAGTTAAAGTCCTTTAACCAGGCACACTTCTAACAGGGTGTTGAAATCCTCTAACAAGGTGAGACCTAACAGTCTTTGTAAGCCTTTAATAGGGCAAACCTTTCATAGGGTAGATCATCTTTTATGGTCAAAACATTGTAACCTTCATTGGATACACTTTATTGCTATAGTAGTGAAGATTTGTGGGTGTCATCCCCACCCCAGTTTTACCTTCTCACTTGGAAGGTTTATGGGTAATCATATCTAGTGTCATATGTGTGTGATTACTTATTTGTGTTTACATGATTTAGATGTATATGCTTTATGTATTACTCATTGAATGTATGAGATGAATGCGTGGTGAAAGTTTTATGGGTCCAAGTTTAAACTACTGATTCAGACCCCCCTCCACCCTCATAAGTTTACCTTTCCCATTGTAATTCCAATAGATAGATCTAGATCAAAAGAAGACATAAACGTAAAGGAAGGTATTGATCTACTTACAAAGAGAGAACCAGACGGTATGAAAATTTTTGTTTGTTGGACATGTAAAGAAGGTCATTTTTAAAGTAAACTAAGAAAAGCTAGAAAAGATCTACTTTTTAATAAAGTTGAAGAATTTAGAGAAAGTATGGAAAGATCCTTGAAAGAATGTGTTAATGAGTCTAGATTGGTTAATGAAAAACATGCATCAGAAGAAACAACTTTGGTGATTATTATGGAAAGTGAAAATGTGAGAATTGATGAGAAATTTAGAATACAAGAGAGAATAGTTGATTACAATTCAGATGATGATGTTGTTATTAAACCAAGGAATGATGAGGTATTTCTTGAGACTAACAATTATTTGTAGAGTGAAGGAGAGCTAAGGAAAGAACAAAGCTCAAAACATTTAGTAAAGCCAAGAGTTGAGATAGAAACTCCTACTTTAGGAAAGAATATGATAAAGAATCACCCATCTGAGTAGATCGTCAGAAGCAAAGATAAAGGTGTGATAACAAGAAGCAGAGTCAATGAAGAATTATATTTGATATCTCAAGTTGAACCAAAGAATGTAGATGAAGCATGCAAAGATGATTACTAGAAACAAGCTATGAAAGAGGAAATGGATCAGATAGTAAAGAATGAGACATGAGAATTGGTCCCCACACCGACAAACAAGAATGTGATAGGAACTAAATGGGTATTTAGGAACAAGATGAATGAAAAAAGAAAAGTTGTAAGGAACAAAGCATGATTGATATGTAAAGGTTACTCATGGCAAGAAGGAATAGATTATGAGGAAACTTATGCTCTAGTGGCTAGAATAGAAGTAGTAAGATTATTCTTAACCTATGCAGTACAGAAGAATTTTAAAGTATATCAGATGGATGTTAAGTCAGCATTTCTAAATGGAGAACCTGAAGAAGAGGTATACATTGAACAACCTCGAGGATGTCCTTTAACAGATGACAAGGATGTAGTATGCAAACTAGGGAAAGCATTGTATGTTCTGAAGCAAGCACTGAGAACCTGGTGTACAAAGTTGGATAAACATTTGACAAAGCCTGGATATAGTAAAGGTATGATAGATAGTAATCTATATTGGAAAGAAATTTACTATGGTTTGATAATTTTGGTAATATTTGTTGATGATATCATAGTTGGAAGAAATGATGAAGGAAGCAAGAAGTTTGTTGAAGAGATGAAGAAAGAATTCGAGATGAGTATGATAGGAGAGATGAAATATTTCCTAGGATTGCAGATTGTACAGAATAAAGAAGGAATCTTTATTTCTTAGACTAAGTACTTGAAAGATTTACTGAAAAGATTTGGTTTGGAAACATGCAAACTCATTGGAACACCTATGGTAACTAGACACAAGTTATCTACAAAGGATGAAATACCTACTATTGAGTAGAAGAAGTACATATCTATGATTGGAGGATTGCAATATCTGACTCACACAAGGTCGGATATAGTAAATGCAGTTGGAATTGTTGCAAGATTCCATGATGATCTCAGAGAAGCACATTATGTAGTAGTAAAAAGGATATTTAGATATCTGAAGGGAACATTAGAATTTGGATTGTGCTGTGACAGATCAAATGATTTTACTCTACAAGCTTATATTGATGCAAATTGGGCAGGTAGTATGGATGACAAAAAGAGCACCAGTAGTGGAACCTTCTTTCTTGGAGGAAGATTGGTTTCTTGGTTAAGCAAGAAGTAGGATTGTGCATCATAAAGTACAATAGAAGTAGAGTATGTTGCAACAACAAATAATTGCAATCAAGTTGTTTGGATGAAGTAGATATTGAAGGGTAGAAATCAGTGAACCTATTGTTATACATTGTGACAACACAAGCATGGTAAATATGTCTAAGAATCCAGTATTGCATTCTAAGACCAAGTACATTTCTATCAAGTATCACATGTTGAGAGAGAAAGTTGCAAATAAGGAAATATATTGGAGTATGTGAGCACGGAAGAGCAGATTGCAGATATATTCACTAAGCCTCTTCCCAAAGAGGCTTTTGAGTATTTGTGAGGTATGCTTGGGGTTATGCCCCTTCCTACATCAGAGTAGAAGAATTAAGAGTGCATCAGTCCAGTATAATAGAGCATCATTGTTTGTTTGGATTGAATGTTGATGCTTCCTGTATGGGGGAGTATTTGTGATGGATAGAGTCATTTAGGACTCTTATTGGATGTTTTTGTGAACAGTGTCTTTTGGCACTTGAGAGCTAGTAAGGATCAATTGTTGTAGAGTTTGATGCAGTAATGTTGGTTGCTGAAACCTTCGACATTGATGTGAATGAGGGAGAAATATTGCATGAAAAACATTATGCTGTTGAAGTTTGGCATGGATAACACTATGCATGACAGTTTGACAGAAAGTATATATCAATGTGGAGAATGATTGATGAAGAGGATTTGAAAAGAAGAAAAACAGTCTTTTGTTTAAAGTTGGAATCTCCTAACAGGGATTCAAAGTCTCCTAACAGGGACTCATTATACTAAATGTTGTGATAGACCCCTAACAGTGTCTATCCTCTAACAAGGAATATTTATATTAGTACATCATCTTGTGGGCATCATTCTCATTGGGGTTTTCCCTCTGATCAAGAGTTTCCCTAGTCAACATATCTGGTGTAATTTTCTATGTGCATCTTATTATGGTTGTTGTTTACTTTGGTTAAATGGTTAAGTTTGGTTAAAGAAGATATATGTTTTAATTGTTGGATAAGCGATTCAATAACTGATTCACCCACCCCCCTCTCAATCATCTTGGTGGACTATTGTTTCTAACAATATCCACCCTTGTAGGTGAAGGAAAAGATAGATCCACTAGAGATTCTTCTTTACCACTGATGTTGAAGTATTCATTTGAGTATTATAAAAGTTTGAAACTTGATCTCGAACAATGAGTAAAGGGGATTCACCTTGTGGAACAATCAAAGAAGCCTGTAATCATGTTCAATAGTTGAGGACTATATGAGAGACTCCATCAATGGGGAAACTAGCACCAATTGTATTAATGACTTGGAGCTAGAGAAATAGGGGGCTAGAGTTACTTGATATCATACTTGACTATTATGTGGAAGACTCCAAGTTTTTAGCGATCTCGCCCTCCTCTATGTCATCCTTCAAAATTAAGCTCATGATCGTGGAGAGGGAAGAGGGAGAAATTGACACAACTAACTTATCTAACTATGCATCAATAATAATCTAAATTTTTTGGAAAGGGTTAATAAGGACAAACTTACCTTTCTTGTTAAAGCTATCCAGACATCCCAGGGAAACCTAGAACACCAGTTTGATGTTTTGGTAGCTAGAGTTATAAATTTACCTTCATGATTGATGCCTTCTTGCATGAAAATTGCAATATCCTTAATCGGGCCGTTGTAACTTTCTAGGTAGAAATTATACAAAGAATGATTGGTAACAATTTTAATGGATTTTTAAAGTAGAGGTTTCAATGCTAAGATTTACAAGGAATTTAATAGAAGATGAAAATAAAAAATTCTTCAATACCTACCACATTGTGAATCAAAATTCCTACCTATCAAAGGATTTTACTATGAAGTAATTTTATAGGAAAATCTTGAATAATTGAGCACTTAGGACTAATATAAGATGAAAAATTAGTAGGGTTAAATTTGAGGTCCATCTAAAGAAAGAAATGCTCTAACCCTCATAAAAATAAGCCCTTTTTCTAAGAGGGCTTTCCTAAATTCTTTCATATTAGAGTCTACAAATAGATAATTGGATGAAAGGATAATGTTACTTATCTATGACCCTATGACTTCCTGCATTCAACTCATAATCTTTAGAAGGCCAAGTATGGTCCACACAAAAATGTAAAGAGCCCACATGTCCTCTAGTGATCTCAGAGACCCTTCGTATAGATCTTATTTAAGATAAAGGTGGAGAAATATGCAGTCTCCTTCCCCTCTATTAATTTATCTTGAGTCATCATAGGTGAATCTTCATTGATAAAGACTTTTCCAATATTGGCAAATTTGAGGATTTAAGTTAAAGGATACCTTTTTTCCTTAACAACATAATCTTTTTTTTTTTGAGAGAGAGCACGAGTGATAGATGGTGACTTATTGTGGGTACCCCTCAAATTCTTTTGTCATCCCAATGAGATTGAAGTTGCACCAGAGGAACTCAAATGTGAGGACCTAATAATAGGAATGACTTAAATGTCATTATTGCTTCCTAGTTTCAGAGAAGAATTCTTCATATGGCTTATCTTGGAGCGCCTATATTTGATGGGGATCCATCCACAACTATCCACTTGAGAAGGATGGATCTCATTTTTGGATGAAGCTCGTAACCTTGGATGCACGTCTTTCCTTGATACTGCATGAGGCCCATGAGTGCTAAGATTTTGGACTGGAAAAGAGCAAAGTAATCATTGACCAAAAGAAACTCCCTCCTTTGAATAAGATATGTTTTTGTGTAATCCAAAAGGGTCTGAAGCCGATTTGAGTAAGACATCTCTACAATGGGAGCCCTATCCCTTTCATATTTCGATCTAAATCCCCAATCTTTGTTTGCTATTGTTTTAGAGTTTTTGGTGTATTTCTTATACTTCACATAAGAGTCTACCAATGTTACATTTTTTCCATCCATGTTCGCAATGCCTACCATAGTTCGCTAGTGTTTGACCTCAATTGATAAGAAATGTACAGGCGGTACTTTTTAGTTAAAAGGAGTATGATTTGAGTTTATCATTTTTAAAATTCTCATTACACTTTTTAGTATAACTTTACATTTCACATAATCTCTCAATAATATAATTACTTTCACAATTTCAAAATATTTTAGTTATAAAATTTTGTTTCATTTGTACAGCTTGAAGCAAGTGACCTAACTTACCAATTAAAATTTAACATTATAAGTTAATATTCTACAATTGCTCATAAATAGTTCTGCTAAAATATTTTTAAATATTTGATAAACCAAATTAAACTAATTATAACTTATTATATAGAAAAATACTCTTACTTGACATTTAAAGATTCATTTACGCAAATTATAATTGATAAGCAAAATTTGAAATTATTGTTGGCAGATTGTATAAACTTAAAACATATACAAGTACTAATATAATTTATTTTTAATACCAAATCACGAAGTTTTGTGTTTTCTGAAATAAATAAATGATTAAGCTTAAAAATCCGGTGGAAAATTAACTTCAGTTTAAGGTACACGTAATCAAAGTTTGAAAAGGAAGTCTTTAAAAAGACCAGGCAAACTCTGGCGGCGAATACTTTCTTCAATCTGCAGAGAGGATCTGATCTATTCTTCCATCAGATTTAAGAGGCCAAGCTCTGTGTTACTACTTATATTAGTGAAAACATTTTTGAAGCAGGGTTCTACGAAGAATTTTCTTGATTGTCTTTCCTTATGGAGGACTCAATTGAATTGCAGGAGGGGCAACTCAGAACTATTAAAGCTACAATTACATATCTTAAGTGCTCGGGAAGCGAGAAGCAGGAGGCTCAGGACCGATTGACATATTAAAAGAAAAAGTTAGACCTAGAGTCCTGCCAGAATCATGAAATAAGAGAATTAGCTAAACTGTTTTAGGGTTTTGAGCTTACGATCACTTTCTGGACTCGCTTATCGCACATTGATGTGGGGGCTGATTTGTTTAGTTTATCCTCTGATTTGCATAATGTGGATGCAATTACCGCATTGCTCCTTCATACGGTTGTCCGTATTTCTGTGTGCCACCGTTCAGCGCCGTGGAGAAAGGTCCTTCCCACAATGCACCATTGGGCGAGATCTGAATCTCCCCTTCTTAAAGGATACGCCCTTGAGATGTTTTCTCAAATGCCGTGGGATTTGTGTTCTGAGAAGTTTCAATCTGATTTGGGAACTAACTTTCTTGCCAATTGCCTAATGCAAGAAGAACATTTTTCTGTGCCGCTTGGAGGTCTAAAATTAGCCTCTCATAGCCCTTTTTTTGTGGAGAGCTCATGCCTGCGATGGTAAATGTTGTAGTGGATGCGATTGAGGAAAACAATGATGCTGTTTTAGACAGGTCTCTTTTAATATTTACTGAATATCTTGAACATGGTAATTTCAATGCATTGATTGAAGACTCATTGCACTTAATTAACATTTTGCTACGTGTGGCTAAGATGGCTGAGTGGGGAATGCCCAAAAGGCAACTCGTGGAAATGATATTCACTGACCTTCTAGATGCTCACTGCATTTATTATGGAGAAGCAACGGTTTATCAAGTCCAATGGGAAATTAATGTCCTTAATGACATTTAAAAAACCCTAAAGGCTGATGTGCGGGTTCCAATCATAATAGCCACAATTTATTTTTTGTATGGAGAACTTGCATCCATGGAGTTCTTGATAGAAAGAAGTTTATAGATGGTAGAAGATACAATTCAACCTAACGAGTCAGCCATCAGAAGGATATGTAGGTTTGAAATATTCCAAGGAAACAAATATTTACAATATTTTGCTAAGTTGTTACTCTTTTTGACTAAATTATATCTTTATGGTCTTCAATCTTATCCTATCCTTCTTTGGATGGAATTGTATCGACCGCTTCCATTCGTGGAAAATCGTTATGGGGGCCTTGTTCATTTGTGCCTCGAGCACTTATACACTGTTGTAGGAGAGCATATGGTTTGGCTAATTGTGGAAGACCTGTTTGGTTTTCTATTTATTTAATCTTGTCTGGTGCAAATGTTACATGCGAATTGACACTATCGACCGGTTTGCTGAATGTTTATCATCTACTCCTTAGGTATGTATGGGACTTTTAATCATCTAATTGCTATATAAAACTTGTACTTGCATTGATTGGAAGAAGTTAAACATTGAATTGATGCCTGTTGCCCATAGAGATGGTTGAGTTTATCTTAAATTAGCTAGTACCTTATCAAAGTTTATTCACAATAAATAAAGCGAATTGAATTTTGTACATTGTAGAATATTGTGAGGAGAATCATTGTGTTCTTTGGGTACTTCCAAATGAGCCGTTGTATCAACTAAGCTATTCCCAACCAATTAATAGTATATCACATGAATAACTCAAACTGATTGAGTGTATCAATTGGCCTGTTGGAATTTTTAATCGCACCAATTAGAACGATTGGACTATATATTCTAACTAGGTTACGATTAATTGGACTGACTGATGATATATATTGCAAAGAGAATCATTGTCTTTGGGGTACTTCCAAACGAGCCATTGTATCAATTGAGGTATTCCTAACCAATCAATCGCACATCACATGAATAACCCAAACCGATTGAGTGCATCAAGTGAACTACCGCCCTCACATTGGCACCATGGATATCTTCAAGTCACAGCCAATGATGGGATAGTCGCCCACAGAACTGAACTACTTAATGCACCTGTGAACCTTGAAGTGAATCCACCATCTTGTAGCAAATCCAACAATGGGGCTGATTTTGGTTCTCTTCCAAAACACCAAATCATCCAGGTTTCTGCCCTAGGGTTTTACAAGACCTTCAAGAAAACCTTCAAATTGGCATTAAAAAAACTCAAAATAAAAAATGACAATCTCTAGAATGTCTTCAAAATTTCCATTTTCCTCCTTTTACAATAGCCTTTTCCCTATTTTGGGAGAAATACTTTATTTAGTTTCTTCTGTTTCATTTTTTCTCCATAAGGCAACTGTATGTCGTGATGTAAAGTTTACATTATGATAAAGTCTCTTTGCTAATTTAAACTCCTATTGATCATTACGTTGGTTTAGGTAGATGATTTTATGATTTTGGCCCCAATAAATAATTATTTGTAATTGAATCACTTTAGCTTTTCTGCTTTTGATATTTAATTTTCACCTTGTTGATTTCTAGCGCCATATCGGGAAATTATAAATAATAATAACTGTTCAAACACTGATTTATTTTGCATTCGGGTGGATCTTCAAGGTGTTTTTGATATGGCTAAAGCACTTAACAATGACAATTGCCATATTGTTGGAGTAAAAGCTTGTAGGTAATGGATAAGATAAATTTGTATGGGAAGATGTGTAATAATATCATCCTCAACAGTTTTCAGAACCCCTGAGCACAGGTAAAATCAAGCCATACTTTGTTACATTATTTTTTCCCCATGTCTCAAGCCATAAAAGATTAACATGATATTACTTATGTGTCAATTAGATAATTAGTGCTTAAGGTTACTCTATGTGAATGTGATTGGAATATCACCACATATGCATCGCAGTCTGCATATCACTGTAATCCAATTGAGGGAGTTCACTGTTAGTTAATCATTTTTTGGGGTCAAGGTTGTCTATATCGGTCACTTTTTGTGAGTCAGGGTTTATGAGATTAATTGCAGAAGTCAACTTTTGTTGATTGCTTTTTATTAAGAATACTACATAAGAAGTTAGAATCTTGATTGTTGTAGTAAGAATACCACTTATGGAATTAGAAACCTTGAGTAGCATGAGGAATTAAGTATAAAGTATATAGTTTGTCTGGGCAATTAACAACATGTAAAGCCTTTAGACGGCATGCCCAGGACACCTGCACTGCTTACATATAGGTAGTTTGGTACATTTATTTTCAGCATACATACTTGACAGCAAATACTCTTTTATTCTTATCGGAGTTTATGATCAGATTAGCATACAAAACTAGGACATCTCTGTTGCTTATCCGTATTTCTTTACTCCTTAAGAGAGTCTTCCCACTATCATCAAACTGATGGGGTGCGTATAAATTCTACAATCGGGAAAACACACCATATTATTGCATGTTTCCAAAGTCTAAGTAACATCAGCGAAGAGGTTTGACTGAAAATAAACTTACCATGACAGCATTCAGAAATTAGACCTAATCAATAGATCCATATACATTCGGTTGCATGGTTAGAAGTCTTCATTCTGGACAGTGATTGTTAAAGGATCAGAGCATTCACTTGGTAATATTCTACATTTACAATCTGCTCGGCTATACCCATAGATCTTCTCCATTATTAGGATTTGCACTAAAATCCGGATTTAACTGTTTATGAAATAATATGTATACTCTAAGATAGGTCATCCTCTAAGGAATCAAACAATACCATCTACTAGAGTTTCCTATATATAATTGTCACCAATGATATCTTACAATTCTTTGCCAAGAATTTGCATATTGGAAGAATAACAAAAAGGGAACATTAGATGACAACCCAGGCTCATCCAAAAATAGCATGTGTGTTGTTTTGGAGCACTCATGTTAGAGTAATGGCAAGTATTACAATTCCTTTTACAGAAATAGGGACAGACTGGATTTGAAATCAATTGAAGAATATCTGACACACTAGAAATCAAAAGAAGGATTTCTGACAAGTAGTGCAATGAGTGCAGCACAATTGGAGTTTTTCGGTAGGAAATCCACCGTATGTCTCTGTAATTGAACTAGTTTCAATTCCTCCTGTTAAAACATCATTCTCTGAGAATTAGCAATTGTGGGTAAACACTCTTCTAAAAGAATATATTCAAAGAGTTGCAGTATAATCTACACAAATGCATTTAAAAATAAAAGAGAAAAAGAAACATAATAAAACTCAATCTGATTGCTCTCGACCTAGAACTTTTTTCTTGTATACTCTCAAGGTGCCAAGTGTGCAACTGGCTAGCACTCACGAAGTCCATTGGGACCAATCTGGAAGTTGCAAGAAAAAGATTTAAATCTAAGTAAAAATCATACACTAAAACAAAACAGAAAACCTAGAACGAGAGCTGAAAATAAATGGCCCCAATTTGGATGCTCCAAGAAAAAGATTGAAATCTAAGTACAAATCATATATTAAAATGAAACAAAGAATCTAAAACAAGAGTTGAAAATAAACAAGCCTCATTGGATTGTAGACAACCGAACCTTCCTCAGTTATTTTATCAATCTTGGCACTTGATCTGGACAAGTTCTTTTTCAAAAGAGTATGGAAAAGCCGTGGCCGCAGACTTTTGCCTCCTTCAGATTTTTAATATCAGTTGCCACAATCCCATTGGATGAGATGGAGGAGAAAGAAGAGGCGGCCTTGTACAGGCATAGGCAGGAGGAGATGAGTGAGCTGTTGCGGAGAGTGCATAAAGCTAATGCTAGAAGGCCCAATGTCGTTTCCTTTTTTTTTTGCTAAAACCCTGTAGCTAGCTCGACACTGGGCAGAGCCATCATCTCCCACCTGACTCTGTGTGTATTTAAAATTTGGAAGAATAGACAAGGTGCATGAACTATTTATGAATGCCACCTACAAACCACATACATTTGCAAATTTTTTATTTGGAAAAGAAACCAGTGGCAAAAATAGATCTCTTTAATGAGAAACAAAGGATATAAATGCTGACATGGTTTCCACAAGGACAATTAATAACAAATGGGTGACAGTAGTCTCCTACATAAAGGCAGGGACTACTAATGATCGATTCATCAGTGAAAGAGACATAGTACCAGAACTTACCATTTGAGTGCATATCTACAAGACAAAGACATCATTGTGATATCAGCCTTGTTCTGGTACTTTGTAAAGAAAATTGCACCTTATTTCTCCTTCTAAACACATAATGTTCATAAAACTCAAATCTGTTAGAACAATTTGAAAGAGCTACCATATTTTACTTAGCAAGGTTTAAGTCTTGTTCACCTATGTGCCCCACGTGATGATGCCACAACCACTTGACTTAGGTATAGTAACAATGCTGCTATCTCTAGCCTAAACAGTATCCATGTAAATGCCTTTACTCTCTTAGGCAACATAAAATTGTCTCTAGTCAACCTCCAACCTTGTTACTCTGTTTCTCAAAATGACAATTTTTTTTCCTGATCCAACCCATATGCATGATTTTTCTTTCTGAGTAAACTAACGTATGCATACCTCAAATTCTGTCACCATCGTGCTTACAACAATTGATATTGAAGCCTTCAAGTCATCACGAGTCAAAATGGCCTTCTTTGATCCTAAAGATATGGTGACACATCGTCAAAAGATGCAAAAGTGATCGTAAATTTGCATATGCTGACTATATTTGTCAAATGAAGTCGTAGAGGACATCTTGAAATTGCTTCTAACAACATCGCCGATTTCCAAAATGACTCAATCCAGAGATTTCGAGATATGACAGCTTATGTTTTTCATGACTTAGTGATTCCAAAGGTTATCAACTTCGTTGGCCTTTAAGCTTTCTGGTCTCGGTTGCAAGCATGAGTGCACAATTGCATTATTTCTTCACATACTTGATGGCGTCATTAAGAAATAGGAGGATCAATCAAAGAGCTGAAAGTCACCAAATTTATGAAGTATTATTAGCATTAAAGTAGAAATCTATTATATTCTTTGCATACTGATAATTAATTGGAATAACACAAGATTCGTACTCTCTAATGAGTTGTTCAAAGTTGTTCAAAATACAGATGATAAACGCCACATTGTGTAATCAGTTTTTTTAAATTTCTTTGGCCTAGATGGTAGAAAGGCCGGTGGACTAAGTCTTGCAGGCTAAATGGAAAGGCGACAAAATTTTCAAAATAATCTAAGCTGTCAAAGCTTTGCAAGGCGCCGATAACATGATGAGTGGGTGAGTGGCGATTTAATTAAGCTTTGAAAGTTTCTTTAGAAATCTGATAGGTGTGTGTATTGTTAACATCGAATGAGGAATGAATGAATGAAAGATTTTTAATGACGTTCACGAGGTCATAAGGCTAAGGGACCCACATAAAACTCCTAGTCAGTTTGATATGATATCTTCAGGCTGTCTCTTTTGTTGTCAATTTGCATAAGTAAAATGGCCCCTTTGAGGAGCCTTGGTCCTTCAAAAAGGTCTTTTATGTTGTTCACTTTTAAAGTTTCTTTGTGCTGGTTGTGAATGTCCTTGTATGCAGTACAATCCTTCAGATAGTGCCACTCCATTTCCACCACACCCTCCTGCAAATTCTGTCCTCCACTCTTCCTTAGGGACCTTCCATCTACTTGTTTCACATCTTAGACGGCTTGAACTAGATTTCAGTTGAGCGATTAGGATTTTTGCCTTTCGTTTGATCTTGGCTCCTAAATACTCTTTGCCATTATGTTCGCATGTAGGATTAAATTCTTTGACATAATAGGTTGTTTTTCTACCTAATTGGTTTGCCCACATGGCAGATCTGATTTTTTTTGCCACCCATTTTTTAAATTTCAAAATTATTTTCCGTACACTCTTCGTAGTCAATATTCCACTTGTTGAACCATTTATCATTTTGTTTCTTCCATGTCTTTTTTCGACAAGCCAATTCTCCATCAACCACCTTACTAGGCCAGTGATGTGCCTCCATTTTCCTCACTTTTTTAGATAGCTCAACAATCTAACAATTGTTGAGGCCTCCATCGAGAACATACCCGCCTCCGCTAAAATGATCTTGTGTGGAACTGTTGATTTGATTTTGAGATTAGTTGTGCTGAAGTATTTCTGAATTCTTTCAATTTGCCACCATTTATGGTTTGATATGCTGCTCGTCTATACGTTGCTGCCATATAAAATAATTGGTATCACCAACAACCTAAAGAGGGTTTTCTTAGCCTTCCAATCCCATAACTCCGCTGTCCTGCATCTGTTTTGAAGAAGATAAGATGCCTTCCATCCCCCTGTATCTTTTTTGATCTACATGTTTCCCAACTTAGCCGGTAAAGGAAATCTATCCCTAGATACTTGTATTCTTCTACAATTTCTAGCGCTTTGTCATTAAATATGAAAGTGCATAGTTGTTTTGTTTTCCTCAAGGAAAAGACCATGATCTTGGTCTTAGAAGTGTTGATCTCTATCCCTACCTTTGTGCAAAAGGTTTCTAAGTTCTTCAAATGTTCCCTCAGCCCCTGTGCTGTTTTAGCAATGAGAATAAGATCATCAACATAAAGAAGTAATCTAATCACATATTCAACCAGCCGAATTCCCTCTCCATTGACTTTGTTTAGCCATTCTTCTAACTCGTCAATATAGAGGCCAAACAAGGTAGGAGATAATGGGTACCCATGTTTGACCCCTATGTCACTTCCAAAACATTCTAACATGCCTCTTTGGTTCTGATTTTCGCTTTAACCTGTTCGTAAAGTTTATAAACAACAACTCTATACTCTGTTGGGACCTCCAATTCTTCCATCCTATTCCATAGCTTATCCCTAGGGATGGTGTTGAAAGTTTTCTTGAAGTCAACAAAGCATCAAAAATCCTCTTCCCTTGTTTATCCCACACTTTTTCGATGAGGAACCTTAGGGTAATGTAGTGATCAATGGTGGAATGTTTTGGTCTGAAACCCGCCTATCCCGTAGCTCTTTTCCCTTCTTTTTCTGCCCATCCGCTGATTCTCTGCTCTACCATACTCCCGCAGAGCTTGCTTAATAGGGGGTTCACCATGATGGTGCCGTAGTTGGACGGGTTGTTGACATCCTCTCTTTTATGGAGAGAAATAACTATACTGGTGGTCCACTCTGTGGGAAAGCAGCCTTGCGTGACCATATTAAATATGTTCCTGATATGTGGGGTCAACAAATTTGTCCCACACTTTGAAAATTCAGCCTACAGCCCATCAATATCCTGAGCTTTTCCACTCGCTAATCTCCTTATCCCTAGAGTAATGTCTTCATTAGAAAATAGTTCATCTGAATTGTTAATTGTGGGGAGTGAAACTTCATCCTCTAGTCTCTCGTAAAGAGTCTCTAAAGAGAGGCAAAACTTTAAAAAATATCTCTAAACCTTGAAGATCACAAAGAAATTAAGTCCAGTGTATTATCGGTAACAATGAAGATTTGTTGAAGTTACAAAAAGGTTCAATAAGAAAGAAGCGTAACTCGAAAAACAATAATTGCAAATGGATATAAACAATTAAAATAACTGTCTTCCAAGCCACACCCATTTACATGATCACGACAACACATTCCAAAGAGAGGTCAGCTTGTAGGATGAAATGATGACAAGGTTTGGATGAAGCGTAACTGATGCAAGAGCATCCTAGGTTTCCTTGCAATCCTGCACTTTTGCTCTTTCTACTAGTGTCTGCTAAGTTCCTTTGGTTGCCGAGCGAACTTTTTGGATGCCGAGTCTTTCTTAGTTGTTGCCGAGTTCCTTTGGTTGCCGAATGAATTCTTTGGATGCCGAGTGAATCCTTTGGTTGCCGAGTTATTTCCTTTGGTTGCCGAGCGTTGGAGAATGCGGAGTTCGTAGTTGCTGTTGAGTGATTCCTTTGGATGTTGAGCTCGTGTGGATGCCGAGTGCCAGTTTTCATTTTCCGAGTCGTTTGTGTCTGGTTCTAGTTTGGGCTGACTCTGCTCTCATTTAATTTATGTTAGGAAGCTAATATTTGTAAAGAGCAAACTTGTGGCCTTTCTATGTTCTAGAATCTTCTGTAAGCCGTTTTGGCAAGTATATATAGAGTGTTTAGGCATAGAGTTAGGCAAGTTTTGGACGGGGAAGTTTTCGGAAGAGGATTAGAGAGCAGAACTGAAAGTGCAAATTTGCTATTGGATCTTTGAATGTGAATGTATTTGTATTTGGTTGTAACCCATAATGCCTTACAGCTGGGCATGTATGAAGATATTTTGAGGAATCAATAAAAATATTTCACTCTTCTTCCTCCTTTGGTTGCTGTTCCTTGTGTTTGCTTTCATTGTGTTAACTCTTGCAGAGTGGTTTGGATAGCTGGGTGAACCTTTGACCCTAGTTATTCATCCTTTGCCTGCGTCAGCAACTCAAGAAAACATCTCAATGAAGATACCATTTGTTAGAAATATAAAACACACCACCGTCTGTCAGCTTTCATTGTACTCTTCCAAGATTGAGAACCACAAGAGAGGCTGCGTGAATATATATCAGAAGCAAATTGAGTATGGGGTTTGGGAGAGAGTAGGTTGGAACAACCCATAGTATACACATGCCAAACATGGAGTCATAACCATGCCAGGGTATCTATTTTGGCTCAAGTAGATAAGCATGCAAAAATGAAAACATGAGCTGCACATATGGAATGTGTGTATGTGCGCACCTGCAAAATGTCGAATTGTAGACAATGCCATTGAACCATTGACAAGCTATGACAAAGAAATGCTGTCTCATGGAGCACAATAGTGACGAGTTCCACATAAGAAGGTTTTACTGCAAAACAGATTTAGAGACTTTCGAACAAATGGAATTGGCAGGTGGAGTGCCGATTCTAACAATTATTTTCAACATCCTATCTGCATACACAAATGGAGAGTTTTTGAATACATCGCAAGTTCCTGACAAGAACAGTAGGTGACAAAATCTTGCCAGATGATCCTGCAGCAGTAATGGCATGATCCTGAACGGCACACATTGCACAAAATCCAACTACACAACCTTGGTAAACAAAGGCACAAGCATTAGTAAGAAGCATGAAATGACATATAGTTACACTGAATGCTAACTACAAATTAATGTAATTCAAGTTGCTCAAAACAATCCACAACTAAAAATATGTTGCCAATCTTATACGCAAGCTCAACACTGAATATGAACAGCACATAATATCAGGTCTTTTACACTTTCGTATCTTTGAGTTCACTTGCCTTTTTAATTTTTGTAATTTTGACTTTTCAAATCCTTTTTATGTATCACATTTGAGAGTACTAAACTCCAGCATTTACAAAATACTCCGAAATCCTTTGGGTATATAAAAAAGGCCACAATATCATAGCAGAATAAGCAACCAAACTCCCGGGTCAATGCAGAAATAAGCGTCCAGCTTACTTCCAGACCATAGCTCAGCAAACAGATATAATGAAACATTGGCCGAGCTCACATCAGATAGATTTCGGCACAAGTTGAACAAAATTATGCAGCAACCAAAAATGAATTTTGAAGATAAAATTAAAAAAATAAAACACAGTTTTAAAGGAAAAAATTGATTAAAACCCAACACAATCAGAGACACGAATCATAATCAAAAACTTTGCTTTCGAGGGAAGATGGTAAAACCCTTTGTGCAAAACAATTGTTGAGGCAAAAAATCGCACAAAACCCACAATAACTTTTTATGGACAAAATTGTGAAACCCTCCTATATTCTTTTAAGGAAAAACATTATTAAAGCATTCATAATTTTTTTGAAAGACAAAAAATTATTAAAAATCCGCCTATAATTTTTTTCCATGGCAAAAAATTAACAAACCCTTCCAGTCTGAATAGCATCCACAAGTAGCAAAATAAAACACAATTTTTTGGAAACAAATGTTTCAAACCCTAGCTGAAAAAGGAATTGTCACTAATTTCCCACAAAACAGGTTGAAACTGTTGGAGATATAGCTTTGGGAGATATCCTTCTCCTGATTTCTGAGATATTCATCTCTCTTTATAATGCTTTCCTAGATGTTTCTAGTTCATCGACAACCATTATTTTCAAATGGAGAGACACGCATAGATAGATAGATAGATGAGTTTTTAATGTCCACAAGGCTAAACATAGCCTACGGGATAGCCATCCCACTAAATCAACTTTGGTAATTTGGTTCTTTTTTTGTGGAAGCTGATGATGAGCCCACCTAGCTTCTCAATATTCTCCTTGCTGAATAAGTTGTACCAAAAGCTGTCAGATATAATATCCATGAACTTGACCCTGCTGTCCCTGTATGCATTACATTCTAAAATAAAGTGTTGTTC
Source organism: Cupressus sempervirens (assembly GCA_028749045.1). Lineage (NCBI taxonomy): Eukaryota > Viridiplantae > Streptophyta > Pinopsida > Cupressales > Cupressaceae > Cupressus > Cupressus sempervirens. The sequence continues at coordinate 708,684,474 of CM053786.1, read as the reverse complement.
CACCTTCCCCGAGTTGTAAAATGTGCAAACTCTCTCTTCCCAAGACTCTTTTGGCCTCATCTACTGTCTGGTTTGGCATCGAAGCTGGTGAGAGTTGGTTTTGAGTTGTGCAATAAGAGTTTTAGCTCACCAAGAAATGTTGGCCTCTGTGTACGCTTTTTGGAGTTGGTCAAATGGATAGACATTTCAAGCCAATGAAGAGTCATTATCTATTTGCAACAACAGTGATTCCTATTTGGATCGACAATCACTTTTGTTGTAACTGTCGGCACTTCAAAGGTAATAGCAGACTTTTCATTGCCTGGCCAGGCAATGAAGAGTCCATCTCTTCCTTGCATAGTCATATATATATATATGTCATGTAGTAAAATGGTGTTTTTGAGTTAGCTGGTTCAAGTTTCTATGTTGGGTGTTTATGTTAGAGGAGGATATTATCTGCATTGGTACAATTTTTAGAGGAGCTTCTTATTATTGTTTCAGTTTATTGTTATAGTTTTGGACAACTGTTTTTCAGTCTTTTGACAAATCATTATTAATGAAGTGAGATTTTGTGTTAGGATTTTCTCCCTCAGGTTGAAGGGTTATCTTAGGGTACTTCTGTGTCTTTGTGTTCATCATTTTTGTTATTTTTGCTGTGTATCTTAATTCTGATATTAAAATCAATATGGTATTAGAGCTAGGTTTGAGAGAATGATATACTAGAAAGGATGATAGTCACCACTGGCATTCACCCTTCTGCTAGCCAATTGCACACTTGGCACCTTGAGAGTATACAAGGAAAAAGTTCTGGGTCAAGAGCAATAAGATTGAGTCTTATTATGTTTATTTTTCTCTTTTATTTTTTAAATGCATTTGTGTAGATCATACTGCAACTTTTTGGATATATTCTTTTAGAAGAGTGTTTACCCCTTATTAATAATTCTTAGAGAATGATGTTTTAACAAGAGGAATTGATACTAGTTCAATTACAGAAAAATACGGTGGATTTCCTACTGGAAAACTCCAATTTTGCTGCACTCATTGCACTACTTGTCAAAAATCCTTCTTTTGATGTTTTTCATGTCTGTGGTTTTTCCTCTTTTTCTACATTGTGTTAGATATTCTTCATTTGATTTCAAATCCAATCTGTCCCTATTTCTGTAAAAGGAATTGTAATACTTGCCTTTACTCTAACACGAGTGCTCCAAAATAGTGCACATTCTATTTTTGGACGAGCCTGGGTTGTCATCTAATGTTCCCTTTTTGTTATTCTTCCAATATGCAAATTCTTGGTAAAGAATTGTAAGATATCATTGGTGAGAGTTATATATAGGAAACTCTAGTAGATGGTATTGTTTGATTCCTTGGAGGACAACCTATCTTATTGTATACATATTATTTCAAGAACAGTTGAATCTGGATTCTAGTGCAATTCCTAATAATGGAGAAGATCCATGGGTATAACCGAGCAGATTGTAAATGTAGAATATTACCAAGTGAATGGTTTGATTCTTTAACAATCACTGTCTCAGATAGAAGACTTTTAACCATGCAATGGAATGTGTATGGATCTATTGATTAGGTCCAATTTCTGAATGCTGTCCTGGTAAAGTTTATATTCAGGCAAACTCTTCGCTGATGTTACTTAGACTTTGGAAACATGCAATAATATGGTGTGTTTTCCTGATTGCAGAATTTATACACATGCCAACAGTTTGATGACAATGGTAAGACTCTCTTAAAGAGTAAACCAATACGGATAAGCAACAGAGATGTCCTGGTTTTGTATGCTGATCTGATCATAAACTCCGATAAGAATAAAAGAATATTTGCTGTCAAGTATGTATGCTGAAAATAAATGTACCAAACTTCCAATATGTGAGCAGCGCAGGTGTCCTAGGCATGCCGTCTAAAGCCTTTACATGTTGTTAATTACCCAGACAAACTATATACTTCCTCATGCTACTCAAGGTTTCTAATTCCATAAGTGGTATTCTTACTACAACAATCAAGATTCTAACTTCTTATGTACTATTCTTAATAAAAAACGATCAACAAAAGTTCACTTCTGCAATTAATTGACTCACAAAAAGTGACCGGTGTAGACAACCTTGACCCCAAAAAATGATTAACTAACAATGAACTCCCTCAATTAGATTATAGTGATATGTAGATTGCAATGCATATGTGGTGATATTCCAATCACCTTCACACAGAGTAATCTTAAGCACTAATTATCTAATTGACACATAAGTAATATCACGTTAATCTTTTATGGCTTGAGACATGGGGAAAAAACAATGTAAAAAAGTATGGCTTGATTTTACCTGTGCTCAGGGGTTTTGAAAACTGCTGAGGATGATATTATTGCACATCTTCCTGTACAAATCTTATCTTATCCATCACCCTATAGGCTTTTACTCCAACAATATGAAAGTTGTCATTGTTAAGTGCTTTAGCCATATCAAAAACACCTTGAAGATCCACCTGAATACAAAATAAACTAGTGTTTGAACAGTTATTATTATTTGTAATTTCTCAATATGGAGCTAGAAATCAACAAGGTCAAAATTTAATATCAGAAGCAGAAAAGATAAAGTGATTCAATTACAAATAATTATTTATTGGGGCCAAAATCATAATATCATCTACCTAAACCAACGTAATGAACAATAGGAGTTTAATTAGCAAAGAGACTTTATCATAATGTAAACTTTACATCACGACATATAGTTGCCTTATGGAGAAAAAATGAAACAGAAGAAACTAAATAAAATATTTCTCCCAAAATAGGGAAAAGGCTATTGTAAAAGGAGGAAAATGGAAATTTTGAAGACATTCTGGAGATTGTCATTTTTATTTTGAGTTTTTTTAATGCCAGTTTGAAGGTTTGCTTGAAGGTCCTGTAAAACCCTAGGATAGAAACTTGAATGATTTGGTGTTTTGGAAGAGAACCCAATCAGCCCCATTGTTGGATTTGCTACAAGATGGTGGATTCACTTCAAGGTTCGCAGGTGCATTAAGTAGTTCAGTTCTGTTGGCGGCTATCCCATCCTTGGCTGTGACTTGGAGATATCCATGGTGCTAGTGTGAGAGCAATAGTCTACTTGATGCACTCAATCGGTTTGGGTTATTCATGTGATGTGCGATTGATTGGTTACGGATACCTCAATTGATACAGTGGCTTGTTTGGAAGTACCCTAAAGACACAATGATTCTCTTTGCAATATATATCATCAGTCAGTCCAATTAATCGTAACCTAGTTAGAATATATAGTCCAATCGTTCCAATTGGTGTGATTAAAAATTCCAACAGGCCAATTGATGCACTCAATCAATTTGAGTTATTCATGTGATATACTATTAATTGGTTGGGAATAGCTCAGTTGATACGACTCATTTGGAAGTACCCAATGAACACAATGATTCTCCTTACAATATTCTACAATGTACAAAATTCAATTCGCTTTATTTATTGTGAATAAACTTTGATAAGGTACTAGCTTAGTTTAACATAAAGTCAACCATCTCTATGGGCTACAAGCATCAATTCAATGTTTAACTTCTTCCAATCAATGCAAGTACGAGTTTTATATAGCAATTAGATGATTAAAAGTCCCATACATACTTGAGGAGCAGATGATAAACATTAAGCAAATCGATCGATAGTGTCAATTCCCATGTAATGTTTGCACTAGTCGAGATTAAACAAATAGAAACCAAACAGGTCTTCCACAATTAGCCAAACCATATGCTCTCCTACAAGTTAGAGTATAAGCGCTCGAGGCACAAATGAACAAGGCCCCTATAACGATTCCCCACAAATGGAAGCAGTCGATACAATTCCATCCAAAGCAGGATTGGATGAGTTTGAAGACCATAAAGATGTAATTTAGTCAAAAAGAGTAACAACTTAGCAAAATATTGTAAAGATTTGTTTCCTTGGAATATTTCAGACCCGCGTATCCTTTTGACGGCTGACTTGTTAGGTTGAACTGTATTTTCCACCATCTGTAAACTTCTTTCTATCAAGAACTCCATGGATGCAGGTTCTTCATACAAAAAATAAATTGTGGCTATTATGATCAGAACTCGCACATCAGTGTCTAGGGTTTTTTAAATGTCATTAAGGACATTAATTTCCTGTTGGACTTGGTAAATCGTTGGTTCTCCATAATAAATGTAGTGAGCATCTAGAAGGTCAATGATGATGTTTTCCGCAAGATGCCTTTTGGGCATTCCCCACTCAGCCATCTTAGCCACACGTAGCAAAATGTTAATTAATTGCAATGGCTCTGCAACCAATGCATTGAATCTACCATTCTCAAGATATTTAGTAAATATTAAAGGAGATCTATCTAAAGCAGCATCATTGTTTTCCTGAATCGCATCTGCTACAACATTTACCGTCGCAGGCATGAGCTCTTCACAAAAAGGGCTATGAGAGACTAATTTTAGACCTCCAAGCTGCACAGAAAAATGTTCTTCTTGCATTAGGCAATTGGCAAGAAAGTTAATTCCCAAATCAGATTGAAATTCCTCACAATGCAAATCCCACAACATTTGAGAAAACATCTCAAGGGCACATCCTTTAAGAAGGGGAGATTCGGATTTCACCTAGTGGTGCATTGTGGGAAGGACCTTTCTCCACGGCGCTGAACGGTGGCACACAGAAAGACAGACAACCGTATGAAGGAGCACTGTAGTAGTTGCATCCACATTATGCAAATCATAAGATAAACTAAACAAATCAGCCCCCACATAAATGTGCAGCAGGCGAGTCCAGAAAGTGATAGTAAGCTCAACACCCTAAAACAGTTTAGCTAATTCTCTTATTTCAAAATTCTGACTAGCACTCATGAAGTCCATTGGGACCAATCTGGAAGTTGCAAGAAAAACTGAATGATATTATTTACAGAATCTGAAATTGAAGTTATTCCTTGCTGTCAGGATCCCAAGGGTATAAAAATGCGAAAACATGCCTTCTGTCACTCCGAGTAAGCACCGATTTTACTTCTATTTTGCGTTGTTATTTTCAAAGCACTTGGGATTTGTATGTTTGTTTATTTTTATTGTCTTTTAGGGTTTTCTTCAGCTCTGGTTCTGAAATGCTGCACAAGTTTGTAATTGGTATTTCTGGTCCATATCATTCGAATATGTAAACTAAATTGCATCTATTCTTCGGCCTGACAAGCCTCTTGTATGGAAACTTATATACTTAATTGTCATATTGGGAGACCTTATCGTTGAAAGTTATTAAGAATATGCTTCTCTGTGTACCTACTGTTAGACTGTCATCGATAAATTCTTCATTAATGCTTGCTTTTTCGACTTAAGACACGATATTCGGAATAAGGAAAATCTTCTTGTCTTTGGAACACTATATTTAATAGGAAGGGGTTAGGCTGAAAAATAACAGGGAGGAATGGAAACCCTATCTTTGAGCATATTTATTATTATTGATATATTTGTTCAAAAAACAATAGGCTTGGAAGAAGGAAAACTCCTTAGAGCATTTTTTTAATATAAATGTCTTTGGTTGAGAAGCAGTAGGTATGGAAGAAAGAAAACCCATTGTCTTTGAGCATATTTTTTTAATATAGATATATTTTGAATCTCAGATCTCGCAACACTACTCTTTCTGCCTCGGGGTTGTTCCCAGTTGCTCAAGCTGGTTGAAGAATGTGAAAATTTCAAATGAGCTGATATTTGTTACCTGTGCATCCATCATTGAGCCTTTCCTGTCTTCACAGGAACGTGGTTTTGCTGCACAGGTTTCAGAAAACGCGTTTATTTGCAATACTAAGTAATTTTTCCTTTGACTTGATTCAACATTAACAGGGAATCTAGTATTTAAATGTGGATTTGATGCATGCCGTATTCTTCATTTAGGGAATTCCAACACTGATATCTGGTGCAGAAATTGATGTTTTGACAGAGGTAAGACATTTCTCAACTTTAACTGTAAGATGAAACTTTGAGAGCACAGTTTCATTTTGGTCTGAATATTTTTACGTTAAGCATATGAAGATAGTGGTTTTCTTTATTGTGTCCAATTCTATCTTGATATACTATTTCCTAATGATTCAGATCTCCTCAAGGCTTGATAACGGTGATGGGGAGCATTCTAACAGTAGTTATGATCTCTCTTGGTTACCAGCTCATCTTCTAGCTCTGGTGAATTCTTCAAGATGTTATACCGGTAAGTCTGTCAATGTCTTTCTTTATTTTATACAGAACAACAACATTAACTTAGAGTGGATTTATAAGATACAATAATCATGGCAAACCTGAAGTTAAGGATTGAGTGTTCAAATTTATTCATGCCTTACTGGAGGAGCAGAGATAATGCAGGCAACATTTTAGAATTCAGCTTCATTCTTGCATCTACTCAAAAGTTTCTGAAACCTTTTCTATAAATCTATTTTACCCCTCCCTTGTTACGCTTTAATGAATTTTTGTGACTTGTTCCAAAAACTCTCCATTTGTGTACGCAGATAGGATATTGAAAATGATTGTTAGAATCGGCACTCCACCTTTGCCAATTCCATTTGTTCGAAAGTCTCTAAATCTGTTTTTCAGTAAAGCCTTCTTATGTGTAACTCGTCACTATTGTGCTCCATGAGACAGCATTTCTTTTTCATAGCTTGTCAATGGTTCAATGGCATTGTCTACAATTCCACACTTTGCAGGTGCGCACATACACACATTCCATCTGTGCAGCTCATGTTTTCATTTTTGCATGCTTATCTACTTGAGCCAAAATAGATACCCTGGCATGGTTATGACTCCATGTTTGGCATGTGTGTATACTGTGGGTTGCTCCAACCTACTCTCTCCCAAACCCCATACTCAATTTGCTTCTGATATATATTCACGCTGCCCCTCTTGTGGTTCTCAATCTTGGTAAGAGTACAATGAAAGCTAACAGACGGTGGTGTGTTTTATATTTCTGCCAAATGGTATCTTCACTGAGATGTTTCGTTGAGTTGCGCTTCATCCAAACCCTGTCATCATTTCATCCCACAAGCTGACCTCTCTTTGGAATGTGTTGTCGTGATCATGTAAATGGGTGTGGCTTGGAAGACAGTTATTTTAATTGTTTATATCCATTTGCAATTATTGTTTTTCGAGTTATGCTTCTTTCTTATTGAAATCTTTTGTAACTTCAATAACTCTTCATTGTTACTGATAATACAGTGGACTTAATTTCTTTGCAATCTTCAGGGTTTAGAGATATTTTTTGAAGTTTTGCCTCTCTTTAGTGTTGATATTGTGAAGACCAACAGTCAAGTCTTCTTTTCCCTCCAATAATTGAGTCTCTTGGTTTCCAAAGACTCTTCATTTGTAATATTATTGGAGCCCTTTTATATGCTGCTCCTGCTCATTTGTAACTTAACTTTTTCTTATTAATTCAATACTCTGCAGTCTGGATGTAGCCACTAATTTTGGTGAACCAGGATAAATCCAGTGTTGTGTATTTCTTCTTATTGCAACATTTTCATTCTCTGTTTAATCCTTTCATTTAGAGACTTGTTATGAGAGACCGGAGGACGGAGTGATATAATCATGCATACATGAAACCTATATTAGATGCTGAAATTATTGTTTTTCATTGTCACAATGACCGGTTGTGCTGAACAAAAGGGACTTGGATTATTTTACGAGTTCGGCTGTTGAATTGGTATCATGATTCAGCTAGACTTTTGTGCATTGCAAGTACCGATTCTAAACACCACTCTATTATAATTCCGAGTCGAAACTCTATTGTATTTTGGGTGCTGTGGCCTTCATCAGCGCAGTTGTTCATTTCTTGTTTGTTGTAAGTTGAATTGCAGACGCTTACACAGTGCGAGTAACAAGATACGTAAATATTATTGTGCTGGTAGTTACTGTCAATTTCACAACCTTGACTGTCATATCTACCAAACAAAATTATGGCATCTAGTGAAATTACGCATACCATGTTAGAATTTCCTTCCTGTTTACCTACCAAACTGAACTTTGATGGTGGCAGTAGCTTTAATGCCTTGTCTTACAAATTTTAATCAATCTTTTAAGGTGCAGCTTAACTGTGTGTGTTGCTGAGTTTGTCCACTCGCTAATCTCCTTATCTCTAGAGTAATGTCTTCACTACAAAATAGTTCATTTGAATTGTTGATTGTGAGGAGTGAAATTTCGTCCTCCGATCTCTTGTAAAGAATTTCTAAAGAGAGGCAAAACTTTAAAAAATATCTCGAAACTTTAAAGATCGCAAAGAAATTAAGTCTAGTGTATTATCGGTAACAATGAAGAGTTGTTGAAGTTACAAAAGGTTTCAATAAGAAAGAAGTGTAACTCGAAAAACAATAATTGCAAATGGATATAAACAATTAAAATAACTGTCTTCCAAGCCACACCCATTTACATGATCACGACAACACATTCCAAAGAGAGGTCAGCTTGTGGGATGAAATGATGACAGGGTTTGGATGAAGCGCCACTCAACGAAACATCTCAGTGAAGATACCATTTGGCAGAAATATAAAACACACCACCATCTATCAGCTTTCATTGTACTCTTACAAGATTGAGAACCACAAGAGGAGCGGCGTGAATATATATCAGACTCAAATTGAGTATGGGGTTTTTGAGAGTAAGTTGGAACAACCCACAGTATACACACATGCCAAACATGGAGTCATAACCATGCCGGGGTATCTATTTTGGCTCAAGTAGATAAGCATGCAAAAATGAAAACATGAGCTGCACATATGAAATGTGTGTATGTGCACACCTGCAAAGTGTGGAATTGTAGACAATGTGTAACATCTTGATTTCCCGGGTCTAAATTAACATCTAACATACTCAAAAAATACAGTTACTATTTCGTTTCATAGAAAGACAATTTTATCATTCATGTTTGTGTGAATAAGATTTACCGTTAAAAACAGTTTGACGAAATTTTCTTAACTAAAAACTTGAAATACCATTAAATGAAATTACTACAGAAATTGAAAACCTCATACCTCGAAAAACTAAGATAAAAAATCAACTAGGGATACTTCTGCAACCACCCGGATTAGTCCACAAATGCCTTTATAAAAATACCACAAAAACGACTTCTATCCAACATTGTTTAACCAAGATCATATAACAATTATCATAAAATACCATTATATAAAGTTAGGGCATCACATACCACTGTATCAATTAGGGCATTGTTTACCTTCGGTTTGTTTAGGGCTTTTGATACCGCTAACTCACTTAGGGCTTTCAATACCACGGATTCAATTAGGGCTTTCAATACCACTGAATTCAATTAGGGCTTTTGCGACGACAAAATCAAATAGGGCTTCCACGACAATGGATTCAATTAGGGCTTCCGTGACGATGGATTGAATTAGGGCTTCCACGACGACGGATTCAATTAAGGCTTCCACAACGACGGATTTCATTTAGGGCTTCTGCAACAATGGAACTAGTTAGGGCTTCAGATTCCTTTCCTTTCAATTGCTTAGCTATGATAGTAACTCAAGGTTAGATATATTCTTATATTTGATTTCCATATAAATGAAAAACAAATCACGATTCTAAATCTTGCATCTAACAGTAACAATACATTAGCTCAATTTAATCTTACCTCCTCATAAATAAAAATGATATTACCTGTTTCTGATAACAATTGAATACATAGCTTATCTCTGTCTGACGCATGTCTGACTTCTTGAGAGGTGAAACATTGTCAGGGGCTTAACCACCCAACCTCGGACCACAACTTATCCCCACACGATCTTTGATGAGAAAGGCCCTCCCTACCCGGAATAGGGCTTTAGATTCTTTTCCTTTCAATTGCTTAACTATGACAGTAACTCAAGGTTAGATATATACTTATATTTGATTTCCATATAAATGCAAAACAATTCACGATTCTAAATCTTGCATCTAACAGTAACAATACATTGGCTCAATTTAATCTTACCTCCTCATAAATAAAAATTATATTACCTGTTTCCGATAACAATCGAATGCATAGCTTATCTTTGTGTGACACATGTCTGACTTCTTGAAAGGTGAAACATTGTCAGGGGCTTAACCACCCAACCTCGGACCACAACTTATCCCCACATGATCTTTGATGAGAAAGGCCCTCCCTATACGGAATAGGCAGGGGTCATCTTACCATCTACTGGCTTCCTGGTAATTAGCTCACCATATGACTTGGCAACAGGGGATCACATTAACTGGGATATGCATGAGATATGCATGAGCTATTAACTAATTTTTATTATATGATAAATGTTGATATGTCATAATTGATACTGATTCATGATGTTGATGAATCCTTTCTCAAACCTCATCACCATCTTCATGGCTACACAACCAGGTGAGTCTCAGGTATTAGGAATTCTTAGAGCAGACGACTCCAACAATAATTCAAGAAGATTTCATTAAACCATCATTTCACAACATTCTTCATGAGTGAAACATGCATGAGCATCTGTATTAATTGATTATCATGTTATTATCTCATTCTGATAACATTCTTGTTTATTGTAGATACTGTTGAATCTAAAAGATAAATTACAAACCACAAAACAGAGAAAGAGAGACATGATTTATCGTGGTTCACCACAACTAGTTATCGTGGTTTATTGTTTATTCTGATAAAAATATATTTGGTGAGTTATTGTATGGGCTGGTTATGTGGTTATAAATTTACTGATGTTGTATGGATAGTTGGATGTGATTAGCGATTAGCTGTGGTTGCTATTCCGGCTACAAAGATTGTCTTTTGGCAATTGCTTACCATGGGATTTGGTAAGGGAAAGCAGAGTTTAAGTGGGAGGATATTCAAATATGAGGTTGTAGCATGAGTTTAACTTCAAGTGGGAGATTGTTGGATGTGAAGTCCAACTGTTATGTCTGTTCATTTCACATTCTTCTTATCTGTCTCTTCATCTTCTCTTGAAGAACTAATGTATAAATAAAAAGGAAAAGCCCTGTGTATGTAAGCTGTAAGCTGCAATTACTGAATAATATATTTGCTTTGCTCTCAGTGTGGACGTAGCCACAGTTGTGGTGAACCACGATAAATCATGTCTCTCTTTCTCTATTTTGTGGTTTGCAATTTATCTTTTAGATTTAACAAGTGGTATCAGAGCGTGTAAGATCCTGGAGAGCAGAGCTGACTTTAAGAGCTCAAGACAAGTAAAAGCCTATTAAAATGGAAGACTGCAGAGGAAGAATGGGATTTACCGTAAGAATAGAAAAGCCTTATTCAAGGTCCATTGCAGTTTGTTGGGAGAGAAGAGGGCATTCTTGAGCTTCAAATCTCTTCCGGATTCTGCAATTTTTCTTTGCCTGAGCTGCTGCTCTGTTATTTTCAAGCAACAGTATCTATGTAAGATGGAGACTTTTCTATTTACATCCAAGTTTGTGAACGAGGGGCGCCCCGACAAACTGTGCGGTCAAGTTTCTGATGCAGTCTTGGATGCATGTTTGGAGCAAGATCCTGACAGCAGGGTAGCATGTGAGACTTGCACCAAGACTAACATGGTTATGGTGTTCGGTGAAATCACCACCAAGGCCAATGTAGATTATGAGCAGATTGTGCGCAAGACCTGTAGAGAAATTGGCTTCATCTTTGATGATGTGGGTCTGGATGCTGATAATTGCGAGGTGCCGGTTTGGATCTACTTTTCCGAAGTATGGAGAAGTTGCAGCTTCAGTGTGATATTTGGTATCATTTTTATTATTATTTTTTGATACTATGGAAAGTTCACTGTCATCGTGCAGTGGGAGTTTTAAAAAAAAAAAAAAAAAAACAAATCTTCTATCATGAGATGGTTCCCTCCATGAGATTGTAGATGTTTTCTATTGTGTCATGGTGATCTATTTAGAGTGTTGGTATGATAGACGTTCTCTTGACAGGTTTTGCTCTTTAGAGCATGAGGTTCTAATATGTGGAGATCAAGTTGTCATGTTTTGTTCCCTAGTTATGTAGACGTGCAACTTACATACACAGGGCTTTGCCCTTTTATTTATACATTAGTTCTTCAAGAGAAGACGAAGAGATAAATAAGAAGAATGTGAAATGAACAGACATGACAGTTGGACTTCACATCCAACAGATACTCTGCACCTCCTCACCTTTTCCAGGCCAGCAAGCCGGTGACTCCCTAGTGCTATCAATTTATATTCACTGTGATACTTCACACCTTCTTCACCATACTCTGGTGAATTCCTTGGTGTTTACTTAAGAAGACATTTATATATGCCAATCAGGCTGTAATAATTTAATACTGGAATGTTATTCTTTTGTCTTGATTTATAAAAGATTTTCAGAGATATTTATCTTTTCTCATATAAAGAAATACGGCAATGTCAAATCACAGAAAGGGAGGCATTAGACTTTATTAACTGTATTATGTATTGCAAATAAAAATGACAAATTAAGATACATGAAAACTTCTTGTTTGAAATGGAGAAATAGTATTCTATGCTGTTACTATGAAATCAGATGACTTAGACGTCAGCTAAAGGAGCAATTTCATGAGCAATACCATTCAAGAAAAGAATAGAAAAGGAATACGATTTCAAATATAATCATTGCAATGTTATTGTATAAGGCAGTCAGCAGACTTCCAAAGAACACGACAATCTTTAGATAATTGAGACAGGGTTCATGCAAACATCAAATCGTAAATACAAAGGAAAAACGATGCACTCATATTGAAATACAGTAGACTTATATACAATCGGATCTTCTACCCCATACTGCTCAGCCGGCTCAAGGAATTTCAGTCATATAATCAAAGGTAAGCATTAAACGAATTTCATAAGTTAGATTATCTTACGTGACTCTCTCCATCACCAAATTCTGAGAAGAGCCCGCACTTGTTTCAACCCGTCACGGTGGCTTGTGAAAAATGATATTGATTTGTCTCAAGGCGGATATATGATCAGAATCAGTCTTTACAAACAGCTACAAAGAAACTCGGATTGCTGAAGAATAAGAAGCCGGAGGAGAATGCAAAGAAAAGGAGTAATGGAACGGACGTAAGAGCAGATAAGTGCATTGACTTTCAGACTAGACGATTTTCCAAGCTACCGTAGCAAGGAATGATATAAAAGAAAAGAAATAGAATAATTAATCGTTACGGGTATGAAGTTCAATTAAAAGAAGAGCCTCAACGACTTCTTGCAGTTACAAGAATCTATACGAATTCTGAAGAAGTCTATTTGAATTTAAAACATAAATACTATCAAACATGTCAAATAATAATTGGTTAAAAGCAAAATAGAATTGGAAGATTAAAAATTAGAAGATTATAATAATACAATTATTATAATTCGAATAATATTATAACATACAATATTAAATTATTAAATGATAATGATGCCAAATTTTTATTATTATTATTTTTATATAAATGCACGTAGTTAAATATTTTATTAAAAATAATATAACAAAAGATAAATTAAAATTCTTTAAAATACGCTTTATATTTTAACTCAATTATTTTAATTAAATTATTTAATAATTCATGCGAGTCCTAGGGATGTATTCTGGCTAGGTCCTTTACTCGTCTGTGTAGTGATAGTGATGCCCTGTCTAATTTTTTTTGACAATGCTTTCACCCTTTTGACATGCTTTTTGCAAGGAAATTCTTCATAATTAATTTATATATTATTTAATTATAAATAATTATAACAGTTAACCTTTCATCTTAATTCCATGAATTCGCGATTAACCGATCAATTAACATGTCATCTTCATTTGAAATCATAACGACCAACTATCTTATCATTTCGTTAGATTATATCAAATTAAACTACCAACTGACTTCGTGCGAACCTCAACAGCTATATTTCAAGCTAGGTCAAAACTTGAGATGTAACACAATGCCATTGAACTATTGACAAACTATGACAAAGAAATGCTGTCTCATGGAGTACAACAGTGACGAGTTCCACATAAGAAGGCTTCACTGAAAAACAGATTTGGAGACTTCTGAACAAATGGAATGGGCAGTGCCGATTCTAATAATCATTTTCAACATCCTAGCTGCGTACACAATTTGAGAGTTTTTGGAACAATTCACAAACATTCATTAAAGCGTAACAAGGGAGGGGTAAAATAGATTTATAGAAAAGGTTTCAGAAACTTTTGAGTAGATGCAAGAATGAAGCTGAATTCTAAAATGTTGCCTGCATTATCTCTGCTCCTCCAGTGGGGCATGTCTAAATTGGAAGCCTTGCAACATATTATTTGATATCCATGAAAGCAAATGGAATGGTCTTTGCCAGATAATACAGTTGGAAATGCTCTGATATATATGCATGTAAAATGTGGAGGCACAGACGAAGCACATGTGCTGGTTTGACAACGCGCAACAAAGAGACCTCAACTTACGGAATTGAGGATTGTAGGATATGCAACATTCTTTCTACTTGTGCACAAAAGTGGGAGCTTCACAATAGGTTGTGGATGTTCATTAAAGCATGAATACACGAGTATTTTTCGTTTAGTATAATCATTGAGAAATTTATGGTCAACCTACATGAATGCAAAACAGATGCACAGAGAAAGATGAGCCATAGAAGATGGTAGAGCATGGTGCACAGATGGTCCCTTTCTCCTTGAGTTGATGTTATGTGAAACCCAAAGGAAATATATGAAAAGCTCATCTTCCAGTACCTGGAGCAAGAATAAATTAGTAAGAATGTAAAGAAGATCAACTAGAGTATAAGAAAAGGATATTTAGCCAGTAATGGCTACGTCTAGGTAGCTTACACTGGGCTATCATCCCGTGGCAGGCTGAGAGTAGCGGAGAACTCAATATTCGATGAACAGAAAGTAATAATAATGACCAACAGATAATCTTTTGAAAGTATCAACCCTCTTTATAATAACCCAGGTCTTTCTGGAAAGCTGCGATTTATCTAGATTAGCACTTAGCTAGGACGTGCAGGGATATATTGATAGGTATTTAATTTGAAAACATAATTGGAAGTTTACATCATTAAAGCAAGGGACTAAAATTGTAAATAGGACAACTTAATTAGGGTTTTTTTTGAATGTACACATTGTATTAAGGTGGAAGAGGTGATAAGCAATTACAAGCCTATGTAATTATTGTAATTATTATATTGCAAGATAATATAATTAATATAATTATTATATTATTGTGAAATGATGTATTTATTTTTTTGATAATAATTATTGTATTATTATATAGTAATATATTAATTATTATATGTATTTGGGTGGGCCCAACCTTATTATATTATTAAGGGCTAGAGTTATCATATATAATTATTATATAATAATATAAATTGAGGTTCTGAATCTTGAAGAGGGGTGTCCCTCCTTGGATCGTAAGGCAAAGTCTCATGAGGGGGGCTTAAGTTCTATTTTTTAGGAAGTGGTGGTCTCATGAGCAAAATTTTATTTTGCTATGGGATTATTTAGAATCTTTTCTTAAAAAATAGAAGTCCCTAATTTATAGGAAGCAGGTGGAAAAGGGGTGGGTGTGGCTGGAAATAGGCCCATGAGAAAATGCTTTTGCCATTTTAATTAATTTATGATTTATTTTTCTTAAATTTAGGGGCAGCTTGAATATACAACATATGTCACTAGTTTTAAAATATTTCCTAAAAAATAGCAAATTGCTTGGGCAAGCCCCTGGGACCCAGCCTAATTGTTTGATATAAAGGAAGATCAATCTTCCTCATTTTTCATAAGTGTAGTAGGAAAGATACAATCTACTTTTTCAAGCAGATGAATGCTCAAGTGAGACAATCTGACATTGTCTAATATTGAAAGGGCAAATCATTGTCTGTGATAAACAAGCACCTAAACTCAACATGATATCAAAGCTATGGTTACCATCGTTGAGATGTAATTTTCACAAGCTCATGAATCACTTGTAGAAACTTGCGTATTGAATCTCCTTTGATGCTGGAAGATGGATAGCCCATAACGTGTTTGGTGTGTCATAGCGACATCTAAATAACAAGTCTTTTGCTGCCATGGAAATGAGCAATAATTGACTGTGTAATCGAAGCCACAAATATTGTGAGTTATCTCAGGATTTATCCCAACCGGCATGTAGACGTAACACCTACTGGAACTAAACTCTTTGGATTCGTTATCATTGATCAAAGGTTTTATTTTTGCAATCAACAAACTTTGATGTATAATTTAGTGTTCCTGTGTGAGAACTATAGGCGGACGAAGATTCTCTAAAACACACTAAACGGCATATGTTGTCGAGATGCCCCAAGTTGGAAGTTCAGGAAACTCATTCCTCAAATTTTGGATAGCATAGAAGGCATGGTTACCTGGAGACCTCTCTCCCCCCTAAAAGACACGTCTTGGAGACGAAGATGCGTCTCAAAGACTTTTTGCATCTCCGGAGACCTCAAAAAAGGTTGGAGACTTCATGATGAAGTCTTTTGGTAAAAAATAAATGTAAAACATAACATAAAACTATATGTATTTTAGCCCTCATTTTAATGTTATTAAATGCAAAAATTAAGATCAATGACAATTTAAATGATTTTGAGAGCATGATAGCTAAAGACTGTGAAAAAATAAATCACAACTTCAAAAAAATTTCTCGGCAACCAAAGGTGCCAAGTGACAGTTTTGCTTAGCACAAGAGGGTGCTGAGTGAGAAGGAGATGGTGTCAAGTTAACTTGGCACATAAAGGAGCCGAGTGAGCTTGCCAGCAAGGGGCAACTTGACACTTGGTGCCGAGTGAGCTCTACAGGGAGCTCAGCACAGAGTATGCCAAGTGAGCTCAATTGCAAAGGGAAGGTGGAGCTTGACAAGCTCTACAACCTAGATCGAGTGAACTCAGTAGGACCAACAAAGGGAGAGCTCAAATAAGGAGTGAATCAAGTGAGTTTTTTAATAGACTTACAGTCTGAGCATTTTTTCCATTAAAACACATAGAGCATAACAATAAACCTCTCAAATATTGAGCATGTAATAGCAAATAGAAAGGAGATAACAAAGAAACAATACAACTGGATCGATTAGTATGCCTGCTTTCTTGTTTTCTATTCAAATAGTTTAAAAACTATTACAAAATCTGGGAGCATTCAGCTTCAACCAAAAAGCTACAAAATACTTCAAACCAATAAACTTAATCATAAACTTACAGCACCAAGGGTTGCATACAAGAATGCCTGGAGCAATCACTGCTTCTCAGGACAAACCAAATGAACTTATAAAATGACGGAGAGATTCAATACATGCTACTGCAAACATTTAAGGTGAACCTTCCTTCTGTCCTCTGATCTCTGTTTTGAATATTCTTCCTCTGCTAATCTGCTAATCTTCTTCTTGTCTTTGCACTCTGCTATGCTCTTCTTGTTTACCGTATGGGGTAAATAGATTAATGCATATAGACAATGAACAAGAACAATAGTACTCCTTTTATTATTCACATATTCCGTAGAGATTACATAATGCTTATGATGATGATTACAATCATGATCCAAAGTTGTACATATACCATCCCGAAGAACCTTCCCGAAGGGGCCCATCGGCTACATAACAATTATCGACGTCATCAACTTATCGCCTACTCAATATTTACCGACAACATCAACCCATTGGCTACTCAATACTTACCCACGACATCAACATGTCGGTTACACAATATTTACTGACGACATCATCCCCCCCAAAAGAAAAAGTCATCTCTGGATGATAATTACAAAATTTCTGAGACAGATTAACAAAATGGAATACATTAATTGTCTAACTACAACAAGATAGATTTGTTTCTGTCACACCATTTTCACATTCATCCCATGCCTGCACCAAACTAGTTTCCAAACCACGTTGCATCTGTAGCCTCTACTAACACAATACTGTCTCCTTAATCAAGTTGATCTTGATAGCCACCCGTGTTGCTTTCTCTGCTTCCAACTCCTGGGTACCCTGAGCCAAGTGTCATACTACCTTCAATTGGATGATCAACTCCTCTCGAGCTCTCTATGCATCCACCAAGACAGCTTCACGTCCAACACCTACTCCAAGTGCCTCAAAGCATATCACCCCTCTCAAAAGGCTTGCTCCATTGATCTTTCCACCTCTGGCACACAAACACTATGCCTGCAGCAGCTCCAGGTCTCATCAACTGGTCACACTTCCCACGATTGATAAATGTATTGACTAGGGGTCTAAGGGGCATCACCCCAGCAGGGTCAAGGGGCAGTGCCCCTGTGGGATCCTGGGGCAGCACCTCCACCGCCAAGACCAAATTAGCACTTTGAAAGTCACACAAAACTCCATGGAACACACCATTTTTGTGATTTTCTTCCGATTTTAAACTCTTTCTGGCAATTGCTTATGTTTTACTACCTGTTTATGTCTTTCCCTTTCCTTTGGCATCATGCGTTACTCATTCTAAACTATTTTGATTTGTTGTCATTTTTTTTTGTTCCCTCCTCTATCTCTGTTTGTTGCACGACTAACTATTTCTCCTTTTCTCTTTAATCACTTAGAAAATGTCTGCAAAGCCCAACCCAAAATTGACCTCTACTTGCACAAGTTCGTACGACAATACTATAGCTGTGGTTTGGCAAAATAAATTATATTGTCCCCCTTTCTACTATACCATACGGTGTTAGCCTTCCCATTAGACTTTCCTTGCATACAACTTCTTTTGTTTTGTTCTCCATACGAGCCCTACTTCAACTTTCTACTGCCGTACGACCCACCCCTACAATTTCCCTGCTATTGGCTTTCGATTATACTCGTTGCTCATACGTATGGTCTTTACCTGGCTTCTTACCTTGACCCCGTACGCTGTACGACTTCCTTACGTCCCCCCTGTACGAATATGCTGTTTAATTGTCCTTCCTCTTGCTTACTGTACATTGTAAGTTTTACTTGGCCTGTCTAGCCGTACAGTGACGCATCATCTACTTCACATTTGCCCATCATTAAATTGTCGTACGGTGGCTTTATCGACATGCTCTATGCTTTAGCTTTTCGTATGGTGCTCATCAATAAGTCTTCGCCTTTTATTATTTTTTATTTCTTGTCAAACATGAGGCTTCTTGAAATACCGTATGATGGGCATTAACAGTTGTTGTATGGTGACTGTGTTGGCTGCCGTATGGTGACTTTAATCACTTTTTTTTCTTTTCTTTTTTCAAAATAGAATATCATTTTTAAGTATGGTCAAATATTATCTTCTCAAATTCTTCAGACATCTTTCAAATTTCTAGATACAAGACCTCCAAAGTTTTCCCTTCAACTTTTGTCGTAACCATCTTTCCTTCCGCTTCTCTGTATTCCTTTGGACATTCATTTCCCTCTTCTTTCTCACCTTCGTTGATCCTTAACATATTAAAGCTCGGAAAGAGCTCGTAATCCTCCATTTGCCAATGGAAAAGGCTGTTCACCGAATCCAAATCATCGTCCGTCAATCCACTTTCCAACCATAGGAATCCTTCCTCATTGGGTTCCAATCGCTGCTTTTTTTCATCCTCTTCTTCAAAATCAGATGATACAACTTCTTTGCCCACTATTTGTGTGTGTAATGCAATAATGAGTTTTTGTCCTTTTCTTTCCATTGATGGTGTATTCTTCTTCCAATCATGCTTAACCTTTGCTTGTACGAGCCATCCTCAGCCCAGAATGGCGTCATATCCTCTCCTCTTCAATGGAATGATGACGAAATTGAGTAGGAACGACTGTGTTCCAATAGTCACTGGTTGTGCCATCAGGATCCTAAGAGGTTTAATGCTATGTTGGTTTGTCGTTAGTAATTGGAACGTAGGTGGCCACAACGTCAACTGCCCCAACTTCTTCCAGGTATCTTCTAGTAGGACGTTTACCCTAGAGCCTCTGTCCACAATTGTGTCTAAAAGGACCGTTCCTAATATCCATCTCGACGATTGCCAAATGCCATTCGGATGTGAGTGGTAGTAGCATTGGGTCCGTTGTACTTGCTCCACTTTCCTTCTCCCTTCCGCGTTCTCTTGGTAATTTAGCAGTTGGAGCGATGTTTGTGAGTGCTGATCGAAGTTGAGGCATTGTGAGTAACAAATCGTTTATTCTGACTGGTACTTTAGTTTGTAATATTTGTCGTATGATGTTTTGTTCCGCATAATTTCTTGTTGAGGTATTGGTAGTGTCCTTCAGTTGTGATTTTGTCACCTGTGTTGCTTTCTCAATTTTCGCCTGTGCTTCTTCCAATCTCTTCTTTTCTTCTGTTGGGTTGGGGTACAATTTTTCTTGTTTCCGTGTGATTTCCAAAACCTCCTCTTCGTTCGTCTCAATAGTGATCAAATTCACTCTTGATTTTGAGCACTTGGCATCTTCATGATTTCTAGGACCACACCATCTGCATAATAACTTCGGTGCATTTACCGATATACAGTTTTCGGCAAAGTGGCCTCACAAATTGCATGCCTGGCATTGAACCATCGAATGGCCGTTCACATCATACTGAATTTGGCTACGACTCCCATTATTATTGTTGGTATTGTTGTTTTTCCCTCTTCTATTATTTTTGTACCCACCCAAAGTGGCACCATCATTGCTGGTGTTTTCGTTCACTCCTGATATGGAAGCTTCCTGTGTCAGAAGCACCTGATGAGGCCCTTTTGTTTTCATATTGAAGGGGCATTCTTTTAAGGAATATCCCCTAATTTGGTAGATCTCATAGAACTGGTTCTTCAGATAGGATCTCTTCGTGTGACCTTTTGTCTTACATTCTGTGCACCATAGCTTCTGCATATTCTTAAATTCCTTCATCATTCAGAGCATATCCTTTTGGAGAGCTTAGACCTTCTTGCTGCCCTTTTCATCATCACTGCTATCTTTTTCCACAAACATGTTATCTGAGTTGGATGAGCTACTTTTCTTCTTCTTTTTCATTTTCTGTTCACTCTCTAAGTCCATTGCCCGATTGTATGCTTCGGTGTATGATGATGGCGACACAATCTTCATTTTATTCCTTAACTCCAGGCGTAGTCCTTCAATGAACCATCACTTTTTTAGACCATCTGCCGACTTACTTTCCATTTTATTTATTAATTCTTTAAGCTTTCTGGCATATACATGGACGGTTTCATTTTTTCCTTGCTTTGTGGTGTAGATTTGTGCTATGATTTCATTCTCGTCGTGCAACAATTGAAACTCAGTGATAAACTTCTTTTTAACATCCGCCCATGTAGTTAATTTTTGGGGATTCATGTCAACAAACCAATCAATTGCTACACCCCTTAGGGTTGCTAGAAATTGTCGCACCCATTCATCTCTATTACTTATGCCATTTTCTGTTCAAATTATTTAGCATGTCTTACAGTGTCTGATTGGACCGGCCACTCCATCACCCTCAAACTTTGGCAACTTCTCCTTTGGTCCTACCATTATTACTCGATTTTGTATATGGGTGTTTTTTCAGTACTGCTCCACCGGTGGCATTCGAGATTGCAACATCGACGCTATTCTGCACTTTGACATTAGCGCTCTATATCTTGATGTTTTGCACTCTGACATCGATGTTCTGTATCCTGGTGGTTTGTACTCTGACACTGGCACTCTGTATCTTGGTGGTTTGCACTCCGACCCTAGCACTATTTTGAGTAGTTGTCTTATCAACAGCTGCGTTCTTTAGTGAAGAAAGATCATCGTTAAGCGAAGTTGTCTGTTTCAGAAGTCTATCGCGGATGAAGAGTTCACTCCATGCTCGTGCTCCCTTGACACTCCAAGCCATGCAAGTTAATTCCCTTCCGTCTGGATTCTCTTCCCTCGGCGTATAAAGGTTTAGAAATTCCTTCTTTGCTTCTTCCACCAAATCCAACCACTATCGAGTCTCTTCCAACAATTTCTCAGTGCTTCAGTGTCCGTCGGCAATATGTTGAAACCTTTGTCTACGCTTGACTTATTGTTCCAAAATTAAATTTTCTTGTGCAGTGTGTATTCCATCTTTTCCCTTTATCTTATTTCTATCCTTGTTAAGCTGATTTGGCATTAGTCTTCATTCCTCTACCCTCACCAAATGTTTATCATATGGGGTAAATAGATTAATGCATACAAATAATGAACAAGAACAACAATACTCTTTTTATTATTCACATATATGCCAAAGAGATTATATAATGCTTATGACGATGATTACAATTATGATCCAAAGTTGTACATATACCATCCCAAAGAACCTTTCTGAAGGGGCCCGTTGGCTACATAACAATTACCAACGATATCAACCCGTCGGCTACTCAATATTTGCTGATGACATCAACCCGTCGGCTACTCAATATTTATCGACATCAACCTGTCAGCTACACAATATTTACCAACGACACTTCTTACTCTCTCATCAAATGAATAAGATTCATTCCTTTTATCTTACTGCAAAATGTTTTCCCTCTCATTTTTGGATTTGAACTCACCTACCCGCATTTAATATTTCTGTTTGTTGCTCTTGTAGGCCATCAAGGTGGTAGGTGGGCATTTGGCTCAAGAGGCAACCGTTCATACATCAAATTTGTCACACTCCCCCTTTGTCTCGAGCCAAACAAAAACAAGGATCACTTCTAATCCAATTCAACTACACCAAGACTCTCTCTTTGGTGCACAAAAGTTACTATGCTCAAAGGCTTGGTGAATATGTCTACCAGATACTGCTCAAACTTGCAAAATTCCATTTTGATATCCCCATTCTCCACCAACTCTTTGATGAAGTGATATTTGATTTCAATGTGCTTGCTTCTCCCATGGAAGACTGAATTCTTGGATAGTGCAATTGAGAAAATGTTGTCACAAAAGATTGTGGTTCTATCCTCTTGCCTTTCATTCAGATCTGTCAAGATCTTCCTTAACCAAATAGTTTGACATGTTGTTGCATTTGTTGCTATGTATTCAGACTCTATTGTAGATTGAGCAACCATAGGTTGCTTCATGGATGCCCATGAAATTGCACCTGATCTCATATGAAACATGTATCCGGAAGTGCTCTTCCTATCATCTAAACTTCTAGCCCAATCACTATTAGTGTAATCAACCAACTTAAAATCATTATCTATAGTATACAAAATCCCAAATCCCTTGGTACCTTTCACATACCTTAGGATCCTCTTTACCGCTTGCCAATGGGAATCCTTTGGTGTTTACATAAACTTGGAAGTCAGACTTATTACATGCATCATGTCAGGCCGACTTGTTGTCAAATACATTAAGCTTCCAACCATACTCTTTTATGATGTTGGATTCACACTTTTGCTGCAATCTTCCTTGCTCAACTTCAAACCTACAGCTGTTGGTGTGGGGGCTACCTTGCTATTCTGCATTTTGAATCTCTCTGAGATCTGATTTGCATACCTTTTTTGAGAGATAAAAATACCATCATGCATTTGTTTTACTTCTATGCCTAGAAAATACGTCAAGAGACCTAGTTCTATTATTTCAAATTCATTCTCCATGGCCTCTTTGAACTCACAAATAAGGAAATTATCAATCTAGTCAAGGTTAAGTCATCTACTACAAGACAACAATCAACACCTTACCATTTGCAGCCTTGATGTAGAGAGTGGGCTCACCATCACTTTTGCTAAAGCCATTGCTCATCAAGTATGAATCAATTTTGATGTACCATGCCCTTGGAGCTTGCTTAAGCCCATATAGAGCTATCTTCAATTTGTACACCTTGTGTTTTTCACCTAGGGCTTCATAACCAGGTGGCTTCTCCACATACACCTCTTCTTTAAATACACCATTCAAGAAGGTGAACTTCACATCCATTTGATATACCTTCCATTTGTGCTAGGTTTCAATTGCTATGACAACATGCCCAGTTTCCATTCTTGCAACTTGGGCATAGGTCTCATCATAATTTCTGCCATATTACTACTTGTACCCCTTGACCACTAAACATGCCTTATGCCTATCTATTTTTCCTTCAGCATTGCACTTGGTCTTGTAAACCCATTTTACTCTAATTATTTGTTTCTTGGGAGGCAAAGTAGTTAACTCCCATGTTTCATTTCTTTCAATAGCATCTATTTCTTCATCCATGATATTACTCCATTTCTCTTCCTTTATGGCTTCTTCAAAGTAGATTGGATCACTATGAGAAAATAATGTGAAGTTGACAATCTCATCAAATTCTTCCTCATACCTTTCATCTTGGTATATCTCCCTTAGATTTTTGGTCTTTCTTGGCAATAGGGAGGCAAGAGTGGGATTTGGATTCTCAGTAGTGCTGCTGCTACTATTTTGCATACTCACTTGGGACTGCCTTGAACTACTTGGAGATATTACTCGGCATGTAAGAGGCTGCTTGCCCTTCTACCTTTGTCTGCAATCCATGTTTGCTGCTCCACCTTCCTGATCACCAATGCCTTCTTCTTCATCATCAATACTCGACACTTTGCTTGAAGTGATTAAAGATCCATCAACCGAGCCATCCCATGATTGATTTTCAAGAAACTCCACATCTCTTGAAATGATGATTTTCTTGGTGCTTGGATCATACAATCTATAAGCCTTTGATTTTGAGCTGTACCTCGTGAAGATATACTTCACACGTTTGTCATCTAGCTTCTGTCTTTGTTCCTTTGACACGTGGATATGCTACAAATACAAACACACTTAAGTGTTCAACTGTCCATCTATTCCTTGACCATGCTTCAAGAGGAATCTTGTCACGAATTGACATTGTAGGACACCTATTAATCAAATATATTGTTGTTGCTACAATTTCTCCCCAATATTCAGTTGGGAACCCTTTTTCTTTCATCATGCTTCTTTCCATTTTAACAATGGTCCTGTTGGTTCCCAAAACCGCAGACTGGAAATCCAAGAGCTTGCCACTTTTCCGGTAGAATCTCTCAATCAAATTTTGGCCAACTAACGGAAATCGCTTAGATTCCCCTACACTTCGGGCTCCGCTACACCCAGGCGGGTGAACCTTCACCTTGAACGCTGACTACCCAATTCAAGGGTTTTCTATAGCGAATTTTAAACTTTACGAGTTCCTCGGCTAGCAAGGTCCTTGAACTCGATCAGAATGAAACTGAAACTGGATGCTAAATACTTGATGATTGAATGTTCTGTATAAATTTTGTAAATAATGGAATTGATGCTTGCAGGAGGAATATATTGATTTTCTGACTTCAACAAAAGACCAGTTCCTTTGCTCATCCGGGCGATAGAGTCAACTTCAGAGAATTTTTACATACAACTTCATAATGTTCAATGGACTTGTACTGCCAATAAATTTGATAATCTAGATGCGACAGATCAATTATGATGCAATCTTAAATTAGTCCAGATTGAATTTTAACTCTACTGAGACAAATTGGACACAGCTGTGGAAATAATTAAATATTTCACAACACCTGCGATGATCAAATTTAAAATGCTAATTGACCATGTCCACTTATCTGATAACAAAATCATATACAAAATTTTAAAATATAATTATGAAAGACGATTCCCCTGTGGTTTAAATCTCTACGCCATTAACAACAAACAAAGAACATTTTTATTTTATTATTAAAATAAAATAATAAAATAATAATAAAATAATAGAATTTTACTATAAAATCATATTGAACCCTTATTCCTCCTCACAATAAAATATAAATTTAAAATGCCTCCTCTCAATATTTGAATGAATGTTTGTATATCTCCCTTTCTTCAAATGATTTTTTATTCTTTTATACCTTACATAATAAAAGAACACGACTTTTCGTAAAGTCATTTCTTTTTAACAAATAAAAAACATCATCCTCAATCGCATCATTTAAATTATAACTAATTATAGGTATATTATGATTATTTTATAATACTCCTACGTTCCTTCAAAAATCTTCATGATTTTATTGACTCGGCAAACTAATGACACCTTTTGCTTCGTGAAATATTACAGCTATATTTCATCTGGCTTTATCAATATTAATTGTTCCTTAATCTTGTCGCTCATGGTTCTTGTCATGTAAATATACATTGGGATATATCTGACTGCGATCAATTTCCACTATATTTGTCTTCTCCTCCACAAAATGAGTCGCCCTTATATTCATGAACACCATTTCCTTATTGCAGTGTTCAGCGAAATTGTGTTTCAAACGTTATATGGCTTCTAGAGGTATCGTGTAGCAATTTTCACACATGCCGACAACTTTAACTGAATCGCAAGAGGTGTATTTTGACTTCATAAAATGTTTTGGTGTTTTGCCATTACTTTAATCCTTTGCATATGTTATACCTTGGCTCGTTATTTTTATTTAGCACACAAATACCTTTACCATAAACATTTCCGCTTCTACAAATCCATTATAATGTGACGTGGGAACTCCATCACCGGTGGACTCAATATCCTGCTCTTATCAGGGCTGTATGATAATAATATTGCTGTCGGCGTTCATGTTCTCTGACTGGGATCGCTGCATATTGAATTGAGTATATATGTGTAGGATGTGCTTTGAATAAGCAACTCCATACCCATGCGGATTCCACATGACACGATTGATATAGTAGATTCCTTGGTTGGTATGCTTTGTCTTTGTGTGCAAGTGATGCAAGTCTGTTGGCCAGGTAGAATTTCCGCTAATGATCTGTTGGTGCCTTGCTTTGACCTTATCACAATCAAATCACCTACTTCTACATGCTCAGGTTTGGGCAATTCTATTTTTATTTATGCCAAACTAATTCGGGACTTCTTTGTCTGATTTCTTATTGTGGCTTCAATAAACATGATTGGCAACATTTTGTTTTGCGCCTTTTCATATTCCCAACGGCACCTCTGTGTTGTCATGAGAAAGTAAACCTGATCAGGACTTGAAGGATTTTTCAACCATTACTCATACCATACGCTACTACAAGCTATTTGTTGTATTTTACTGTGTGTGAACTCTAGGGTCTTGCTGTGTATTCCCTTGCTCTTGGCACAGTCCCCTATAAAATAACCAACAGTGCATATAGCATGGTTAGAAAAACACCCATTGAAATGCCTTTCTCAAGCCTCTGTACTGAACTTCACATCCAATAGCCCCAACACCTACAACTAGCCATTGTCCGTGAGCAAGCTTCTTTTGGAGATCCTTCCCAAATATTGCTACATAAGAATCATAAAGGGAATCACGAGCAGACCCTTTTTGAAAACAAGGTGCTACTGATGGAAGGCATTCTATGGCATCTATGTAAAACCACTGAAAAAATACTCTTGTTACAACTTCCTTATTTGATGATGACACTTCCTTTCTATGATCATGAAAGCATTATTATATGATCAACAATGGCCAATTCTGTAAACTGCAGACCCAAATAAAATGCCAAATATGAATTAAGCATCCTTTTCATTCTCTTGATCATGAATTGGGGCTCTAAATTTGCCAAAATAGTAGAGTTCCATCAGGTCCTATTCTTTCTCTTAGCCATTCCATTTTGCTACGGATTATAACTAGCTATAAGCTCTTTCTTAATGCCATTAGTCCTGCAAAAATTTACAAACAAATTGGAGGTTTACTCCCCTCCTCTATTTGACCTAAGGACCTTGATATAGTGTCCACATTCCTTTTTAGCCAGGGCTTTAAATTCAACAAATTTATCAAATGTTTCAGATTTATTCTTTAAGAAATACACCCATGTCCTACGACTGAAATCATCTATGAATGTCATAAATATGTACTCCCCCTAATAGAAGTAGTTTGCATAGGGCCTATTAAATCAGAATGCACCAATTCTAATGGTGCTCTAGCCCTTCTAGAATTTCTTGAATTAAAGAGAAGCCTATGTTACTTACCTAAAATACAAGCTTAACACTTGTCATATGCATCTACAATGATTGGCAAACCATCTACCATTCTTTTCTTGGACAATAGATTTAAACTAGCAAAGCCAAGATGTCCAAACCTAAAATGTCAAAGCTTGGAGGGGTCTTCAATCACGCTCCTAATAGTTGATTGCTGATGTACTATTGTACATGCATGCTTGAGAGGTGCAACATTGACTTGAGAAGAGAAACATGTCTCTATCCTCAAAGGGAACATCTGGTTCCTTGTCATTTGGACTATTGCAAGTAATCTATTACTCCTATCCTTCTCTAAATGACACACTTTTAATTTTCCATCAGCACCTTATAACCATTTTGAATGAGTTGTCCAACACTCATCAAATTGTGCTTCATACTAGGGGCAAAATATACATTCTGTCTCTCCTTCTTCTCACCTTGCTTGGTGCAGATCATGATAGATCCTTTGCTCACTATGAGAATGGTTCCATTATTTCCCATCTTAATTTCAGATTTAAAAGTTCTATCAATGAAAGAGAATAAACTTTCATTACCACTCATTTGGTTTGCTACAACCGCTGTCCGAATACCATACCTTAGGGCTGCCTTCTTCACCAATGTTACACATGATAAAGGCTGTGGGATTGTTTGCATTTTTCATGTTCACATCAGCTACATTTGCATTCTATTTTGACTGACCACTTTTCTTTTTTCAGCATTCACTTGCATAATGCCCAAACTTATGAAGTAGTAGCATTCAACATTGCTCTTGTTGGAATTGTAATTCTTCTTACCTCCTCTAGAGTTGTTTTGAGAGGTGTTTGCTCCCTCTTGGTTGTTTGCTCATTCTGAGCTTTTTGCACCAACATTCCTTTGACCATTCCTTCCACAACCTCTACTTTTTGAGCCTCTACCAGAGTCATTTATTCCTCTCCCCCTTCCTCTTGAATTCTCTTGAGCCTTAAAAGACTGCTCTTGGGAAGTTGTTACTGATCTATTGATCTTGTGCTCATGGGTTTGAAGAGTTCCCATTAACTCATCCATGGGCAATGTGGTGAGATACTTTGCTTCCAAAATGGTCATCACAAGGTTGTCATATTTCTGAGGTAAACTCCTTAATATCTTTTCCACAATCCTTTGCTCGTCATACCCTTCTCTATTTGACTTGAGCTAGTTTATCAAAGTGGAGATTTGTGAGCTGAACTGTGCAAGAGGTTCATTGTCCTTCATTTGAAGGTTCTCAAACTCCCTTTTGATCATCTATAGCTTCACTACTTTGACCTTACCAGTCCCTTTGAAGTTCACCTCAAGGATATCCCATGCTTCATTTGAGTAATTTGCTACTGCAAGCTTGGGAAAGACTGTCTATGTCATTGCTTTTTCAATCAGACTTAATGCTTTCGCATCCTTTCTTCTCGACTCCAATTGAGTCTTCTGTGGGTTTGTGAGGGAAACATATTGTGCTACGTTGGTCACATCATTTAACCTGTTGATCACAAACTCCCACAAATCATTAACAATCATAATGATTCTCATCTTCTTTGCCCATGTATCATAATTTTGTCCATTAAAGGATGGTGGTTCCTCCCATATCTTTCTTGCATCTCTTGCCATGTCAAATATACCTAGAAAAAAATGCCCTAACTCACTTGGATGTGGGGCCTCAAAGCTCTGATACCATGTGAAAAAAAATCACAACTTCAAAAATTTCACTCAGCAACCAAAGATGCCGAGTGACAGGGAGATGGTGTCGAGTTAACTCGACACATGAAGGAGCCAAGTGAGCTTGATAGCAAGGGGCAACTCAACACTTGATGTTGAGTGAGCTCTACAAGGAGCTCGACATAGAGTATGCTAAGTGAGCTCGATTGCAAAGGGAAGGTGGAGCTTAGCGAGCTGTACACACAACCAACACCTAGACCGAGTGAACTTGGTAGGAACAACAAAGGGAGAGCTCCGTTAAGGAGTGAATCGAGTGAGTTGTTTAATAGACTTACAGTCTGAGCATTTTCATCTTTAAAACACATAGAGCATAACAATAAACTTTCTCAAATACAAAGCATGCAATAACAAATAGAAAGTAGACAACAAAGAAACAACACAACTGGATCGATTAGTATGCCTGCTTTCTTGTTTTCTATTCAACTAGTTTAAAAACTATTAAAAAATTTGGGAGCATTCGGCTTCAACCAGAAAACTAGAAAATACTTCAAACTAATAAACTTAATCTTAAATTTACAACACCAAGGGATGCATGCAAGAATGCCTGGAGCAATCACTACTTCTCAGGACAAACTAAATGAACTTATAGAATGACAGAGAGATTCAATACGTGCTACTACAAACATTTAAGGTGAACCTTCCTTTTGTCCTCTAATCTCTATTTTGAATATTCTTCCTCTACTGATCTGCTGATCTTCTTCTTGTCTTTGCACTCTGCTCTTCTCTCTTACTCTCTCATCGAATGAATAAGATTCATTCCTTTTGTCTTACTGCAAAATGTTTTCCCTCTCATTTTCAGACTTGAATTCACCTACCCGCATTTAATATTTTTGTCTGTTGCTTTTATAGGCCGTCAGGTGGTAGGTGGGCATTTGGCTCAAGGGGCAACTATTCCCACATCAAATTTCTAACAAAGACCTTGAGATGGATAATCACAACCTTATGGAGTAGATGTTAGTACCATCAACATACTAGTACTAGATAGATTTCTGGTTTTTGTTTACTGTACTAATTTTGTTCATTTTTGTTTGCATATTGGAAATTTAGCATCAAACTATACTTTATTGAATTTATAATTAATGATAATCTCAGCGATTATCAATCTTATATGATGATGATCATATGCAATATTCAGAAAACAAGTATGACTATGAGATACAATAATGTGATGATGTGAATTTTGAAGTATTTGACTCTATATTAATGTGACATTACTATTATTATTTACTTTAGTCTTTTTAGTTTTATAATATTACTATTTTGTATTTAGTATTAGACTATTTAAATTATTAAGAAAATTTATGTGTCCAAGTACCCCTGTCTCCTATTTTTGAAAATTGTTGTACTGGTACTCGTACCAGTACCAGTACCGGAGACCTTTAAGTCTCCCTGTCTCCTGGTAACCTTGATAGAAGGTTTTTAAGATGGAAAATTATTTGAATTGAAGATAATCATTCTGCAGTTGCCCATACTTGAAATGGTAATTACAAAGAAGCTTGTGAGGGTCAATTAATTATTGAATCACATTTTTTTGAAATGAATGTAAACTAGAGAGCCTGCGTCTATGAGATCAAATCTCATGGTATTTTTGTGGATCTCGACTCAGGAAATTGTGTTGAAAGAGACAACCATAGGTTGATAATAGTAGAACATACCCTTTAGTGATGAGAGGGATCCACTTCACCGCGATTGGGGCTGCATTATGGATTGTGGTTTAATGGATGCTAGAGATGAGTGGTATAAGTTGGATGTAGATGGTTTGAGATCTTGCAAGTCTGTTAGATTAGCGATCGCTCCCTTGCTGATGTCATGTCTACCAGGTGGACTTTTGCAAGATTTTTCTAAATCCATGTTAACCTTATACACAACGTTGTCTCTGCATGTCTCAAGGATTTAGCAGTGGCTTGGGATGACTTCCCTTGCTCTTTCCCACAAAGGAGGATGAAATCTTTGTTTGTCACCATAATCGAGCAACCTATACATTTTTTAAATTTGGGTGGAATGGGTTGCAGTAAATAATCTCAATTGCCTTGGTGTAAGATTGTATTCTGGCTGATCTAAATTCACTTCTCGTTGAAGACTTAAGTCATCCAATAAGGTCCTATTCTCCTTCTATTATGGACTGTAATTCTTCCACAAATTTCCTTGATATTTCTCCCGTGGGTCTGATGAGTTTCAACTTGAGATTTGATAGATGTTATAGTTTTTTCTAATCTTGTTTTGGGTTACTCTTTGGAGAATAAGAGTGAAAAACCCAGTGAGCTCAGTGTCATTAGATTTACAGGAGATGTGGCTCACACTCAATATCATTTGAATTATCATTAGTGTCATTTATCACTCCCAAAGCTGCTTAGATAATGCATTGGGTTATATTTGTGGTCTCTATAAGATGCTTGGGCACCATACAACACATACAAGAGTTGTTTCTTCGTTATGGCTTGAAAATCTTTATTGGTTGCTATTAACCTATATTAGAGAGTATATATAGTGCATAGGTATGTTGGCATTATGATTATTTTGTCATTAGTGACAACACTTACTCAATTCTGTATGCTTACCGAGAATCAAGTGGTTACCTTGTAAACTTAGCAGTTCAATAGTTTACACCAAGCAGACAGTGGCTACTGAGCAAATTCAGATAATGTGAAGTTCAGCAGTGTCTACCGAGCTTCTCAGTATCTACCGTGCTTCATAGTGTCTACCGAGCAGATAATCTGTGTCGTGAAGATTCAGTGCAAACTGAGCAATGAAAGATTCAGTGTTTACTGAGTGAAGCAAGGTAAACTCAGTTATAGTGTTTATCGAGTGAAGCAACGTAAACTTAGTGTTTAGTGTTTACCGAGTGAAGCAAGGTAAACTCAATGTACAGTATCTACTGAGTGACACTACATCTACCAAGTCACTAGTGGTTATCGAGTTTAGAACTACATCGAGTGATTAGTATGAACTGTGCCTTCACTTCTATCGAGTGCATGACGATGTCGTGTAATGTAGTGGACACCGAGTATCAAAATATCACCCGATTGCATGAGGATGCCGTGTAATGTAGTGGACACCGAGCATCAAAATATCACCGAGTCAGTCTAGTGAACCCCAGTTATTTACTATTGGGTTGACTCTGTAATGTATTTGTTTACTTGTATTTTGGCTGACCTTGTAATTTTGTAAGTTTGAAAGGTATATATGTAGGATGTATTGTAAGATATCAAGTATGTATTGTATGTATAATGCATGGAATGAGAAGGAATTGCGAAGTAATGTGAAGTATATGCGAAAGATCATCAACATCAGTTCAAGGTACACAACAAGGTGAATTCAGAGACTGAAAAGTTATATCCATCACATGAGGTGATTAGTGCATAAGGGATCTTATCAGCAATTAGTTGCAAGTAGATCCACTGCTTCATCCTAATAAGTGAATTAGATTTTTCAAATCCTCTAACAAGGTAGACTTAATAGTCTTTGTACAAATCTCCTAACATAGTACATACTTCATTGTATGTTTGCAAATCCTCTAACAAGGTGGATCTAGTAGTCATTTGTGCTCCTAATAGAGCAAATCACTAGAAGTGGTCAATGTAAGCCTTAACCGGCCAACTTTATACTACAGTATTGAAGTTTTGTGGGTATCATCCCCACCCCAGTTTTACTTTCTATTTGGAAGGCTTCTGGGTCACCAAATACTGTGTTCACTTGTGTAATGATTGTTTTATGTTTCAGAATTTATGCATGCAATAGTATAGATGGATGTGTGGTAAAGTAATAAATTTTTTTAAGGTTACTGATTCACCCCTCCTCTCTCAGTAACCTGTCATATCCTGAATATTTTCAACAATTGGTATCAGAGCTTTGTGGTTCTCAGGATAAAAGTTTAGCAGCTTGAGCAAAGATCTAAGGACAGATGGAGATATTCAGACTTGACAAGGCAATTGAAAATGAAAAACTAGATCTGGAAATGGCCATGGCTCAACTCAAAGAAGCAAAGGAGCATCTTTCTCAATCCCTGAAGAGAAGGAAGGAACTTGCAAGACAAATGAATGACCATCAGTATGTTGAAGAAAAGACTGAAGACCTTTTACCATCAAGCAACTCAGATGAAGCTAATGAGGCAATCAAGAAACTCCTAGCAAAGAATGACTCTTTGCAGGAAGAAGTAAGAAAACTTAAAAGAGAACAAGAAATCCAATCAATCTGGCTATGTGAAGTTTTGGAACAAAGAAACAAGGCAAATGAAGACTTGGAGGCAAGAAATAATCAATCCAATCAGCATGAAGACCTCATGGATCAAATCTCTGGAGCAAATGAAGAAATCAGGATTCTCAAGGCATAGAATGAAAGAATAAGAAGTGATCTAAATAGTGAAAGGGAAATTAATGAAAGAATACTGAGAGAACTAAGATGTGAAAAGAAAATTGTTGAAAAATTAAAGAGTGACCTAAATATTGCAAAATAAATCAATGAAAGAATGATGAAGTCACAAGAAGACATTAATCAACTAATTCAACAAAATGAGCATAATCTTCATAAGCAAAATGATAAAGCTGCCCGTCCTCTACTTGCAACGCATTCCAATCAAGAACATGCACAATATCAGGAATATACTGCCTAAGCACTGAAACATGGAAAACATCATGAATGCGAGCTAGGCTGGGCGGTAGAGCAAGGCGGTAAGCAACCGGGCCAATCCTCTCTAGAATCTCGAATGGTCCCACAAAATGAGGTGCTAGCTTAGAACCCTTTCCGTAACGGATCAGACTCTTTCGCGGTCGCACTCTCAAGAAAACCTTATCTCGCACTGCAAACTGCTTATCAGTCCTATGAGCATCCACATACTTCTTCTGCCTATCCTGTGCCGTAATCAAATGCTCGCGGATACGCACTACCTGTTGCTCTATATCACGAAGCATCTCAAGACCCAACAAAATGCAATCCTCAAGGTTGTCCCAACTCAAGGGTGTACGACAAGGATGACCATATAATGCCTGAAAAGGTGCCATGCCAATAGAACTATGATACCCATTGTTATAAGAAAACTCCACTAGATACAGATAGTCCTCCCAATATGTCTGCCTATCCATCACATACATCCGTAACATATCCTCCAAAACCTGATTCACCCTCTCTGTCTGACCATCAGTCTTTGGATGATATGCCGAACTGAAGTTTAACTGCACTCCAAGCTCATGCTGCAACGATGTCCAGAATGCAGATGTGAATACAGGATCCCTGTCAGAAATGATCTTTCTAGGAATACCATGTAATCTTACAATGTCACGCATGAAGATATTAGCTACAAAAGCTGCTGTGTAGGAAGACCTGATGGGTGAAAAATGTGCCACCTTAGTCAACCGATCAACGGTGACCATGATGGCATCATGAGGACGAACGGTCATAGGTAATCCTATAATGAAATCCATGGAAATGATATCCTTCCGAAGGAATGAGATTTGGCTGCAAAAGTCCAGCTGGGTGTTGGTGTTCTGCTTTAACTCTCTGACACTCAAGGCACCTAGCCACAAAATTAGCAATTTCTCGCTTCATTCTGGACCAAAAGAACAAACATCTCAATTCAGCATGCATCTTCTTGACACCTGGATGTGCTAAGTATGGTGTACGATGAGCTTCTGCTAGAATCAAGGTGCGAAGCTCATCCAGTAATGGCACATAAATCCTCCCCAAATGTCTCAAAAGACCATCTGATTCTCGAATGTAACCTGCAAACTTTCCTTCCAAGGGTCTTCCTGAATCTATCTCTCTACACACTTCCTGATACCATGAATCCGTAGGAAGTACCTGAAGAATCTGACTCCTCAAATCCACACTAAGAGTCATCGATGTTACCACATGTCTCCTGCGACTCAAAGCATCTGCCACCACATTCTCCTTACCTTGAATGTACTTAACCTCAAAATCATACTCGCATAGAAACTCCATCCATCGTCTCTGGCGAGCATTCAAATTAGACAGAGTAAAAATATACTGAAGACTGCGATGATCGCTCTGTAGCTCAAATCTGTGCCCCAACAAGAAATGTCTCCATCTTGTCAAAGCATGAACTACTACTGCTAACTCAAGATCATGCGTAGGATAATTTAACTCATGATCCTTGAGCTTGCGTGATTCATACGCTATCACCCGTCCATTCTGCATCAACACTGCCCCAATCCCTTCAAGAGAAGCATCTGTACACACCATGAAATCTCCCTCTGGATCAGGTACTGCTAAAATCGGTGCACTAGTCAAAAGCTCCTTGAGCTTCTGAAACGCTTCCTCACATTTCTCTGTCCACACAAACTTTTTTCCTTTCCTCTGAAGAGATGTGATAGGATGTGCTATCCTAGAGAAGTTCTGGACAAATCTGCGATAATATCGTGCTAGGCCCATGAAACTACGAATCTCTGACACGTTAGTCGGTGTCGACCAATCTATTATCGCCTGAATCTTTGCAGGATCCACTAAAATACCATCACCTAAGATGACATGCCCTAAATATGGAATCTCTGATTTGAAGAATTCGCACTTAGCTACATTAGCATAAAGCTGGTTGTCTCTCAAACACTGCAATACCAACCGTAGGTGTTCCTCATGCTCCTTCTGATTCTTAGAGTATATCAATATATCATCAAGAAACACAAGTACAAACCTGTCAAGATATGATCGAAATACACCATTCATCAAACTCATGAACACTGATGGAGCGTTAGTCAATCCAAAAGGTACCACTGTGAATTCATAATGCCCATAGCGAGTTCGAAAAGCGGTCTTGTGAATATCAGCTTCCTTAATGCGAAGCTGGTGGTATCCTGACTTAAGGTCAATCTTGGAGAAAATTGTAGCCCCCTTAATCTGATCAAATAAGTCATCAATCCTAGGCAAAGGATACCTGTTCTTAATAGTCACCTTATTCAACTGTCTGTAGTCGATACAAAGGCGCAAGGAACCGTCTTTCTTCTTCACAAAGAGCACTGGAGCTCCCCACAGTGATACATTAGGTCGAATGGTCCCTTTGGCTAGAAGTTCCTCTAGCTGAAGACGTAGCTCTCCCAGTTCCTATGTAGTCATACGATAAGGAGCTTTAGAAATAGGCTCTGCTCCAGGAATTAGATCAATGCTAAAGTCGATATCCCTCTTTGGAGGCATGCCTGGAATCTCACTTGGAAAAACATCTGCGTACTCTTGCAAAATCGGGTGATCTAAAGTCTTCCTCACAGGATCTTCCTCATCAAGATCATTTACCATAACAACAAATATTTGACATCCCACTTCGCTTCATTTGCATAGAAGAAATCATCCACAGAGATATAGGCCTTGGTATCCCAACTATCTTCACATCATTCCCTTGGTCATCTTGGCACATAATAATCTTCTTCCTGCAATCTATACTGGCTTTATGAGTTCCAATCCAATCCATGTCTAATACCACATCATAGGAACCAAGGGGTATGACTCGAAGATCCACTATAGAAACAAAGCTTCCTAAGCTAAGCCCACACTTATGAACTACAGAGTTCGTGGAGACCTTGATACCTGAGGCTAGTTCCACTTGCCAACCATGATCTTGCTTCACCACATCCAGCTTACACTTAGAAACTATAGATGGTGAAATAAATGAATCTGTAGCTCCTGAATCAAATAATACTGAAAGAGATATACCTCGAATAGCACCTGTGGTCTCAACCATTGTTCCCTGATGATCCGCCTGGCGGTGATCAACTGCTGCAAATACTCTATGAGCTCTACCTGCATCACCAACTGTAGGCTCTGAAGCTGTAGGCCTAGGTCCTGAAAATTGAGGTGCTCGTTGTGGACACTGAGCTGCATAATGACCAATCTGTCCACATGAAAAACATTCTGTATTCCTGCCAGATCCTCTACCCATAGGTGGTACATTTGATTGCTGTCGGCTGTTCCTACTAACAAACGACTGACTACTCTGAGTTGGTTGATTGGGATGATTTTGTTTATTGCGTTGAGCATTGTGGTTGTTCTTAAAGTTAGAACCTTTGCCACCACCTTGAGCCTGAGAATTCGATCCCTTCTGCTGTTGCATCTGCTGAGACTGCTGCTGAAACTGTTTTCCCTTAGTAAAGAAAGGCTTCTTGTTACCACCCTAATGGAAGTTGCCTTTAGATCCTGACGCTGCTGGCGCTCCTACAAAACCACCTTGACCAAGGTTGACGCTTTTCTCAACAAGGATTGCTCGATGTACCGCATCCTTGAGGGTTTTTGGCTCAAATACTTTGACACCCCCAATAATACGGTTGTTCAATCCCCTAATAAAGTGTTGTGTCAAGTGAGTTGAATTTTCACTGAACCCTGAAAAAGACATGAGCTCATAAAATTTACGCTCATACTCGGTCACTGACATAGTGTACTGCTTGAGATTATGAAATTCATCTGCCCTCTGCTGTTTCCATTCTTCTGGTAGGAATCGTTCATAGAAACTTTCTAAGAATAGTTCCCAAGTGACACTGCTCATATCGATTCCCAACTTCTTCTCCTCAATTGTCCACCAAGTGGCCCCGAAATTCTCCAAATTGGTGATCACAAATCTTGCCTTAACATTGTTGTTAAAGTCCTGCATAGCAAAAATCCTGTCAAGAGAAATAAGCCACTGCTCGGCCACATAACCAGAACCTTGCCCATTGAAAGGCTTAACCTTGGATCTTGAAAGATCCTTCATCTGAGTGGACACAATGGACTCTGACAATCCTTTTGAGGACTTCTAGATCTGGGTCTATGCTCTTGTTCGGTCTGATGCACTTTGGGCTGCTCTTGAACAGGAGGTAGACGTTCTAGAATAGTCTGCATGAACTGTCTCAAACCAACCTCTTCAGACTCAGCTTGGTCCTCTCTTTGGCTCTCTTCCTGCTGCCTATTAGAGTGCTCTTCCCTGCTCTCTATACGAGCTGATCCCTCATGGGCAGACTCATGGGCACTAACGGTTCTGCCACGACCATGACCTCTTCCATGGCCTCTACCACAGCCTCTAATAGAAGACCTAGTCCCAGATACCATCCAGAAACAGTACAGAGTACTATTACAATCACATGTTACAATAGACTAAGTTTAGTTCTATGTTTAGGTCTAAGTAAAATTTTAGTTTTGACAACTAAGTGTTGAAGTATGAAAAATATACTAGTAACAGTTCAAGTTCTGTTTTTTCTTTTTCAGTTCACCTAGTTTCAAATTGAAGAGATATACTTAATAGTTCAAGTTGTAGTTGTTCCGAAATACCCAGAGCTCCCAATGTAGAAACTCGAGCTCTGATACCAAATGTAATGCCCCGCCAAGGGATCCAAAGAATTAACCTAGAATTTCACTAAGATTGGTAACACATTTTTTTTTAATTTTTTTTTTGAAATTACATGAAAGTAAATACCACATATAACTTATTCACAATCACGGAAGCAATAGCAATGTCCATCTAGAGAGTAAACATAATATGCACAACAGATTACATTCTTTAAGATCCCTTAATGTTGAATTACATACATGAATCCATCTAGTACAACAACCACATGAAATAATAATGATAAGTCCAATGTTCATACATTACTTTTCCAAATGCTCAATCATCCACTGTACATATCATAGGGTATGAAGGCTTAAAAGAATATACATATATGAAACAAGGTACATCATCCTATTCTAATCCATGATACATCATCATAAAAGTCATATACATCCATCATAAAGATCAAACAAAATAAACTAAGTGCACGGTTCCTCCCAAACGTTAATAGCATCATTAGACCATCGTGGGCCCTAGCCATCCCTTTGTGCGTAACATCCCAAATCACCGAAGAGATCATCGGCATTAACATAGTAGGAATGCCACTCCTAATAAATACAACATCATATGTAGAAAGTAATCTAACATGCAAATATAAGCATAGGATAACATCATCCAACATATGCTAATCATCAATGAAAGGATACATATCCACCATCACGAAGGACGCTCCAGCCACGATGTCTCAATGAATCTCAAATGATAAGAGTGGAAAATACACTACCACCCGACCACGTGGTACCTAAGTGGTCCACTCCCACCGTGCTAAGGAGATAATCTCAAGTCCCAAACAGGCTATCAAAATCACATAGCACAAGTCTCTAAAGTCCAAGAATCCTAAAAGTATGCTAACTCAAAGGTTCCAATCACAGAACATACATCTACTTCCCAGAGGCACACAATGACATGTAGGAACCTACTATGCAAGCGGGAAAGTGTCATCGCATTTATCTCGTACAGGTTACCCTGGCAGTTAGCTAAACTCCACGGGTCCATACAGATCTCATGCAGCCACTAGTATTCTTTCATACTGACAAGGCATACTATGGAATGCAAGGTCGCAACCATGCGTTCTCACTACTCCCATCCTAGCCTATACAAGCACTCAAGGCATGGGCGAGAACCAAAACTCTTATCTTTTTAGGTTCATTCAGTTAGTATTAAGTGTGAATGTTATCACTTATTAATCCAACTTACAATGAGTTACCCTGGCAGCCTCTTAGGGCCCCGACCCCCATTGCAAGCCACTTCCCGACACTACATGCAGATATCCTACCCTAATGCTCATGGTATCATAATCATAAAGAAAATCCATAAAATCATCAAATATCCATGATAAAATCATCCAATATGCACAAAAGCATCAAATCTCCATGAGCAACATCCATAGAAAATCATGACTACAACAGCTCTCTATTGGCAACTGAAGTATCACTGATAATCAAAGTATCCATTGGTTTTAAATAACCAAAATATATCTCAAAATAGATCATCATATCCATTGGTTCTCAACAAGCAACCAAGAATATCTCAAAAACATACTGATCGAAGACTCTAAAATGGTTGAGTCATACATGTCACAACATGACATCATCAAGAATAAATCCACATATCAGTCCCATCATGGTGACTAGAATATAACCAAGGATAACTGATCGATGACCAAAAATAATGGTTAAGTCAAGTGTCTCAAACATAAGATTCTCAACTTTAACAATCAGTAATCACAACCAATACATAGAGCATTCCATCACATAATCATGATTGGGTTTATAAAGATCGAGAAATAAAACATCATCATGACATCACAATCACATAACCCCCAAGCCTTTGGTAGACGTCCTATACCGGTCAACACTAGTCAACCCAAAATCCCAAAACATTAGCATAAGGAATACACAATGTAAACACATGTTTTGGTTTCGCTAAGTTTCAAATTTAAATTCAAATGCCAAATTTCAGTTTATATTTCCAAGTTTAGAGAAAGAATTTAAAGGAACATTCTGTACGTTTTTCCCATGTACTATTTTTGGATGGATTAAAAGTTTTCCTCTATACTTCAATTTCCAATGATAATATTTTAAAAAAAACGTTCCCCACCAACTTTAATTTTCATATACTATACATATTTTATAATCTAAAACTATTAATTAAATCTTAATAGGTAAAATTATAAAATTACAAAACTATTCATCATTATAAAAGATGAATTCTTTAAATCTTTTATCAAACAATTTTAAATCTTTTAATAACATATTTACATATTACATATATATATATATATATATATATATATACATACATATATAATATATAATATTTATTATCGCATTTTATAAAAATCGAATATCATTAATTTCGGATCACATATAAAAGTAAAAGTCGAATAACAATCTTTCTTTATTAACAAAGCCGAATTACAAAAGCCGTCGACTGTCACCGAAGTGACATTTGCCGCGGGTACCCTGCGACTGTTACTGTCGCGGGTACGCTACATAGCAGGTACCTCATGATCCCTTCAAAGCACGGGTACGGGGGTGCAATTTCGCCCCCACCCAAATGTAAATTTTTTTTTATATATATTTTTTAAAAAAACAATCGCTGCGTGATTTTACATTTGCGAAAAACGTTCATTAAAACGTTTTCGCCCACATTAAGATATCCGACTTTTAACACATATGAATATATATATATATATATATTATATATATATATATATATTATATATATATATACATATGTATGTATGTATGTATATATATACATATACATATATATATATATATATATATATATACATACATATACATATACATATACATATACATATACATATACATATATATATATACATATACATATACATATATATATATATATATATATATATATATAAAGGTATATGTATATATATATATATATATAATATACAGAATTATAAATATCACAGTATATATATATATATATATAAATGATAATTTATGAATACAAGCTTTCATTTTCAGAATTTCTCTATGAAATTTGGTTTTCAAAATTTCTAATAATTAATTCTAATGGGTTTGTCTATGAATTGCAACCCTAGCCCCATGTCATTTTCAGATCTAAGCATATAGAATCCTCAAATAAATTTTAATTGCTCAAATTGAAAATGCATAATGAAGACATATGGAAGACACGAAGAAGACAGGGAAAGCAAGATGCGGAAATAGCATAAGTGAAATCACAAGAATCTACCCGGACTCTGATGCTATATCGCTCTCCCACATAACAAGCTCCCTTCTACAGAATTCTCGAGTCCTCCAACGCTCCAATTGTTCTCCATGCTATCCACACTATGTCCAAGCTTCTAAGGATCCCTGAATATAAAGAGCTCTCAGGAAACCTCTAGAATGCTTCTAGAAACAATTGGAAGGTGTCACCGACTAAGCATGGGTCTTTTTCAACCTTTTTGATGAGCCATAGGGTTGTAGACACCATGTGCTCAATTGATGCACTAACCCCCGTGTTGTTGACACATGAAAAATGAAGAACTGCGTTAATTCCCAAGCAAGCTTATAACTCCAATTACTTTTTAAATAATTTCCATTTAAATATTTATAACTCCCATTTTAAATTTGATAACTTTTATTTTAATTTTTATAACTTTTATTATTATTATTATTTGTTTATTAATTTATTAATATTTTATAATTATTATTTATTTTAATTTTCTAATTTTCTTTTTATTTAATTCTTTTCTCTCAATTAATTCTCCTTTAATTAATTATAAACAAAATATCAAAGATCATGATATTTAATTTTCTCAAATAATTAATTTATTAATTAAATCTATTTGTTGAGATTTAATTAATAGAAAATTCACCATAGACCTTCAAGACAAAATATGAAAACCCATCATAGGACAATTCATACAAAATCAGTCTAAAGGATTAAAAATCACGAAATATGTCATCCGACACATTCCGTGGGTACTCAACTTTGATACTTGTCCTAACCCACTAGGACAAATGATTTTAGGGTTTGGGATTTGGACTTGAGAATTTATCTCCCCTCTCTTATCATTGAGGTAGTATAATAGGGTACGCTCATCCTGGCAATTCAGGGAAGTCGATACCCGGTACCTGCAACCTGCAGAAAAACCATGCATGTACATACAATATATATATATATATATATATATATATAATGCTAAACTAAACAGGCAATGGCAGGAAGTGGTGCATCGTGTAGATCCCGACTAAGCAGGTGACTACGACTCCCTTCCTTAACCACATCAGAAACGCCATACAATAAGAAAACACGCACACCATACACATGCAAGTATGGGGTAAGTATCCATAATAAAACTCATGAGATAATATACCATCTAACCAATCATCAACAATAACTGAAAACAATGTAATGATCATCATGCATACATGAAATGTAAAGTCTAAATGATATCATCATATAAACACTAAATCCATAACATAATGTCTAATAGTATCAAAACAATACCACTAATCCAACAACATAAAACTAGTCCATCATAGTCTAGTAATAATAGCAACAATGAGTCTAGAAAAGAAGTGAACGAGGGTAGGCACTACACTAGGATCCTGAATGGCTCCCATGACACTTTCAAGCTGTTCCAAGTGTTGTGCTACATGAGCCAAATCAGAGGCCCTCACAATATACCCAACGTTTGCAAGAAGGTCATCAATCTCTAACTCAAAATTTTTGCCATTAGAGGGCGATGGCTGATACATGGCAGCTTCGTTTATGCGAACACTGGCCGGCTCTTGAACTTGTTTAAGAGCTGTTCCACTCCCATCGCCTTTCCCTTTCAGCTTTGGTAATGGAAACCACACCGACGACCATTGCAATTGAGGCTACAAAAGGGAGAAGAAAACAATAGGTAGCCATAAAATTCTAACAATTTCCCATGGAAAACTCTAGAGGAAGATGGAA
The DNA here is from genome assembly GCA_028749045.1 of Cupressus sempervirens. Lineage (NCBI taxonomy): Eukaryota > Viridiplantae > Streptophyta > Pinopsida > Cupressales > Cupressaceae > Cupressus > Cupressus sempervirens. The sequence goes on along the minus strand of CM053786.1, from coordinate 708,640,772 downwards.
GGTTGTAGAAGGTAGTGACATTTTTCTTCTAATTTTTCTTTCATAAAAATAATTTTACTCCTGAAAAATTTGTCATTAGCCAATCAAAATTTAGAAATTGTTAGATGAAAAATGAATTAAAAAATAAAGTGATTTTAAACTTTAGAGAGTAGTGAGTTTTGATGGTAAAAATTAATTGTCACCCTCAGTGAAAACATTAGTTCCCTACTGATAATCTGAATAAAGATATCACTACAATTTAGACTTACTATCAAGTTGTAGGAAACATTTTAGTCGCT